>CM059284.1:10057254-10062254 GCA_030347295.1 Setipinna tenuifilis
GTGTGTGTGTGTGTCAGAGAAATCATACACATTTCATGAGCACATGTCTATTCACTTGTCCTTCAGTGGCTGCATCCTCTTCTCTCTTCTGTCCTTCATAATGCTTTCCTGCTCTTTCTCTCCATCTCTCCAGTTTTCTTTATCTCTCTCTCTTCTTCTTCGTCCTCTTCTCTCCCTTTCTCTTCTCTCTCACTTCCTTTCTCTATCTCTCTTTTCATGCTCCCTCCTTTTTATCTCTCCAAATCTCTTTGTCTCTTTCTTTTCTTCACCCTCTTCTCTTTCTTCTCTCTCTCACTTCCTTTCTCTCTCTCTTTTCATGCTCCCTCTCTTTGTCTCTTCAAGTTTCTTTGTCTCTCTCTTTTCTGTCACCCTTTTCTCTATCTCTCCTTCTTTCTTTATCTCCCTCTCTCTTCTTCCCCTTCTCTCTATCTCTTTTTTCTCTTCTCTTGCTTCCTTTCTGTCTCTTTTTTCACTTCTCCTCTATTTTCATGTTCCCTCCTTTTTATCTCTCCACGTTTCTTTGTCTCTCTCTTCTTCTGTCACCCTCTTCTCTATCTCTCCTTCTTTCTTTATCTCTCTCTTTTTCTTTCTTTCCCTTCTTCCCCCTCTCCCCCTGCTGTCCTATGAGGCGTGAGAATGAGAGAGTGCAGCAGTGAGAGGGCTGGAGGCGTGACTCTGACTCTGACTCTGACTTTCAGCCTCTTCACAGCAGAAAAAAAAGACCTTAAAAAGTCTGGAGGATTTCTTTGAAATCTTCTGTACTTTCTTTTTTTTCTCCCTAGCCCCATCACCACTCCCTCCCTTTCTCCTCTCTCTCCTTCTCTCTCTCTCCCTCCCTCTCTCTCTCTCTCTCTCCCTCCCTCTCTCTCTCTTTCTGTTTTTTTCCCTTACCCCATCACCACTCCCATTTTACTCTCTCTCTCACTGACTTTCTCTCTTTCCCTCCCTCCCTTTCTATCTCTCTCTCTCTCCCTCCCTCTGTCTCTAACTTTCTTTCTTGCTCAGCTCTCCCATCTCCCCCTCTCTCTCTCTCTCTCTCTCTTTCTCTTCCACGCCCCGTTATCGAGTATCGAAAGCGCTTTGTCAGTCGGCAGGAGATTAATAAACAATCCCACAATGCACTGTGATGATGGGAGCGAGCGGAGAGAAAGAGAGAGACAGAGGGGGAGATGGAGCGTGAGAGAGAGAGGACAGAAGAATTCCTCAACTGACAGGAAGAGATAGGGAGAGAGAGAGAAAGAGAGAGAGAGAGAGAGGGAGGGAGGGAGAGAGAGAGAGATAGAGGGAGAGAGACAGAGAGATAGGGAGAGAGAGGGAGAGGGAGGGAGAGAGAGAGAGACAGAGACATAGAGAGAGAGACAGAGAGAGAGAGAGAGCGAGCTTGAACACTCCTTTTTAACAGTAACCTATTGTCATCTCCAAGTTCAAAAAGTTACATCATTCTGAAACCAAAAAAAAAACCCACACAGAGAAGTGCTATTTAAACCCCTGTGCCAAGTTAACTAAAGGAGATGGCGCATTTTTAAATCAGATTTCCCTCAGCAATGCCATCACAAAACCACACTGGGTCATCGGGCAACCTACAACAGGCACATTCACTCTTAACATTTCTACAGTTCAGTCCAGTCCACCTCATTCTCAACATTTTATGCACTCAGGGTCTTCCAAACAGCCAGAAAGAGAGAAAGGGAGAGAGACAGAGAGATAGAGGGGGAGGGTGGGGGGCAAAGCAAGAGAGAACGGGACAGAGAAAGGAAGAAGGAGAGAAAAAGAGATGGAAAGAGACAGAGAGAGAGAGTGAGAGAGAGAGACAAACAGATAAAGTTGATGTCTCTCTCTTCACCACCCCCCCTCCCCAGACACACACTTCCGTACATGACATGCAGACAGGCCCAGACAGGGTAAAACTCTCCGCGCCCCCCCCCCACCCACTCTTTCTTTTTCTACATCCTCTATCCCCTGTTTCTTATCTCTCTTTCTCTGTGTGTCTTCGCTGATCACAGACACCAACGCAGGTGCAAATCAAACACCAAGGACACACTTGAAATAATATTAATACTAATCATTTTAGGTGATGTAACTGCTGTTGGTGCTGTTGCATAACATAACAGACACACAAGCACAGACAGACAGACACACACACACACACGCACACACACACACTCACACAGGAAGAGAGTTCCTGTCTATGTCTGAACATTTCCTACCGTCTGTCCTTTACAAAGGTGGTCCCTAGTCTTTCATGCCACATTATGTGCCAGTGTGTGTGTGTGTTTGTGTGTGTGTGTGTGTGTGTGTGTGTGTGCCGTGATTGAGTGTTCCTGGGTGTTCGGCCAGCTGTTCATTTGGCAAGCTGTCCAGGCACTCCCCTACCTGCCCTCTGTAGCCTGGATACATCACTGCATGTCACCCCTGTGTGTGTGTGTGTGTGTGTGTGTGTGTGTGTGTGTGTGTGTGTGTGTCATTAAAATACACTTTGAGAAATACAAGTGAAGTGGCACACATTACTTCAACAGTAAGGATTTGTGTGTGTGTGTGTGTGTGTGTGTGTGTGTGCATGCATGTGTGCGTGTGTGTGTGTGTGTACACGTGCACTGGTCTCAATCCAAGTCCATGCGTATAGCACAGGTGAGCAAGATGACACAGATGCATGACTGATGGTGGTCTAACTAGTCATGTGCGTGTGTGTGTGTGTGTGTGTGTGTGTGTGTGTGTGTGTGTGTGTGTGTGTGTGTGTGTATTAGACACAGACACATGAGTGATGATGGTGCAACTAGTCGTGTGTGTGTGTGTGTGTGTGTGTTTGCATGTTTGTGTATTAGACACAGATGCATGACTGATGGTGGTATAACTAGTCGTGTGTGTGTGTGTGTGTGTGTGTGTGTGTGTGTGTGTGTGTGTGTGTTTGTGTGTGTGTGTGTGTATATATGTATTAGACACAGATGCATGACTGATGGTGGTCTAACTAGTCATGAGTGCTTTCAGCAAGAGCCCATCATTGGCCTTCACAACACCCCAGTGGCACAGCCCTTGACCACAGTGTGAATGAGTGTGTGTGTGTGTGTGTGTGTGTGTGTGTGTGTGTGTGTATGTGTGTGTGTGTGTGTGTGTGAGCATATGTGTGTGTGCATGTGCATGTGTGTTTATGTGTAAGTGTGTGTGTGTGAACATATGTGTATGTGCATGTGCATGTGTCAATGAGTGTGTGTATGTGTATGTGTGTGTGTAGTAGACGTGTGTGCATGTGTGTGTGTGTAGTACGCATGTGTGTGTGTGTGTGTGTGCATGTGTGTGTGTGTGCATATGTGTGTGTGTGTGGTGGGACAATGACGGGGGTCCGGTCGGAGGGAGCAGAGGGACGGCTCCAACAGGACAGCTCCAGTAAAATGAGCAATTAAGTGGGGGAGAGGAGCAGCCACAGTGTGTAATACGCCTGGAGCCCCGCCAGACCACCACAACACACCGCCAACAGCCTCTCTACTTAATTATAAAGGGAGGGGGGGGGGAGAGAGAGAGAGGAGGGTGGGGAGAGAGAGGGAGAGAGAGAGAGAGAGAGAGAAGAGGGAGGGAGAGGGTGAGGGGAGAGAGGGGGGAGAGGAGGGAGAGAGAAAGAGAGAGATAGAGGAGGAGAGAAAAGGAGGAGAGAAAAAAGAGAAAGGGGGAATGAGAGATACATAGAGAGTGGGGAGAGAGAGAGAGAAAGAAAGAGAGGGAGGGGGAGGTAGAGAAAAAGGGAGAGGGGGAGAGCGAGAGAGAGAGAGAGAAATGGAGAGACAGAGTAAGAGGGCAAGTGAAAGATATTATGGGAGGATAAGAGATAGGGATGAAGAGGGATAAAAAGGAGAGATGAGGGAGGGAGAGATAAAGTAGAGGAGCAACAGACAAAAGGACAGAGAAAGAAGGATGGAGAGAGAGGGGGAGAGAGATAGAGAGAGGGAGGGAGGAGAGAAAAGGGAGGAGGGGGATTTCACACCCTATTCCAGTGTCCTTTAAACAACTTCTGTGGAAAATTGCACCACTAAAAGTGTTTCAGGTTATCTCCAGCTACGCCACTGTTGTTTGTGTGTGTGTGTGAATGTGTGTGTACGTATGTGTGTGAGTGTGTGGACACACACAGAGAAAGACACACACGCACACTAAGGAAAATCAGTTATAACAGTTTTGTGTGTGTGTACGCACGCGTACACATTCATGTATGTGTGTAACACAACAAGATCTGTTATAATGCAGTCTCTTTCTCTGTTTGCGTGTGTGTGTATGTGTGTGTGTGTGTGTTTGCGCGTGCATGTAAGTGTGTGTGTGCGTGTGCATGTAAGTGTGTGTGTGTGTGTGTGTGTGTGTCTCACACATATCACACAGCAGACTGTCTCTCCCGTATATTTCCCAAAGCAGGGGTATGACCCGATGTTGTTTTGATGAAATATCGCGCCAGCGAACAAATCTGCTACCAAATTGAAGTTGAGCAGTAGGACAGAAATAGAGAGAAAAGGAGGGAGGGGGGCAGAGAGGAGAATCAGAGAGGGAGAAATGGAGAGAGGAGAGGAGAGAGAGATAGAGAGAAAGAGGAGAGAGGTAGAGAAGAGAGAGAGGTAGAGAGAAAATAGAGAGAAAAGGGAGGGGGCAGAGAGGAGAATCAGAATCAGAGAGGGAAAAATGGATAGAGGAGAGAGGAGAGAGAGATAGAGAGAAAGAGAGAAAGAGGAGAGAGAGATAGAGAGAGAAAGAGGAGAGGGGTAGAGAAGAGCTGGGGAGAGGAGAGGAGAGAAGAGATGACAGATTAATTCTGACAGGTGGTGCTGGACTGCTGTGGGAAAGAGCGTAAAACAGACAAGAGTGGGAGAAAACTGTGTGTGTGTGTGTCTGTGTGTATATGTGTGTGTGTGTGTGGGGGGGGGGGGGGTTCTACATTGTGGTGATGGTTATGTATAGCTTTGTACAGTGTTTGTATGAGTCTGTGTGTGTGTGTGTGTGTGTGTGTGTGTGTGTGTGGGGGGGGGGCT
>CM059284.1:10064754-10069754 GCA_030347295.1 Setipinna tenuifilis
TTGGTCTGGGAGTGTGTTTACACTTGTGTTGATTTATTTATTTACTCGCTTGTTTATTTGTTTTTGTTTTCTTTTGTTTGCTTTAGTCTGTCTGGGTGTTACATAAGTGTCTCAGTGTGTAAACAACAACAACAACAACAACAAAAAATCTCCCACCACTTTAAAGAGGATGGATTCCTCCATGTTTTAGTCAGAGCCACTTTAGCATCCAGGGGGGATAGGCAAGAAGGCCAAGGATATTTGCTGAGTACAAAAGCACTATCATTTATGTAAAAGTACTTTATAAGACAGAAAAAGTTTAAGCACCAACATATTTGTCTTTTATGTTTCTCCTTGAGATGGACACTGTATCATGAACTTAAGCAATAAGCACAGAAAGACAGTACTATAGTGGGTTTTCAGACTGTTTTATGTGAGTTTGATTGTTTGTGTCATAGCTGTTTCCACAGGGTATCTGTTTTAACATTTCCAATGATGTGAAATATAGCGGAAGCAGTTAGGGAACAAAATAGAACATTTAGGCAATGTTTTTGCTTTTATGACCGAAAGGATATATAGGATAGGGTTACACTTTATTTTACTGTCACATCAATTGGGTACAGTGTAACAAAGTGTGTAACAAATATGTAACATTATTTACTTACACTGTGCCAAAGGGTTAGGGTTAGGGTTAGTGTTAGGTTATGTACAGTGATTACATGTTATTACAGTGATTACATGTTATTACATTACACTGAAAAAGGAACTGTAAAATAAAATGTTACCTAGGACACCTAAGGGGCATTGTTAAGCACGACACAAAGCATTTTTATCTCTTTGGACTCTTGTCACTTGCCCAACCCAGTAGATTAATGCAGATATTTCGCCCAAGAGTAAACCACTTTGTAAGAAGTGAAAAGTTAGGGATATGTATATGCAGAAGATAATGGGTTAACATAGGGGGTTTATGAAGTATTATAAAAATCCCTCAAATGTGAAACAGCCAATCATAATCAAGGTTTGGAACTATTTCTTATGAGTGTATCAGGGGAGTAGCCAGAAATCATAAAAATAGGTGGGTCCAGAAAAAAAATCAGATGGACCTCGCCCAAAAGACATAGGTTATTTTTTATTACTAAAAAAGTTAATCGAAACTTATAGAGCCTTCTGATTGGGTGGGCCTGATTGGCATGTGTGTGTGTGTGTGAATGAGTGTGTGTGTGTGTGTGTGTGTGTGTGTGTGTGTGTGTGTGTGTGTGTGTGTGTGTGCATGTGTGTGTGTGCGTGTGTGTGTGTGTGTATGTGGGTGCATATGTGCATATGTGAATGAGTGTGTGTGTGTGTGTACGACCCAGGTTCTAGTTCTAGTCTAGTTTAGGTATCTTTATCTCTTCATCTTAGCTATGTATTCTCTATTTATTTTATTGCCCGTCCTTCAAGATAATCTGTGTGTTTCCGTCATGTCTGTCTTGTGGTCAGTGTCTTGTCTATCCTATCATCATGTTACACACACCTGAATTTCCTCTGGCGGGATATTAAAGCTTACCTTCACCTTGACTGTGACCTTGGCCCAGTACTGACTTCCTCATCCCACCCCCTCATCTATCTCTCCCTCCCTTCCACTTATTGCCTGTCATCTTTTTACTGTCCCATCAATACAGGCAAAAAGCCAAAAAATATATACCGGTACTTGTAAAATGTACATTATTATAAGAGTGCAAAAACTTTAACAACCAAAATATTTGTCTATCTTGTTTGTGCTTCACAGCAGCGCTGGTTAGTATAGGAATTTGGTTCATTGTCAGCACTATGTAGACAGGAAGTTCTCCTTATTTGGGCGTTCTCCCTGTTAGTGTAAGGGAATCATACAGATGGGCAAACTGGGGTCTCTAATGTGCCATAAGACCTTAACAGGGATACATTAGCCCTGATTTGGGATCGGGGTGGTGGTAAAAGACGGCCTTCTGCTCACACACACACACACACACTCAGACGCACACACACACACACACACACACACACACACACTCAGACGCACGCACACACACGCACACCCACACACACACACACACACACACACACACACACACACATACACTTAGACACACACGCACACTCACACACGCACACTCACACACACACACCCACACTCACACACACACACACACACACACACATACACACACACACTCCTTAGCCATTGGCCATCTGGTCATATACATTCTCGCTGCATTTGGCCTTTGTTTTAATGTACTTTTAATGGACACTCAGGCTTTAAGGACCTGGGAGGCAGAAAGCAAAGCAAAGCGCATGTGTGTGTGTGTGTGTGCATTTGCTGCCCCTTGGCATTCAGGGGGTGTGTGCGTGTGTGTGTGGGTATGTGGGTCTGTTTGTGCATGTATTTATACAAGTGTGTGTGTGTGTGTGTAGTGCCTCTTGGCACTTGTCAGGTCTGTTAGGGTAAATGTGTGTCATTACCTAAAGTGGCCAAATAGACTAATTGTTAGTGTATGTGAGCAGTTTAATGTGGTGTGTTTACAAATCCCTAAGACTGGCCTTAATCATGCTTGTTTAGGGGGAGGCCCTATGAAATAGAAAGAGTGTAACAAACACAGTGTCACTGATGGTCCACAAGAAATTCTAAGTGGTCCACAAGCTGTTGTGAGGTAAAATATGTTTTTTTTTTCATGTTTCTTAAGGTACCTATGCTATACATAGTGTGTTTACAGTAAACAACATATACTGTATATCATCTTCATGCCATTGCCCATGCCACTGTAACACAAGATTGTAACAGGCACTGTGGGGCTGTGATGGATGTCATGTAGTCCAGTGTGGTGCTTGAACTAGACTGGCACTTACAGAAGGAGCTGCTTTTGTCCTTTGTGTCTTATTGTGTATTATTATTATTATTATTGTTGTGTGTTGTGTGTAATAGATGTGATGTATTGGTAGAATGTGACTTACAGTAGGAGCTGCTTTCGTCCATTGTGTCTTATAGTGTATTTACACCGTAAATGTGTATTATTATTATTATTATTATTATTGCATAATATTATTAATAACATGTATTGTGTGTAACACATATGATGTATTAGTAGAGTGTCTAACTAGAGTGTGACTTACAGTAGGAGCTGCTTTCGTCCTTTGTGTCTTATAGTGCATTTACACTGTAAATGTGTATTTATTATTATTATTATTATTATTATTATTATTATTATTATTATTATGGTGTGTTGTGTGTAATAAATATGACATATTAGTAGAGTGTGATGTATTAGCAGTGTGACTTACAGTAGGAGCTGCTTTCGTCCTTTGTGCCGTCCATGGTGCCATCGGGGAGCATCTGGAGGTAGTAGCCATGCCGACAGAAGAGCCGCGTGACTATGCCTTTCAGCTGGGGCTCTACAGGGGGAGAGAGATGGAGGGATGGAGACATGAAGAGATGAAGAGAGTAAGAGATGGAGAGATGGAGAGAGAGAGAGATGGAGAGAGAGAAAGAGAAAGAGAGAGAGAGAAAGACAAACAGACAGATGAACAGCGGTTGTGGTATGGAGGGGGTGTGAAAGAGGGAGAGAGAAAGAACGGGAGAGACAGAGTGACAGGGTAGGAGAGAGAGGGAGAAAGAGGGAGAGGGGAAGAGAGAGGGGGGAAGAAGGAAACAGAGAGGAGTAGAGAGAGAGGGACAGGGAAATACAGATAGAAGGAAAGAAAGAAGGAGGGATAAGAGGAAAGAGAAGAACAACGATGAATGATAAGAGAAAAAGGATGAGAAGGAGATAGAAAAAAATAGAGGGATAAAGAAGGGCAGAGGAAGGGAGGTAAGGGAAAAGGGAGTAAGATGGAACGTAAGGGAAAAGGAGAGAAACAGGACAGGAGAGAGAGAGGGAGGGAGAGAAAGAGGTAAAGAGAGTGAAAGAGAGAGAGGGAGGGAGGGATGAAGGGAGAGAGAGTGAGAGAAAGAGAAATAGAGAGAGGGAGGGAGGGATGGAGGGAGAGAGAGTGAGAGAGAGAAGGAGGGAGGTAAAGAAGGAGAGAGTTAAAGAGAGAAAGAGAGGGATGGATGGAGAGTGAGAGAGGGAGGGAGAGAGAGAGACAGAAAGGGAGGGCAGACAAGGGAGAGGAAGGAAAGTGGGGGGTTAGATGTTAAAAATTACAAAATACAATCTTAAATAGGTCTTGTAATTAGGCCAGTGGCAACTCATTGTCCTTGTGCAAAGTGGTCATTGTGTGCATTTCAAGGGCTTCAGGTCTGACGCTGTGTCTACTGGTGTTCTTACAAGTGTGGACCTTACTGTTGCACACACACACACACACACACACACACACACACACACACACACACACACACACACACACACACACACACGTAGTGTGTAATAGATGTCAGCTAGCACAGCTCGGCATACAACGTTAGCAAACCTCCATCCCGACACCTCAAAGAGATACGTTACTGACTAAGCTAATAGCTCGATTTTTAGCTCACTTGGTAGCACGTCTGTCTCCCATACTGGAGTTGCTGTGAGGTCATGAGTTTGAACGTAGAGGCTAGACTGTGCAGGAAGACCTCGGTTACACATGCACGCATGAATATGCAGATTCATGCATGCACACACAAATCCAGAGTTCTTGCAAACTTGTCATGTCTGTGTGTAGTGTGCGTATGTGGGCATGTTTATGTGTGTGTGTACTCGTGCATATGCGTGAGTGTGTTTGTGCATGTACGTGTGTGTGTGTGTGTGTGTGAGTGTGTTTGTGCATGTAAGTGTGTGTGTGTGTGAGTGTGTTTGTGTGTGTGTTTGTGTGTGTACGTGTGTGTGTGTTTCTGTGTGTGTGTGTGTGTGTGTGTGTTTGCTGTACAGAGGATGTGGCATAAAAGATAAATGACTCTGAGTTTAGAGACAGAACAGCTGTGAGAACAAAAAAATTAGAAAACTACCAGAAACTTCCCACCTGAAACATTAATTAGGTAGGTCTCTCCCTGTCCTAACACACACAGACACACGTACACACAGAAGCAC
>CM059284.1:10077254-10084754 GCA_030347295.1 Setipinna tenuifilis
GCTGTCATAAAACTAAAAGCATGCATCCCTTGAGGGGACAGGAGCATCCCAGGTCTATTGTCAGGCAGAACTTGACTGGCTGAGATGAACAGCTCAGGATAGGGGACCTCTGTCGAACCACCATCAAGGACCCTATTGACAAACACTGAAGAGCAAACAGGCAGACTAGCCCTCCAGCCCCTGAGCAGTCCCTCTATCATCCTCTTGGATCTGCACCCAAGAGTAGACACAAGGTCGCCAGCTGACCGCCAGCATCTCTCCCTTTTATTTATTAAGTCCCCCAGCTTAGCAATTTTTGCTCTGGCAAACAGTTGTACTACATGGGAAAAAACGCCAGAATGCACAGCCCAAAAGGTGTTAAAAAACAAAGGTTCCTCCAGCCCAAAGTGTTCTGTCCTTGATGATCCCACCAATCTCCAAGCCTCCAACACTGAACCATAGAAGCTATGGGGTGGCATTTGCACAAGTTCATTTTTTCCCATCAAAAACACCTGCCGATCAAAAAGACCGCCAGTTGCTGCCCTGAGCACTGCCAGACCATAATCCACCCATAACAGCTCTGTGTTGTAAAGGAGCTTCTGAGCAGACTGCAGTCTCATTGTATGTAGCTTTGCTGACAAATCCACAAGACCTTGCCCCCCCTCCACCACTGGTAGATAGAGGAGGCCAGGAGGTAGCCAGTGGTTGCTATCCCAAAAAAATTTTACAAAGGCCTTCTGTAGTGCTACCACAAGTCCAGCAGGGGGATTCAGTACAGTCATCTTATGCCACAACATTGAGGCAGCCAGATTATTGATGACCAAAACACGGCCTCTATATGACAACTGTGGCTTAATCCACTCCCACCTTTGCAGCTTCCCAGTCACCAGATCCAGCAGACCGTCCCAGTTCTTGTCCATGTACTGTTCTGTACCGAAGTACACACCCAGGATCTTAAGGCCACACCTCCCCCAAAGGTGCTGCATAGGCAGATGAGGAGGCCCGTTGTCGCGCCACCCCCCCAATAGAAGGGACACACTTTTCCCCCAATTTACTTTTGCAGAGGAGGCCTTGTTAAAGGTGTCAAGGGAAGAAAGGAGTGCTGTGATTTCTTCCTGTGACCTTACCATCACTGTGACATCATCAGCATAAGCAATGAGCTTGACTGCAGTCTTTTCCTTCGACATAGAACGCTGAACTGTGACACCCTGAAGTACCCTCCTCAGCTGTATCAACAGTGGCTCTATGGTGATTGTGTAGAGGAGGCCAGAAAGGCTGCAGCCCTGCCGGATGCCTCTGCTCACCCTGAAAGGCCTCGTCATCGCACCATTCACTTTCACCAGGCTATAAACCTCAGTATATAGCAGCCTGATGCATGAGGTGAAAAAAGGGCCAAAGCCAAAGGCCTCAAGCGTCTTGAACAGGTAAGTATGATCTACTCGGTCAAAAGCCTTTTCCTGGTCCAAAGAGATAAGTCCCAAGTCCAGATGATGCCCTTTAATGAGGCTCAGCATGTCCCTGACTAGGAAGAGGCTATCAAAAATGGAACGTCCTGGAATGCAGTACGACTGGTCCTGATGTATGACCCTGCCCAAGACCACCTTAAGCCGGTTGGTCAGGGCCCTAGACAGGATCTTCAGATCAGACCCAAGCAGGGAGACAGGACGCCAGTTCTTTAGGCACCCCAAGTCACCCTTTTTGGGGAGCAGCGTGATTACTGCCCTTCTGCAACTCAGAGGCAGGAGGTTCTTCCCAATGCACTCAAGGAAAACTCCATGTAGGTCCGACCCAATGACTGTCCAAAATGCCTGGTAAAACTCAGCTGGCAACCCGTCTAGGCCAGGAGACTTCCCAGCTGTTTGTTCATTGACAGCACAGGTTAGCTCATTGAAGGACAATGGACGATCCAGGTCATGCCTATCTTCCTCTGCTAACTGGGGAACTCCCTCCAGAAGTAGCCCTCTGGCACCTGCGTCACATGGCTCTGCAGAGTAAAGGTTCCGGTAAAAATCCAAGACGCATGAGATAATCCTGCCAGCATCCATGGTGCGGCTTCCATCCTGTAGCGTCAAGTGTGTCATCAGCTTCCTTTCAGCTCTCTTTTTCTCCATGGCAAAGAAGAAGGATGTGGGCAGGTCCATGTCGTTCAGCTGGGCAAAGCGCGCTCGGACCATTGCTCCATGCCCTCTCTCTTCCCACAGGTTCCTCAGCAGCATCTTGTTCCTCTTGATTGCCTCAGCTGCGTCAGGACCAGCCCCCTTGCTGAGGAGCAAAATCTTCTCTTCGAGGGCCCTTGACTTTCCCTTCAGTTCATTAGAGCGGTTCATGGTGCACTGCTGGCAGAACACCTGGATTTGTTTTTTCCCCACGTCCCACCACTGGCTGAGGGATGGGTACAACACTTTTCTCTCTCTCCAAGCCTCCCAAAACATTTTGAAAGAAGAGACAAAGCTGTGATCTTTTAACAATTGGGTGTTAAACACCCAATGGGAGGATCGTGGGCCAGTGGTTGAGAATGGAAAGGTGACAGAGACAAGATGGTGATCTGACAGAAAAGTGGGGGCTATGGAACTATAGCAAAACTGGCCTCTCAGCGACCGCTGAACATAAAGCCTATCCAGCCTTGCACCTGACAGTACACTGGTGCTACTCCTAACCCAGCTGTACTGCCTAACATTGGGGAATTGCTCCCTCCATACATCAATTAAATCATGATATGCAAGTGTGTGCCTGAGCACGTCAGCTGATTTCGGGTGTGGTTCTTCGTGATTCCTGTCCAAGATATGATCAACCGTGCAATTAAAATCCCCCCCTAAAAGCACTATTTTGTCCTTTGGGCAGTCTGACAATGCAGCCTTTAATTTATTGAAAAACAGAATACGTTCTCCACCAGAGTTGGGAGCATAAACATTGAAAAAGGAAAAGCACAGAGAAAAAACATCTATGTCTAAACGCTGCAGTCTTCCTGGCACCAACTCATAGAAAGTGACTGAAGAGCTCTGAAGCTGTTCAGAGAGCAACACTGCAACACCTGCGCTGGTATTAGACCCATGGCTCAAGAAAACCTGACCTTTCCAGTCCCTCTGCCATTCAACCTGATTCTGCAGATCTGAGTGTGTTTCTTGTAATAGTAAAACGCCCAGTTTTTTTGAGGCAACATAATCAAAAAGAGCGCACCTTTTCTTTCTGTCACGGCATCCGTTGATATTAAGTGAGCCTATATTTAAGCAAGCCATAACTTCTGCCCAGAAAAAAAGAAAAAACCAAAAAATTAGATGTCTCATATTCATAACTATTTCTTAATTCTAGCTCTACGTAACCTGAGAGTTCGCCTTGCTACACCTGTAAACTTTTTCAGACGATAACGCTTTGTCTGCTCCAGTTCTTCTAAGGAAGCCTTTTTCATAGCAACTGCACAGGACTGCAAAAATAGGGTTAGGTCTGGAAAAAAATCTTCCACCCGCACCCTTCTTACATTCTTAGTACTATCCAAAAAGGCATTAATTGCCTCTACGGTATACAATTTCTTCTTCCCAACTCCACCTGATGTATCATCATCATCACAATCCTCCTCTATATCATCATAATCATTATCTACGTCATCTAATGCCTGTTCACTGGTAATACTAACCCCATCCTGAATGTCATCAGTGGTGGTGCCATCTGCAACTTCTGCAGAATCAGCCATGGCACCAGATTCATCAGTGCTTTCAATGTTAGGCTCCTTAACATGTTTTTCATTACCTAATTCGTTCTCAATTTGACTATTGGGGGTTTCTTTTTCTTCACAATCTTGTGTTACTTGGCTGGTGTTCCTAGCCTGCTGGTCCGTAGTATTATTCTTAATAGAACTCTCGCCCTCTTGTGGTGACGTGCGTTCGCTCGCTAAACTATCCTGCTGGTTACCACTATTGTTTACATTGGGATCAGACGGTGTGCTACTCTTTTTACGAGGGCAATTCTGCCGAATGTGCCCTTGTTCTCCACAAACAAAACATCGCATTGTATCTGAACTAATAAAGATGATGTAATCCTTGCCATCTATTGCAAGTTTTACGGAAACGTTTAAAGGTTCGTAATTGCTATTTAGGATCATGAAAGTTTGACGTCGGAAGGACATAACGTGTTTCATATCGGGCTTCTTACAGCCAAACGGTATCACCTTTATCGGTGCAGTGAGTTTACCATACCTTGCCAAAATGCTCGCCAGCGTTTCATTCTTAATAAACGAGGGGACATTAGATATCACTACCTTCTTAGAAGGATTGGATAACGGCAGAACCGGATAAAAAACATCACCAATTGTCAGTCCTGTTTCAACTAAGCAATCAACCAAGTGAGTATCGGACAGAAAAAACACAACGGCCTTATTCATTCTGGACGCGGATTTTAAATGAGAGAGAGAGAGAGAAAAAGAAAGAGAGAGAGATGGAGAGACAGAGGGGGGGATAGAGTGGGAGAGAGAGAGGAAGATATAGAGAGAGAGTGGGAAAGAGACACGGTGGGAGGAAGTGTTATTGCAAAGAGATGAGAAAGTGGGAGTGAGAGAAATAGAAAGAGAGAGAGTGAGAAAGACAGAGAAAGAGAGATGAAGTGTGTGTGTGTGTGTACATGTATGTGTCTGTATGTGTGTGTGTGTGTGTGGGGTGGGGGTTGAGTTGACGGTTATTAAATTAGAGGAGATTCACGTGAGGATTGAGAGGGGAGAGGGAGAGAAGCGCTGGTTTACACACACTTACACACACACACACACACACACACACACACACACACACACACAAACACACACACACACACTCGTCAATAATGCGCCCAAGTGTGACGGCCCCCCAACAAAAACACCGCCTGTCCTCTGGGACGGCACCGCACAGCACAGCGTACTGCCAACACTGTGTGTGTGTGTGTGTGTGTGTGTGTGTGTGTTTGTGTGTGTGTGTGTGTGTGTGCATGCTTGTGTGTGTGTGTGTGTGTGTGTGTATGCATGCTTGTGTGTGTGTGTATGTGTGTGTGTGTGTGTATGAGTAGGCTGTATATGTGTGTGTGTGTGTATGCGTGCATGATTGTTGATATTTTACTTAGGTAGAAGAGACAGAGAGAGTGAGTACGGAGAAAAGAAATGTACAGAGAAAGAGCAGAAGAAAATGAGAGGTGGAGCCAGGGACAGAGGTAGAAGGAAAGGACAGATGGAGAGAGGGAAGGAAGGAAAGAGTGAGAGAGAAAGAAGAGAGAGAGCAAAGGAGAGATGGAGAGAGAGAGAAGGAAGGAAAGAGAAAACAGGCTAAAAGTCTTTACTGCCCGCTGATACGTGTCAGGGCTAAGTACAGCTGCAGCGGATGAAGCCCACACTGTGATGGGGAGTAGCATTAGCGAGCCCATCAATACCAATGCAGGGGCTGATAGCAGCACGCTAACTTACACACCATCCTGCATCCTAACGATAGCACCGCCGGTTAGCGCTCTGAGCAACACTGTACATAAACGGCAACCGCCCTCATAGCAATACACACTTTCATTTACATGTAACACCCACAATCACATTAGCACAGCCAAAAATGCTGTCTATACATATCCATACACACTTATGTGTAATACACAATCACATTAGCATAGAAATGCTGTCTATGCATATCCATACACACTTTCATTTACATGTAATACACACAATCACATTAGACCAGGCATACCGTATACATCTTGTATATTGTTTTGACAATGTTGTACCAACAGATATACCCAATTCTAATGACACTAATATGCATATACACAGATATTAGCAGAGACCAACAAGGGCCCTGTCCGGAATATTCACTTGTTCACTATGTAGTTCACTGCACTGGGTGTGAGTCACCTTGTTTTGTCCCCTACTTAGTGGACTATATGTGAACCACTGAACATTTTGGATTCAGCCAAGGTACCAAAAGAGAGTTATGAGTTTAGTGAGGTATATACGAGAATTAGAAAAAAAAATGTTCTTTTTTACAACTAAACTACAAAAAGATGTGTCATCATTTCTTCAGGCATTCTTCAGGCATCAAGTCCCCCACGACAACCCACGTGAGTCTCCCACATTAAAAAAAAAAACAACTCCTGGACACCTACAAGTAATAACAAAATCTCCCGCAATTTGCACACACAGTTATTTAGCTAATTAGGACAGGTGACAGATGCAGCCTGCATGAAATTAGTTTCTGCAGGTTGGGATGCCTGCTTCTCAGCCAAACACTGGACTGACATAGTGTAACATGTCCTCATCTGAACCTGTACGCTACTTTATAGCTTACTTGTGCTTTTATAGAAGCTGCAGTATGTTTATGTATTGACGGTGTGTGCTCGCCCATAAAATTAAACCAATAGCTGGATGGAACTGCGGAATGTTCCAAATAACAAAACAGAACCAAGGAGGAATGTGCCATCCAATGAAATGGAACTAAGGAATTCTGGGAACATGTAAGCTAATTGATCCTCTACAAACTCTCTCTGGACGTTCAAAATAGTGACATTATCTGCTACTTTTTTGATGGAAATGTGACATCCAACAATTTATTTCACAACACAAATTTGTTTGAATCTGGGTCTGTAAAAAGTGACAGGAAATACTGTCCAGATACTGATAATAATAATAATAATAACAATAATAATAATAATAATAAACTGTATTTGTATAGCACAATTCATACAAGATGCAACTCTAAAAGCTTCAACAGTTTGGCCGGAAAAACACAAGACAGCATTTGTTGCGGCTTGGTAGCACCGAGAAAGTTCATTCGGGCGCTGTTGACAGTTCCTGCTTGTGTTCATAGGGGCAACAAGGGTGAGGAAAAACTCCCTGTTCTGAATTTTGATTATTTAAGCATATATTAATTGTGTGATAAACCAGGTAATCCGTTGCAAGACATTGTTGAATCTGTTTCCACTGCATCTGTGAGATTTCATCTTTCATAACAGTTCATGTCTGGGCTCTCCTGAGTTCAAATGCTGCTGAGATCCTGAAGCTTCCAACCCCCCCACACTCACACTCATCCTATAATTATCATTTTAATATAGCCATTACACAATGATAAGGTGATAGAAGAGTCGTGTGGGCTTGCCGCCCTACCAGACAGGGAGTGTTTGTGCGTTATGGATATGGCTGTGCGTAATGCACGCTGTTTAATTACTATGATAAGGGCCCTCTGCTAACCATAAAGCACAGTGTCTGCAGCGGCGCTGTACAAGTTCACTTACTGAAACATTCCCTCGTCAGTTCACTCACTCACTCACTCACTCACTCACGCACCCACTCATTCACTCACTCACTCACTGTTTCACGCACTCACTCACTCACTCACTCACTCACTCACTGTTTCACGCACTCACTCACTTCATCAGTCTTTCACTCACTCACTCACTCACTCTTTCACTCACTCACTCATTCACTCACTCTTTCACTTACTCACTGACTCACTCACTTACTCACTCACTTGCGCACGTTTGCTTACTCCTTTCCTCACTCACTCAGTCAATTACTCACTTATTCCCTCA
>CM059284.1:10099754-10102254 GCA_030347295.1 Setipinna tenuifilis
ACACACACACACACACACACACACACACACACACACACAGGACACAATGAGCTCCATGAGGCTAATCTGCTAGGATGGAGCATACAGGCTAATTGCTAATGAGAAGGCATGCAGGCCAGGCCAGGCCAGCGATTGTCTCACCCATCTAGATTAATGCACTGGTGATTATGCATTTGGCTTTCCCTTTGCTATGCACTGTTTACGTAAGGCAACCACAAAACCCCCTGGAGCAATGCTTTATTTTACGGTCGCTTATGGTTACAGTGGATCTGCATCATGAAGTACAGGGTAACAAAGTTTGTAACAATATGTAGCATTATGTACTTACACCGTAGAATAGCATTAGGGTAAGGGTCAGGATGAGGGTTAGTGTTAGGTATGCACATG
Source organism: Setipinna tenuifilis (assembly GCA_030347295.1). Classification (NCBI taxonomy): domain Eukaryota; kingdom Metazoa; phylum Chordata; class Actinopteri; order Clupeiformes; family Engraulidae; genus Setipinna; species Setipinna tenuifilis. The sequence continues at coordinate 10,100,142 of CM059284.1, forward strand.
ATTGTACATGTTGTAATTGTACAGCCAGAAATCATAATCAGGTGGGTCTAGCCCAAAACACATAGGTTATTAGAGCTGTCACTATCGAGTATTTTTGAAATCGAGTATTCGGTTGCTCATTCCTTCGAGTAATCGAGTACTCGTAACGGTGTTTTCCTTCTCCTTAAGTCGAAAGTGGTCCCACACTTCTGACTTTTTCGTCCTCTTCCTTCCCACTTCCACTCGATTTTCTGCCATAACTTCAATCTTATTCCTCGTTCGCCACTCTCACTTTCAACATTCCCGCGGGTTTAACTGTCACCGGTGTCGACTGTCCTCTGTTTCGATGCAGTGTGTTTCATTGTATTTCATTGTAGAACGCTCGGGTTGCGCTGAGGGCAGTTTTTTTTTCTATCAGTCAGTCGATTTAGGGCACAACACCGGTGTTGTCTGTCTAAAAAGATCCACACAAGTGACCGATGCTTACACAGACAGCGGGGCTTTATACTGTTATTGTTGACTGATCAAAAAGTCTCAGTCCCTTATAATAAACGGTATTGGTAATTGCCAACCCTGCTGCGAACGATGGATAATCTGAACCCTGCATTGCTCGCGTCTCGTGTTTTTTTTTTTTCCGTCCCACGTCTCATTGTTTGTACTCCTTCTCGCCGGAATTCGGCCTAAATGCTCTATTGACACTGGAATGAGCACTGAGATATATTAGAATATATCTAAGTTCTAACTCTCTCTGGGAGTGAGTAATTAGTTGAACATGCTGTCTACAAGAATTGTGTGATTATCGTCACGTGACATACTTAAACGAAGCTTCGAGGCAAAGAATTTTCCTCGAATATTTTTCTACTCGAGTAGTCCTCGAGTCCTCGAGTAATCGTTGCAGCCCTATAGGTTATCATTATGAATAAAAACAATCAATCAAACACAGGGAGACTTCTGACTGGCTACACCTATGTGCCCGCCCCTCTCCTTCGCTTCGATCCTCATGCTGTATGTAAGGCTTTCCTATGGTGCTGTTCTCAAGCCAGCACAGACCCACAGCCCACTGCTCTTTTCCACACCTCCACACCAGCACATGGGGACACAAGACAGATCACACACACGCATGCACGCACGCATGCAGCACGCACACACACACACATATGCCTATGGTGTAGAACGACTACATATGTGCAGACTGCAGAGAAGGTGAAGAGCCCTGTCACCATAGTGTCTGGATGTAGAAATTAGGTGACATTACTTTTATGTCAATGTTTGTGTGTATGTGTGTGTGTGTGTGTGTGTTTGTGTGTGTGTGTGTTTGTGTGTGTGTGTGTGAATTTCTGTGTGTGGGCATGTGTTTCAGAGAGTAAACATGCAAATAAGTTTGTGTGTGTAGGTGCATAGGCGTGTATGCATGTGTGTGTGTATATGTCTGCGCGTGTGTGTCTTAAATAACTTGTGGAACTTGTCTTAATATATGGGTAAATTTAGGTCACATTAGCATAGCAAACAGTGTGGCATGTACTGCACTGCATAAGTGTGTCCTCATTAGGGGGCGAGTGCATCAGGGGCCCAGATGCTAACAAAAGCGCACAGGAACACATCGCATCCGGACCTGGGCCACGTCTGGGCCTAAACTGGGCCACGACCGCATTACAACAGAATACAACAAGAACAGAAAAAGAACCGGCAGAACCGTTCTCGGGGTATATCTAATCTCCACACTGCTGCTTTTTGTTTGGCTGCAGCAAAAAAAAGAAACAAAGAAAGAAAAAAAAAAGATGAAAGTTGGTTGCCAGGTTTTTTTTTTCCCCTCTCTTCCTCCCTCACATGGCTGCCTTCGCAAAGCAGCAGAGGAAAAGCTTTGCTTGGGGCGGGTGGCTGGTGGTTGGTGGTTGGTGGTGGTGTGTGTGTGTGTGGGGGGGGTTCAGGGAGGTGGATCAGAGCGTTATCAGGCAACCTGTGTTGTGTTCGGGGAGGGTGGGGTGGTGTGGGGGGTAGCTCCCCACCACCGGATTATGTGCGGATGATGAGGATTGTCATTGTAATAATTGCAGTCTTGCACTTCAGCAGGAAAACACAACTAATTGCTTCCTTTCGCTTTCCCAGGGGGTTAGTTAGTGTACATAAAAGATGT
>CM059284.1:10112254-10114754 GCA_030347295.1 Setipinna tenuifilis
CAACAGAGAGAGAGAGAGATGGAGAGAGAGAGTGAAAGAGAAACAGAGAGAGAGAGAGAGTACTATTAGCTTTGCTAGTGTGCTGCAGTAAGGTGCTAATCTCTGATAGCTTAGAGCCAGAACGTGATTCTGCCTGCATGGTTCACATCCTTACATGGACATTGATATCTGCAAGAGCCAGAATTTAAACTCTGACCTAAATAGTGGGTTTGGCCATGATGTCAGAGAGGGTAGAGTGAATCATACAGTAGGTATGCTAGCATGGCTAACTGGGATAGGTGCCACTGCTATATCTGATAGCTGCTGTCAGTATTGGTCTGCTAACAGTGTTAGCCATTATAAGAGTCCTAGCATGATAGCTGTGACCAGCGCATGACTTTGTGAGGATGGTCAGATGTGATAAAGTCAGGACAACAAGGCCCAATTATGCATATACAATGCTGTCTTTCAATGCTGTATACAGTGTGCATAGTGCTGCCTTGTTTTCCTGTCGTTAAATTGTGTTAATGTTTGGCAAGCACGCTAAAAGTAAGTGGAAATTGTCTGAGTGAATCCTGCTCCTACCCTTATGAACTTGAGCCATTGGTGTATCTGATAGCTTGGTTTAGCTTGTCGTTCCCGTGTTAGCATAGCATAGGTAGCAATAGCGAGAGTGAAAGTATGATAGCGCAGATTAGCATGTCACCCTGCTTAAGCTTAGGTAAAAAGCATGGCTATTTCTCATAGCTGACATTCACATATTACATGTTATTAAAGAAAACAAGTTGACTAATGGTCATTGCACAGCTTTAAAAAACATTGTTTATATTTGTTTCAGGTTTCACATTTGTTCATACAATAATGAAACAAGTAGTTTGCTTCATTTAATTCAAAACATCAGTCAGTATTTTATCACTTACAGATTTTTCTGTAGTATCTCTTCAGTGCCTGTTGTATCTGTTCAGTGCAATAATGCTACATTTTTTCACTGTGTGATAAGTCCATGAACTGTTCATTATGGGGCCCATGTCTGTTGTACTTATAATTGGGCCAGCTATGCCAGGCTAACTTCCCACAGGCCAAACAGCAGGCTGAAGAGCGTGACTCCACAGTTGAAATTACAGGGGGTACTGGGTCTTCATCAGGGGGTACCCTTACCCAGAGTACCCTGTGTAATTCGCCCAAACACAAAAAAAATAGCAGGGTTGGCGGGTGCCGACATATTCATGTAATTGTTGTAAAATGTAAAGGGTAGTACCACCTGTAAAAGGTAGTACCCCCTGTAAAAAGGTAGTACCCCCCAACTATGAAGGGGGAATTCACACCCTGCATGGCTCCCTCTCAGATGGTATTATTACTTACCTATAATTGGGCCAGCTATGTCAGGCTAATTTCCCACAGGCCAAACAGCAGGCCGAAGAGTGGACTCCACAGTTCGAATTACAGGGGGTACTGGGGGGTACGGAACCTCCTGATCAAGACCCAGTACCCCCCCAAAGACACAAAAATAGCAAGGTTGGGGGTTGCCGACTGCCCTGTAAAAGGTAGTACCCCCCAACTATGAAGGGGTAATTCACAACCAGCGTGGCTCCCTCTCAGATGTTAGTATTACTCCAATACTAACATCGCTAAAATCTCCAGGATAAAGTGCTGTTCCTTCTGAGAATGCAGACAAGCAGGTAGGCCTCTCAGTGCTTCTGTTAGGGATGAATTAAATAACTAGGCTTTTAGAGCCCCGTAGATGCCACAAATTATGTGGTTATGTTTGTTTAAGTTTTTTTTTTTTGCGTGTTTGTTTTTTTTAGGTAATGATCTGTGTTTGTGGAAGAAGCCAGGGTGTAGAGACAGTAGCCTATGGAGAAATATAATAAAATGCTTTTGAAAACATTGCCTATCTCACCCTTAACCACAGTGAAAACAGTAGGCTCAATTAGCTGTAGCAAGTGCCTGTGCTACCAGCAATGACAGAAGTGCTAGTTCGGGGATGGGGTATACACTTAATATGCCGTTCCACTCTACTCCCTTTCACAGTGCATTTAGTCTTATAGAGCGAGAGAGGGGGAGAGAGGGAGAGAGATGGAGGGGGAGAGAGGGAGAGAGAGAGGGGAAGAGAGAGAGGGAGAGGGAGAGGGAGAGAGAGGGAGGAAGGAGAGGGAGGGAGAGGGGGGGAGGAAGAGAGAGAGAAAGAGAGAGATGGAAAGAGAGAGAGAGAGGCAGGGAGAGAGATAGAGAGAGAGGGAGGGAGAGAGAGAGAGAGAGAGAGGGAGGGAGAGAGAGGGAGAGAGAGAGATGGAGGGAGAGAGATGGAAGGAGAGAGAGTTGGATAGGTGCATCCTAAACCCTTTATATAATGAAGTGATGCTATCTGGGCCTGATGTTGCAGGGTGGCAGGCTTTTTGTCAGCCACTTTAGCAAGATCACACACACACACACACGCACACACACACACACACACACACACACACACACACAGACCTTCAGATTAAATTGAAGTTTCCTCTGCACAGTTAGATTACAGTAA
>CM059284.1:10119754-10129754 GCA_030347295.1 Setipinna tenuifilis
AGGGGTCTGACCCCCCACCACACACACACACACACACACACACGTACACACACACACACACACACTGGTAGGGTGTGTCCCAGTGTCTCTGCAGCATGAGGGGTCTGACCCCCCACCACACACACACACACACACACACACGTACACACACACACACATACACTGGTAGGGTGTGTCCCAGTGTCTCTGCAGCATGAGGGGTCTGATCCCCCACCACACACAGACACACACACACACACACACACACACTGGTAGGGTGTGTCCCTGTGTCTCTGCAGCATGAGGGGTCTGCCTCACAGGAGGCATCTGTGCTGCTCCACTGCACCGCTACACCACTGCACACCAGGCTTCCGCTGACCCACTCAAGGTTACACACACACACACACACACACATGCACACACACACACACACACACACATACACACACACATGCGCACACACGCACACACACACATACACACACACTCATGCTCACACACATACACACATGCACACACACATACACACATGCATACACACATGTATTGAGACACATACACACATACGCACACACACACTCATACTGTACACACACACAAACACGTATTCAGACACACACACACACACTCACATACACGCACATGTATTGGGATACACACAGATGATGTACTGCTCACATCTTCATGTGTCCACACACAGGATTACAAACAAATATTGTTTATGGCACGCAAATTGACACACACACAAACACCCACATGTGCGCCCACACACAAACTCACACATGTACGTACATACACATTCAGACAAACTGATACACACACTCTCTGAAAATAATGCAGCTTTAACACACACATGCATACACAAACAGACACCTACATAGACGCACACACACACACACACACACACACACACACACAGAAATACACACACGCCCGCAGACACAAAGACATCAAACAGGCACAGTGCTGCGTCCCAATAGGAAGATTTAGGATGCTCCTCGGGTTCACCTCTTGCAAAGCACAGCACACACACACACACACTTCCTGTACAACAGAGAAATAGAACGCGATGCGCCGCACAGTACAGCACCGCACCCCATCCCACCCCACCACAGCACAGCACACACACACACACACACACACACACACACACACCACCGCAGCACAGCACGCCGCGTGAGACCATGGGTCATAAAGCTTCCCAGAGACAAGCTGAGCTCGCCGTCTTACATCTTGTGACAACGGGCCCCTCTCACGCTCCCTCGTAAATTCACGGGAGGAATTTCTCAGTGCCAACAGTGGAAACCAGCGGAAAACGGATAATGCCATCTCTGCCGCTTGGCACCAGCTGCCAATGGAAATTGGGTTTGGACACACACAGATACAGACACACACAGACAAACACACAGACACACACACATACACTTACATAGACACTCAGACACACACACATTCACACTCACTGATTCACACACACACACACACACACACACACACACACACACACACACACACACACACACACACACACTCCACTTCAGTTTGCCTTTTCCTATACAACAGCAGAGGACAGGCAGAGATTGGATTGAATAGAATTACTTTCACTTTCTTGTCATTCTGTTTTGTTTTTGTTCTTTTTTTCATCCTCTTCTCTTTTTTTTGGATGAGTTTGAGTTGAGATGGCAAGCAAAAAATCACAAGTCACAGTAATATAGAGCTTAGATGCGAGTCCAAAAAAAATCAAGTCCAACTCTAATCAAACAAACTATGCATTACATTCCATTTAGCTGACGCTCTTATCCAGAGGCACTTACAGCAAATGAGGCACGGGGCAAAACAGTCCCCCTGGGGTAACATGGGGTTAGATTGCCCTGCTCAAGGGCACTTCAGCCATGGATGAGGGGGCAAGAGAACACTGGATATGCACCCCACCCCCCAACCACACACACACATACACACACATTTTTCCTACTGGTACGAAAATCGAACTATGAAAACTATGTGTATCTTTAACATTACCAACCATTAAAAGGCAAGAACATGCAGTTTTGTAATTACGTAAACAAGGTGCATTGTATCAACTGCCCATAACATTACATTACATTGCACTTTGCAGACGCTTTTATCCAAAGCGATTTACAAATAGCAGGACATAAGCTTACAGAGGTGTAGAGGAATACATGTTGAAACACACCATGACATGCTATGTGTATCTTTAACATTGCCAACCATTAAAAGGCAAGAAAATGCAGTTTTGTAATGAAACAAGGTGTATGGACCATCTCCTACTCCTGGCTTCTCTATTCTAAGAGGTGTGTGATGGTAATAGGATGGTTCGCTGTTGTAAGAGGAGTTGTGTGATGCTATTTGGATGAATTGGAGCAGCACCCATTCAAAAAGGGGTTTTGTATTGTGTGCATGGTTGCTTCCGTGCTGTTTTGTGTATGCTTTTGTGTGTGTGTGATGGAAATGGATTTGTCACTTTTGTCATAATCTGTATTGAGAGTGTAGCTTTTGTGTGTGTGTGTGTGTGTGTGTGTGTGTGTGTGTGTGTGTGTGTGTGTGTGTGTGTGTGTGTGTGTATGTGTGTGTGTGTGTGTGTGTGTGTGTGTGTGTGTGTGTGTGTGTGTGTGTGTGTGTGTCATCTACTACTACAACTGCATTTCTGGTGTTTGGTGCTCTGCTCAAAAGCTCTTTTTGGTACCAAGCATGTTACCCTCGTGTCATTTGTTTATTCTCTGTGATGTGGCTGGAAACATCTATTGAAGAAATGCCTCATACGGAGTCGGGGCTATGGACTTGTTTCAGAGCAGCTGATTGGTATTGAAGGGGCGCCATCTTTACCAAGGGAATGGTTGAAGGGAATTTGAAGGGAAGGGTTCCCTCAGAGAGAGAGAGAGAGAGAGAGAGAGAGAGAGAGAGAGAGACAGAGAGAGAGATTCCTTTGATTAAAAACTAACATTTCCACCTGCGAGGATCAGACAGAATGCAATACCCAGAACATTGGCAACACACTCACATGTGTTTCAGTTGAACACGGTCTTATTGTCTCTCTCTCTCTTGTTCTCTCTTCTGTCTGTGTGCAAGTATTTCTCTCTTTCTCTCTCTTTCCCTCTCTCTCTCTCTCTCTCTCTCTCTCACACACAGACACACACACGCAGACAGACACATGCATGCACACAGGCGTGTTCGTACACACAGAGACACACACACACTCACAGGATGTAGTAAAATGTGATAATCCCACCCACCCACACTCTCCCTTGCATACAAAGAATCCCTCCCTGTTTTGAGTATCGCTGTGCTGTGGTGCACTAAACAGAATCCCTGCAACACCCCCCACTAACCAACACACACACACACACACACACACACACACACACACACACACACACACACACACACACACACACGCTGGCGTCCGTGCACAGCGGTGGGGCTTTAAAGAGCAACTTCTTAAAAGCCGTACGCCATATGTTGGTGCCTGTCAGGCGTGTTGTTAGGCATGTAATTCTCCGCTAATACACTGCCAGGGAGCTCTCACACAGTGACGGGATTAAAAATGACATCCTTCTTTATAAACCCTTCTAGAGTGATATTCAGAAAATCACTCTCTACAGGGGGAGATAGACAGTAATGTTCTCAGTGGTATAGACTAGACAAGACAAAGTGTGGGATTTAAAGGGGATGTAAGAAAGACAAAATCATTGTGTGTGCATGTGTATGTGTTAGAGAGAGAGAGAGAGAGAGAGAGAGAGAGAGTGTGTGTATGTGTTGTGTGTGTGTATAAATACGTGTGTGTGTCTCTCTGTGTGTAGGCACAATTTGCCTCATTGCAGTGGGTTTTCCATTAATTACCGTAATGACATGCAAATAAAATGTATAGGGACAAAAAGCCAATCTGTGACCACAGGAAGAGGAAAAGGGTGAAAGCCTGGAAAGAGATTAAAGGACACTCAGTGGTCTTCTGTTTTTAATCAGCTGAAAACTAAACTCCACACAGTGTCAATACATAGGACATCTAAACTCTACACAGTCTTAAACTCTACACAGTGTCAATGAATAGTGATGCTGCTTACCTCTACACAATGACAAGGACCCCTAAATTCCACAATGTGTACTTGTTTCAGGGCAGCTGATTGGTATTGAAGGGCGACCCCTAAATTCCACAATGTGAATCCATAGGCCTTTTAAATTGTTAGTCCGGCTTCTAAATGCTACACAGTGTCAGTCAGAGGTGGACAAAATTGAAAAAGTAAAAGTCCTGCCATGTATTCCTTCTGCCTGTGCTCTCAACACAGGTGATTTTGCTAACTAGCACCCCTGGCGATCAGCTGTTTCAGCAAATTGGCTGGAACAAATATGTGGCAGGACTTTCACTTTCTGAACCCGGGATGTCTGTCTCTGGTGTCAATACATAAGACAGAGAACACTGAAATTTCTACGCAGCGTGAACAGGTTTCCATGCAGGTACATAAGTTACCACTGATGTGCTTTAATACACGTGTGAAAACCATCTTTAACAGTGACATTCATGCCTTTGCTAAATGCTTTCAACCAAAGATATTTTCAGGTAAGGGGGTACATAATGATTTGGGCCTGATAATGGCAGCTAGGGAGTCTTTTGGGTGTCTGAGTGTGTTTCTTTAATGTGACACCAAGAGTAAAAGAAGGATGCAAACTCTATTTCTGTAGTACAGTATTTTTAAACAGCTTCCAGAATGTTCCGCCAGACCTGTATGAGAGGGAACCCCGCATTCACGCATTTAACACAGCGATATACTGTAGAGCCCCATACACTGGCAGTCTGTTAAGGACGATTCAGATGCAAATTAGCCTGGCAGCTAACAGTGGTACAGAAATGACTGAATTTTAGTAAGCATTTTTTTAAGTAATCTAAAGAAGAATGTGTGTGTGTGTGTCTGTGTGTGTTTGTGTGTGTGTGTGTGTGTGTGTGTGTGTGTGTGTGTGTGTGTGTGTGGATTCGGTATCTACAGTCTCTCAATCAAACATCTGTTTGTCAACACCATTTACTGCTGATCGACAGCCATTTTATTTTCTCTGGGGCGAGTTCAATTTCTCCCTCCCTCTCTCCCTTTCTCTCTCTCTCTCTCTCCCTTTCTCTCTGTCTGTCTCTCTCTCCCTCTTTCTGTCTCTCTCTCCCTTCCTCTCTTTCTCTCTCCCCCTTCTTTTCGAAAAAATACAAGCATACACACACACACACACACACACACACACACAAACACACACACAACACAACACTGACAAAGGCTTCTCAACGAAACACATTTATTTTGGCGCTGGTCTTCTGCAATTGTGGCTCTAAACTAAATGATACTGTGTAACAGAGGGTTTTGAATGTGTGTGTGTGTATGTGTGTGTGTGTGTGTTTGTGTGTGTTAGATATGGTGCTTGTGTGTGTGTTTGAATTTCGGTTTACATGTTTGTGTGTTTTTCAGTTTGTGAATGTGTGTGTGTGTTCTGAACAGCGAGGCTTGTTTTGGAGTGACATGTTTATCCATCACACACAGGTGAGCATGAGTGGTGAGGGACAGGATGGTGTACGTGTGTGTGTGCGTGTGTGTACGTGTGTGTGTGCGTGTGTGTGTGTGTGTGTGTGTGAGTTGTGAGGGACAGGATGGTGAACGTGTGTGTGTGTGTGTGTGTGTGTGTGTGTGTGTGAGGGACAGGATGGTTTGTGAACGTGTGTGTATGTGTGTGTGTGTGTGTGTGCGTGTGTGTGTGTGTGTGTCTGTGCGTGAGTGGTGAGGGACAGGATGGTTTGTGAACGTGTGTGTGTGTGTGTGTGTGTGTGTGTGGTGAGTGACGTGATGGTTTGTGAACGTGTGTGTGTGCGTGCGTGTGTGTGTGTGGTGAGTGACGTGATGGTTTGTGAACGTGTGTGTGTGCGTGCGTGCGTGGTGAGGGACGTGATGTGGACTCAGTCAGCCTACCTGACAGAGCATCTGAGGACACACTGACAGATTCCAGAACTTTCCGTGCTCGCCCTACCCAACAACCACGCGACAATATGACAAACACTCTCTCTTTCTCCATCTCCATCTCTGCCCTACCCAACAACCACGTAACAATATGACAAACACTCTCTCTTTCTCCATCTCCATCTCTGCCCTACCCAACAACAATGCAACAATATGACAAACACTCTCTCCTTCTCCATCTCTGCCCTACCCAACAACCACGCAACAATATGACAAACACTCTCTCTTTCTCCATCTCCATCTCTGCCTTTGTCTTTCTCTCTCCCTCTCCCTTTGTCTCACTCTCTCTCTGTCTGTCTGTCTTTGTCAGTCACGCACACACACATACACATACATACACACACACACTCACACACGCGCGCGCACACACACACACACACACACACACACACACACACACACACACACACACACACACACACACACACACACACACACACACACACACACACAAATCTCTTTCTCCCCTTCTTCTCTGTCCTTCTTTTACACACATAAACAGACAAATACACCCATGCACAACCTACTCAGTTTATACAGTGTGTGTTCCACATGCACCCAGACATGTATGCAAAGCAGGTGTGTGCAGGAGTGTGTTGCATCGAGCTAACAGCTAACAGCTAACCAAGCACACAACAAAGTGTCAAAATCACTCATTTAGCAAGTAATGTAACACCCACTATTGCGTTTCATTGTTTTGTGCTATGACAATAGCTAACAATCTTGACAAAGTGATGAGCACACTCGCACACACACACACACACACACACACACAAACACACACACACACACAGACGGACAGACACCACAAGACACTGCTTTGCAATGCATTTCCTGATTTAGCACTTTTGCATCACCCAGGCAAGAATAGGCTATGAGCTTTATCAATCAATAAGTCATGAGCATTTAAGGTCGTCTTCAAAGCACTCGCTCGCCCACATAATGAAACGCCGTTTGAAGACAAAAACAGTCCCCCCCCCCCCGACACACACACACACACACACACACACTCTGACTCTGCCACAGATGAATGAGAGAGAAAAGCATTAATGACAATGACAATTCCCTTAAATGGACTGACTCAGGATAATTTAATCCGCCTTATTTTAGGAAACGATGGCAAAGACGGAGCCATTGGAAACAGGTAGTGTTCCACAAGCAGCAGAAAGGGTGTAATGTCAGCTGGCGTATCGTATCGTTAAAGCAGAGCCGAGATTCAAATAACATGAAGAAACTTTAGGACCTGTCAGCTGCTATTTTCCGCATATACTTTTATTAATGTCCCGTTTTTGCCAAGTCAGAGTGAGAGAGAGATACAGAAGTTGCAATGACGGGTGTGTGATGGAAATATACTGTATATATATCCTCTCATTCATCCATTAGGTTGCATTCGGTATTTTCAATAACTTTAAAATACAGAATGCAATAACTTTACTGAATAATTTACTGAATCCTATATAATGCTACTGGTAACACTTTCTATGAACCCAGTCTTCATAAGACCATAAAAACACACTCGTAAAGGGTTATAATGTATTTATAAAGCTTAATAATGATTGACACAAGTATTAACAACTATATATACATACTCATGACCGCACTCGCAAGGTGTTATAATGCCTATAATGTTTTAAGCCTTTACAACTTTAAGTTACACAGTGCATTATTAACCTTCTTTGACCTTTTTTAGCTCATCACGGTCATTATCAAGAGGTGCAAATAGCTTTATATGCACTGTGTCATTTAAAGTTGTAAAGGTTTAGAACATAGCATTACAATGCTTTACGAGTGCAGTCATGACTATGTATAAATAATGGTGTATACTAATGCCAAGCATTATTAAGCTTTATTAATGCATTATAACCCTTTATGAATGTGTTTATAGCATCTTATGAACACTGGGTGCATACAAGGATACAAGGACACAAGGATGGTTTATTATCACATGATCTGACATACTGGGTAGTGTAGGACATGCAGTGAAACTGGTGATTGCATAGAAAGTGTTGCATAGAAAGTGTTACAAGGATGATTTGGTTTGAGCATGTACTGTACATTGCATTCAGTCCAGTTTACAGAAAAGTTCACAAATAGTGCCATATACTTATGTCAAGCAATTATTAAGCTTTGTGAATGCATTATAACCCTTCAGGAATGTGTTTATAGCATCTTATGAACACGAATGGATGCATAGAAAGTGTTAGCGTGTTAAGTGTGAGCATGTCCGTTGCATTCAGTCCAGTTCATAGAAAAGTTCACAGAAAGGATCTGCCCACTGGGGAGGCAAGCGTACCGTATGCAACAGAATACAGAGTGCAGGAGTCAGAGTGTGCTCCACCAGGCCTGGGGGTTCCCTTCCCCACCCCGGCTGCCAAATTAGGGCTCAAACTTGCTTCTGCACACAAACGGAAATGCATCATGGTGCATTTCTGTAAAGCCTTTGGGGGGAAGCCACTGCCAATGCTGGAGGCTTTAGGGAGAACCCCAGGAGCACAGAGCCCACACCGGCCCATCACGAGGCACAGGGTACACAGCCCAGCCAGAGACTACAGGTCATGGAAGAGTCTTCGGCTCTTGTCAGGATATTAGCCGGGATAGGACGTTGTGTCTGTCACTAATGCACGTAGGGTGTGGAGACATCAGTCTCTCATATAAGGCAGTAAGCCTAGCTTTAAAGGGCTTTTCTTTAATCTGTACGTGTGAATGGTGTGTGTGTGTGGGTGTGTGTGTGTGTCTGTGTGTGTGTGTGTGTGTGTGTGTGTGTGTGTGTGTGTGTGTGTGTGTGTGTGTGTGTGTGTGTGTGTATGTGTGTGTGTGTGTGTGTGTGTGTGTGTGTGTGTTGATGTGTGTGTGTGTGTGTGTGTGTGTGGGTGTTAGTGTGTGACCTCTACATGATAGTCATGTTCTGTGACTGTGATAAGGACCCCATAAGGAGACATGCAGCAGGGCTGTGTGTGTGTGTGTGTCTTCTGTGTGTGTCTGTGTGTGTGTCTGTGTGTGTGTGGGTGTTTAAATTGGAGAGAAAGGAAGGATGGATACTATATAGTGTGAACAAATGATACAAGCACGCACACACACACACACACACACATACACACACACACACACACACAGGCACAATTGTGTGTGTCATTGTTTGTCAGTTTGATTCAGTGACTTAGAGAGAGGTGTTCTTAACGCTCTCTGATTCATCAATAACATCCTCCTGGAGTTTCTTCACTGGTCATTCAGTGAAGGATTTACTGGTGTGCATGTGTGTGTGTGTGTGTGTGTGTGTGTGTGTGTGTGTGTGTATGTGTGTGTGTGTGTGTGTGTTGAGCGGCACACTTGCAGTGCTGTTTTATTTATCATATCTCAGACAGAACAAGGCTAAAGGCATCTTCCAACCACGTGGTCTTTTATTAGCTAAAAAATGTGTGTGTGTGTGTGTGTGGTATGTGAATGTGTGTTGTGTGTCGTGTGTGTGTGTGGTATGTGACTTTGTGAATGTGTGTGTATGTGTGTGTGTGGTATGTGAATGTGTGTGTTGTGTGTCGTGTGTGTGTGTGGTATGTGACTTTGTGAATGTGTGTGTATGTGTGTGTGTGGTATGTGAATGTGTGTGTTGTGTGTGTGATGGCCTTCTGGATAGATTAAAGGGATAGCATGCCATTCTCATGTGATCGGTTGCCCACTTGTTCTCTCTGTCAATCTCTCTATTACACACACACACACACACACACACACAGACCGTCGCATGCAAAGCCAGTTATTTATCTATGTCTATGTACCTCTAACCCACAACCTTCTATTAAGTACATCACCTGTTAGCGCACACACACACACACACACACACACGCAAAGGGCAAGCATGCCTACCTCCAAACCACAACCTTCCAGTAAGTAAAGCCAAGCAATTCACGCACACACACACTGGATTAATTCCCAGCAGGTATAAACTCATAGGGGAATTGTGCGTGTCTGTGTGTGTGTGTGTGTGTGTGTGTGTGTGTGTGTGTGTGTGTGTGATGAGAAGGGGT
>CM059284.1:10134754-10144754 GCA_030347295.1 Setipinna tenuifilis
GTGTAGGACAACATAAAAATATGACACAAACTTTCTCTCTCTCTCTCTCACACACACACACACACACACACACACACAGACACACACACACACACAACACACATACACACATGATTGCATTAGATTTAACAGTCATGGGAACAGCACACACAATCTCCTACGAAAGCAACAGTAGACACACACACATACACACTCACTCACACACACACACACACACACACACACACACACACACACACACACACAGTGACAGGGTCACTTGTAATGCAGCACAGGTATCCTCTCTGCATAATGCAATCTGTAAACCGATCTGTAGCCTCTGCAGACATCACTAATTCTCTAAGGCAAAAGTGACGTCTGTGTGTGTGTGTGTGTGTGTGTGTGTGTGTGTGTGTGTGTGTGTGTGTGTGTGTGTGTGTGTATGCAGGCATGTGTATCCATCCGTGTACTTAAATATCTATTTGTATCCTCTCATCTATTTGTTCTGTTTTGCTATGTACATAAAGTTGTCCCTATGGCTGTATCAGTGTGTCTGTGTGCAGATGTATGTGTGTGTGTGTGTGTGTGTGTGTGTGTGTGTGTGTGTGTGTGTGTGTGTGTGTGTGTGTGTGTGTGCATCTGATGCTTTCAGTGCTTTGGCTGACCTTTATGGAGGTCATTTGGGGACTAGGGGGGACAGTCCAAGCCCCCAGCCCTCACCCCCTCACACACACACACACACACACACACACACACACACACACACACACACACCTCCGGCCCCCCAAACTCATTTCTGCCGAGGCGTGACTAACCACACAACAGCCCCCACCATTCATCCACTTCCCATCCATTCATCCATCTATCCATCCGTCTACCATGTTCAATCTCTCTCTCACTCTTTTTCACACACACACACACACACACACACACACACACACACACACACACACACACACACACACACACACACACACTACACACACACAGTACACACACACTTCACACTTACACATAACATCCAGTCCCAAGGCTTTATGCTGGTGATGAATAGGTGACTGGGAAAGATCAAAGGCGCAAATCAATAAATATGGTACCTGGGTGTGCTGTTTGACCCTTGAGGGCCCCCGTAGGGAGCAGCCCTCCTTGGAGTTCTCGGCTCATTCATCACCGTGGAGACAGAAGCCGCGCTGTGCTGTGCTGTGCCTGGCCTGTGAGAGGGCGGTTGGTTGTGTGTGTGACATCGGTCATGTGGTCAGAGAGCGGTCGCTCGTGCTCTCGTGTACCAAATAGAAACTTCACATGGCTCTGTGGCTCTGAGACCTTTTAGAGAAATATCTGCACTGCAGCAAGCCAAGCCGATGTGTTCGACCTACTATGTACTATGTCCATTCACAAAAACACAAGCCACTAGGAAAACCACAAAAGGAAAATCAAATTTTTACACCTTATTTATATTTGTATAGCTTGCGTATTGTATATTTATATATTGTATAGACATATAGATTTTGAGCGGTTTCACCTCGTATTCAGTGACACGGCAAGAGTGGATGGGTCTCAAACTGGATTTCTTCTGGGCCAGAACACCAGTATTGATTGTGTATAGTGGCGCTTACTGTATATTTTAGGTAAGACTTTATTTTATGGTGTCACTGTTACAGTATCTACAGTATCTATCTAATTAGGTACAGTAGTACATGCTGTGTAACAGTATGTAATATCATGTACTAATGTTGTACCTACATGCGGTATTAAGTACAGTGGTCAACCTGTGAAACAATATATACAGTAATATCACGTAGTAGTGTTGTACTTCCATAATGTGTTTGTGTAAATAAATCTAAGTACAATACTAGTACATGATATTACATATTGTTACACAGGTTGTATCATTGTACTTAAGTAGGTACATACACTGTAACAACAATACTGTACAATAAAGTGTTACCAAGTTCTTAAAAAACCTCAAATAAAATGTACTTTTTGAAAAATATTTAAAGCATACAAAATGTACCTCAATGTTTTGGTCCAGACTCTTTCTGCTTGACAAGACAGGAGCTGGTTGCTCTTTTGGATGAACCAGAGCTGTGAGCCAGAACTAAACCTCAAAACCCTTCTCATAAAATTTCTACCGAAAAAAAAAAAAAAAAAAAAATCAATTCCGAACAGCCGTTGTCCTGTCCTGTGACAAACTATTGTTTTTATCCAAAGCATCCAGAGTTGTCTAAAACCCAACTGGAACACATGAATCTCTCATTTTATGTTTATGCATAATAGCCCAACAGGGCACCCCTAGCTTTGCATATCTTTATCCAACCAGGTTAAAAACTGCAATTTCACAAGCTACATTTTTTGGTACGGTTTCAGCTCATCCATCACCATGCTCCTGTTCCCAGTGTATCTCTGGCCTTTCTCTGCTGGCAAAGAAAATAATAGCACTGATACTGTTGAGTGCTCTTATAGTGCTCTGGTATGGCACGACCCTTCCCTATAGTGCACTTGGACCTTCCAGGGATGACCGCAATTTTGTAACCATCACCAGGTTCCTACACCCAATATGTGTCTGTCTATTCTCCTATATTTTGGTGCAGTTTTACCTAATATATGTTGGTGTTAGTATATGTTAGTTTCAGTGTTTTTTTATAGTGCACTGGTATGGCACGGCCCTTCCCTATAGTGCACTTGAACCTACAGCACCAGGGACGATCGCAATTTCGTAACCTCTATTTTTTTGTACAGTTTTCCCTAATCCATCACCAGGTTCCTACACCCAATATATGTCTGTCTATTCTCCTATATTTTTGGTGCAGTCGTACCTAATATATGTTGGTAGATGGTATTATATGTTTCAGTGTTTCTTATGTTCTTCAGTGTTTGGTATGTTACAGCCCTTTCCTACTGCACTTGGGTATACCAGGTACAACTGCCATTTTATAACCTATATTTTATAATCCATCACCAGGTTCCTTAGATATCCAATATACTATCTATCTGCTCCTTCTCTGCTATAGAACAGAGATATTTCAAGAGGTACTGCAGGAGTGCTTATACTACTTTGGCTAATCACGACCCTTTACTAGTGCATTTAGACCTACCAGAATACTACAATTTGGTAACCTATACTTTTGGCACAGTTTTACCTAATATAAGACGGCATATGTTAGTATATGCTAGTTACAGTGTGCTTATTGGTATGTCACAGCCCTTTGGTAGTGCACTTGGACCTACCAGAGACGTCTGTAATTTCATAACCTATATTTTTGGTGCAGTTTTACTTAATATATGTTAGTATATGTTAGTATATGTGCGTTAGTCTACTGAGTGTAATGCAATATTAGTTAATAAGTGTGCTTATAGTGGTTGGGTATGTCACGGCCCTTTACCAGTGCACTTGGGTGTGCCAGGTACGACTGCAATTTTAGTTTCACCTAATCCATCACCAGGTTCCTTAGACTAGTATATGTGTGCTCCTTTGCTGTGGTGCAGAAATAATAAAACAGGTAATGCAGTGTGCTGCTGGTGCTCTGGCTAATCACGAGTGCATTAACGCCAACCAAAAGACGACAATTTCATAACCTATATTTTTGGCACAGTAGTTTTACCTAATATATGTTGAGATATGTTAGTATATTCCAGTTATAGCGTGCTTACTACTTTACTAGTGCACTTGAGCATACAAGGTACGACTTCAATTTCATAACTTACATTTTTGGTACAGTTTCCCCTAATCCATCACCAGGTTCCTTAGACTAGTATATGTGTGCTCCTTGTCTGCTGTGGTGCGGAAACAATAAAAAATGTAATGTGGTGTGCTGCTGGTGATCTGGCTAATCTTGACCCTCTACTAGTGCATTTAGACCTATCAGAAGACGACAATTTCGTAACCTATATTTTTGGCACAGTTTTACCTAATATACTGTATGTCGGTATATGCTTACTAGGAAACTTGGGCATACGAGGTACGACTGCAATTTCATAACTTACATTTTTGGTACAGTTTTACCTAATCCATCACCAGGTTCCTTAGACCAGTCCTTAGACTAGTATATGTGTGCTCCTTCTCTGCTGTGGTACAGAAATAATGTGGTGATGAAAGATGTAATGCGATGTGCTGCTGGTGCTCTGGTTAATCACGACCCTAAACTAACACACCTGCATTCAGCTTCGAGCAAAACTCACAGCTGCGAGTCGTCCGTTTGTTAAAACCATCTGGGGAATATCCCTCCTCAAAGGGCCCTCGCCTGTCTGTCTGTTTGCCTGTCTGTCTGTCTGTCCTACAGCAACGAACTACCATCACACACACACACACACACACACACCCACACATACACACACACACACACCCACACACACACACACACCCACACCCACACCCACCCACCCACACACACACACACACACACACACACACACACCTACCCACACACACACACCCACACACACACACACACACACACCACTTGGCTAGTCTCTGTTCTTATATCACAACCCCTTATCATTAGCATGACAGGACGGGGGGTGTGGTGTGGGGGTGTTGGATTGTGAGGTAGTGGGGTGGTGGTGGAGGTGGTGGTGGAGGGGGGGTGCGATGTAAAGGCCTCCAGCTGAACCAATGACCTCCAGCTGTGCTTCACCCCCCACCCCCTGCTATGCCACCAGCTGACTCAAGCCCCCGAGGTGGCCTTGCGGCTGCCTGATTGATTAATGGCCCTTTGCGAGGCCTGAAAGACAAGCATGCCGAACGAACGGACTAAACTAAAGCAGGAAACACCTTGAGTTACTCCTCGCCACTGTAGAGATCTAAGCGGTGCTCAGAAACCATACTGGGAGGACAAATGGCCTCTGGACTCCACTGCTTCAATTATTATCATTATTATTTATGTTTTATTGCTGTTTATTACTGTTGTTGTTTTTATAATTATTAGTATTATTATTATTATTGTTATTATTATTATTGTTGTTGTTGTTATGAGGATGAGGATGATGATTATTATGATGATGATGGTGATTATTAGTATTATTATTATTATTATTATTATTATTGTTATTATGTACAATCTCTGTATGTCTTTAAAAACATTGTCTTATTTTTAAGTAAGATCTGCTACTGTGGTATATGAAAAAACAACCATACAACATACAGAGAGACCATGGATATGTTGCCACTCTTGCTATTCCCTGTGTGTTGAGTATGTAAATAATAATATACGTCTTATCTTTGTTTTTAGATTCCCTGGCATGAGTACAGGATGTCTCATTTTTCAGCTACATGTGCTAACTTGCTATATATAAAGGACAAACACAATTGCCATGCTTCAGAATTAGCTCAAATTAACACAAACACACACACACACACACACACACACACACACACACACGTAACTTACACAATTACGGACATGAGGTAAACAAACAAAAAACCACAAAACAAAACATGCATCAGCAAAAGATTGTTGTGTTCCCCTCTTCCTGCCCTGTGTAGATGAATGTATTCAGTGTCCTGTTCCAGGCCGCTCTGGAAAGAGTCAGCATCTGACACTGGAAATATCACCACTCCCTTGTTCTCCGTGATCCTATTTCAAGTATTGCTAAAGCAGGGAGAACATTATACTTTCACCGCATTACACTGCGAATTGTTCACTGTTTCGTATAGGCTACAGAAAGTATTGGCTAGCTTGCGGGAGCTAGCATGCATGCACGGTAAACACAGGGCCTTCATTGCTGTGACCTCCAGAAGAAGTGGAGTCAGCACCTTGTGCTAATGCTAATCGGTAATTGTCAGTGGGTAGGCGTTCGCTAATTCTTCTGGGCTTTTTTTTTCTCCTCATGATTTGGTTGGTAGTCCCCGAAACCAAGCAATTTTGTTTGATCCCATTAAAATGCATTGTGTGTCCATTTGTCTACTGTAGTAAAGCGATTTCACACGCGAGGGGTGTGCAGACACACACACAAATGCACACACACACACATGCACACACACACACGCACACACACACACATGCACACACACACAAACACACACACAGATGGTGACACATGCACACACAGACACAGACACACACATACACACACAGACGCACACACACACACACACACAGACGCACATTGACGCACACACACACACACACATACACACAGAAAGGCTCACACATTATTGTTGTTCTAGGTAATAGTTATATATTTAGTGTGGAATATTTGATTGTATTTCACGCACGCAGCCAGGCAATAAAACGCTAATGGGGAGCATGAACTATAGGCAATGGATTCTGTGTGTATGTGTGTCTGTATGTGTGTGCGTGTGTATGCGTGTGTGTGTGTGCATGCGTGTGTGCTTGTGTGTGAGTGTGTGCATGTGTGTGAGTGTGTGCATGCGCATGTGTGTGTTTGTGTGTGTTTGTGGTGTGTTTTCATGCACTTCCATGCATGTAAATGTCTTGGGAATAGCATACAAAGAAATAAAATATGCTTGTGTGCATGTGTGTATCTCTTCTTTCTCTCTCTCTCTGTCTGTCTTTCTCTCTCTCTGTCTTTCTCTCTCTCTCTCTCTCTCTGTGTCCGTATCTTTCATGCAAGTCAAAGGTGTGTCAAATGGCACATAGAAGAATAAAACAGTTGTGTGTCCATGTCTGTGTGTGTGTAGTACCTGTCGTTTGTGTGAGTGAGCATGGAGTGTGCTTGCTTGTGTGTGTGTCTGCTTGTGTGTGTGTGTTTAAAGGTGTATCACTTCCCGAGTCCATTCAAGTAATGAAGTAATAGGAGAAGCCATTGAAATGATCTAGCAGCAGTGTATACATGCAAGCACACACATTTACACACACACACCCCATACCACACACACACACACACACACATAGGTACCCCATACCACACAATTACACACATACACACCCCAACTTCACACACACACACACAGACTAACTTTAAACACACACACACACACACACACACACACACACACACACACACACACACACACACACACAGTGCGACAGGCAGGCAGTGCAGTGCAGTGATGTGACGTGCGGAGAAACAAAGGGCCCAGGGCCAGTATCTCATTGGCTGTGTCAGAGGCCTGTGAGGAAAGGCCCAGTCCATTATCCAGCCCTGCGGCCGCACAATGGAGCCCCCCTCTCCCTCTGTCAGCACCAGACAAACGGCCTGCCTGCCTGCCTGCCTGCCTGCCTGCCTGCCTGCCTGCCTGCCTGGATGAGGAGAAGAGAGGGATGAGAGGAGGAACAGGAGGAAGAGAAGAGAGGAAAGATGAAGGAAGGAAAAGAGAGGAGAGATGAGGGGATGAGGAAAAAGAGGGATGAGAGGAGGAGAGAGGAGATATGAGAGGAAGAGCAGAAGGAGAGATGAGAGGAGGAGCAAAGATGGATGACAGGAGAAGAAGAAAGAGAGGGATGAGAGGAGGAGAAGAAAGGAGAGATGAGGAGGAGAAGAAAGGGATGAGAAGAGGAGAAGAGAGGGATGACAGGAGAAAAAGACAGGGATGAGAGGAGGAGGAGAAGAGAGGAGATATGAGAGGAAGAGAAGGAGAGATGAGAGGAGAAGACAGGGATAAGAGGAGGAGAAGAGAGGGATGAGAGAAGGAGGAGTCTCCCTATCCCACTATCAGGCACAGACAAACAGCCTGCCTGGACCAGTCAACCCCTCAAACACACCGCCACAGCAGACAGAGAGGGATGGATGTAGGAAGGGATGGAGAGAGAGAAGAGGGATGGAGATAGAGAGAAGGGGAGGGAGAACAAAAGACAAAGAGAAGAAAGTAAAAGAGTAGGAGATATAGATACAGAGAAAGAGAGAGAGAGAGATCGAGAGATCAAGATCGAGAAAGAGACTGATGGAGATAGAGTGAAAGCCACAAAGACAATATGGCAGAGATGGAGAGAGAGAAAGAGAGGGAGCAGGAAGAGAAAGAGAGAGAGAGAGAGGTGTAAGATAGATACTGATGGAGAGATAGAGCAATGAGAGACAAAGAAAGAGAAACAGAGAAAGAGAGGGAAGGGACTGGAGATTGATGGTGATGGAAAGAGGGTGGGCAAAGACAATAAGACAAAGCAGAAAGGAATGGAGGGATGAAGGCATGGGAAAAAGGCAAGGAAGGGAGAGAAGGAGGGAGGAACAGGCTGATGGAGAGAGATGAAGAGAGAGAGAAAAGAGAGATAGAGAAAGGAAGAGATGAAAAGAGAGAAGGTAAGAGAAAGAGAAAGAAGACGATGGGAGCAAAGGGAACGACTGAATAATAACTTTATATAAAAAAAACAGAGAGAAAAAAATGAAAGGGAGAAATGAAGAAGTGAGGAGAAAAAAGGAACATGACGGAGAGCAAAGGAAAGAGAGAGAGAGTGAAAAAGAGTGACGAAAAGAGAGAGAGAAATATGTGCATAGAGCAGTAAAAGATGGAGGAAAAGAGAGGGAGGGGAGATGGGATGTGCAGAGAGGAAGAGAAAGATGGAGAGAAAGAGAAGAGGCTGTTATGCATGGAGGGAGAGAGAGGGAGAAAGAGAGAGTGAAAGAGAGAGGGAGAGAGAGGAGGGCAGAAATCGAGAGAGAGGGAGAGAGAAAAAGAGAGAGACTGGGCAGAAAGAAAGAGGGAGGGAGAAGCAAAGGGAAAGGGAGTGAGAGGAAGAAGAAGAGAGAGGGGCAGAAAGAGAGAGGGAGAGGGAGAGGGGGCAGAAAGAGAGAGAGAGAGGGAGAGGGGGCAGAAAGAGAGAGAGAGAGAGAGAGAGGGAGAGAGAGAGCAGATGTCCTTCAGAAGATAAGAGCGGACTGAGATGGGTTGGGAGCTGTGCAAGCAGGCTTGGCGTTCCCCCGGAAACACACACATACACACACACACACACACACACACACCCATGCACACACACACACACACACTCACACACACACATACACACACACACACCCATGCACACACACACACACACACACACACACACATAGACACACACACACACACACACACACACACAAATACACATGCACAGACACACACATGCACACCAGTAAATCCTGCATTCAATGACCAGTGAAGAAACTCCAGGAGGATGTTATTGATGAATCAGAGAGCGTTAAGAACACCTCTCTCTAAGTCACTGAATCAAACTGACAAACAATGACACACACAATTGTGTGTGTGTGCGTATGCGTGTGTGTGTGTGTGTGTGTGTTTGTGTCTGTGCTTGTATCACTTGTTCACACTATCTAGTATCTTTCCTTCCTGTCTCTTCATTATTAACACACACACACAGACACACACAGACACAGACACACACACACACACACACACACACACACACATACACACACACACACACACACACACACACACCTGCTCACAGAGGTAGAGTGATTTGCTGAAACTGAGGTGATTCATTCATTTTGTGCAAATCACCTTGAAATCAGCAAATTAAAAAACGGTCTGTCCTGATTACAAATTGTAACCGCAAGCGAGCGTGCACACACACACACACACACACGCACACACACACACACACACACAACCTGTCTCTCTCATGTGTACTCCTTTGATCTAATTTCAGTCAAAAAGAGAGAGAGCAAAAGGGAGAGAGAGGGAAAGAGAGAGAGAGAGAAAGAGAGACAGAGAGAGAGAGAGAGAAAGAGAGACATAGAGAGAGATGGAGATAGAGAGAGGGAGAGAGGGAAAGCGCGAGAGACAGAGAGAGAGGGGGGGGCGAGAGAGACAGAGAGAGAGAGGGAAAGAGAGAGAGAGAGAGAGAGAGATAGAGAGAGAAAGAGAGGGGGGGGGCGAGAGAGACAGAGAGAGAGGGAAAGAGAGAGAGAGAGAGGGGCGGAAGCGAGAGAGACAGAGAGAGAGAGAGAGGGAAAGAGAGAGAAAGAGGGGGGGGGAAGCGAGAGAGAGAGAGAGAGAGAGAGAGAGAGATAGAGAGAGAGAGATAGAGAGAGAGAGAGGGGGAGAGTGAAAGACATGTGTGAGTCATAAACTAGAGTCTACACCTCAATGTATTGCCTGTCAGATTTGCGAAACCTTCTTGGG
>CM059284.1:10152254-10164754 GCA_030347295.1 Setipinna tenuifilis
GATAGAAAGAGCTGTAGCCAAAATGTCCACTCGTTCACTATAGGAGGGCACTTGCACTATACAATGTGCACTTAACAGTTGCATTGGCTGATTCACTAGTTCATAGTGTGCACTACATAGGGAATAAGTGGTTGTTTGAGGATTCGCCCCAAAGTGTAAGAAAAAGGAGAGACAGAGAGAGAGAGCGGGAGAGAGGGAGTCGGTATAGTAGTAGAGAACCTGAGAAGACAGTTATCACAGCAGATGCAAACCGTAGCAGAAACAAATAAATAAAGATAGACAAGAAAGAGAACTAGAAAGAAAGGAGTGAAGGAGTGGAATAAAGAAAGACAGAAAGAGAACTAGAAAGTTTTTAAAAAAACAACCAAAATAAGACAAAAAAAGTAGGGTGTGACTCCTTACCCGGTCTTTTCTCGAGTTTTCGACCTCGACTGCCGCATAGCCGGACCTTGGAGATGAGGATGAGGATCTGCTTCTGGCACAGGGACTTGTTGCTCTTGGGGCACGGCTTGCGCTTGCTGGCGATCTGCCGGTTGGCCTGCGGGTCCTTCACCTCCCTGCGCTGCCGGATGAGCGAGCTGGCGAGGGCGGCCATCTTGGCGTTGGCAAGGCTGCCAACGGCGGAAGACTAGGAGGGGGTGGGGGTGGCTTTGGGGGCGGAGGCTGAGCCCTAGCCCGCGACGGTGGCGACGGCGGCGGCGGGCGCGGCGGTCGCCGGTCGAGGGGAGGGGGGGGGCTCGCGGGGCTGAGGTCGGCCGCCCCCCTGCCGGGTCTCCCAGGGCGCCGGGGGACGGAGGAGGCGCTCGGACGGACGGCGGGGGCGGATCGCAGTTGGGGGGGGCGGGGGAGTGGAGGGGGCAAACCGGGTGGTGGGGGGGGGTCTTCTTCTCCCACGGATGGGAGAGGGACTGTGGCGGGGGTCGAGCAGTGGTAGAAATAGAAGACCGTGCAGAGGTGGAATGGGTGGGTGGAGTCCACAGCTCCCAATGAAGTTGAGAGAAGTTTGATGTTGTTGTTGTTGTTATTGTCAGTTAAAACAGCCCAGTAGACCTTTGGTACTTGTAGTTTTTTTTTCCTCTTGAAATCAAGATTTGTAGTCTTTAGAGTTTCCCCCTTTTTAGTTCAGTTCAAGTGTTGGTCTGACAACTAATGTTCCCTCTCCAAACACACTGACAGGATCTCAAACAAGTCATGTCGCTGGCAGGACAGAGACAAGCAGTGCAGAAAAGGACAGTACCAGCCTACCCCCTGCTGTCTCCATGGGTCCTCCCCACGTCCCAGGTCCTCTGTGTGGCAGGGGGGGGAAACACTGTCCAGTGTTCAGCCCTACCCAGTCGTCCAGTGTGGATCCTTGTACAGGCGGGGTGTTCAGTCGACCAATCAGAGAGAGCAGTAAGTGGCTATTAAGTGTGTCCAGCCTTTCGGCGCAGAAGTCGTTATCGATGTCGCTGCTGTTGCGGGGCCGACTGTCCGTGTCCGATTACATCAGATGGACGACAGTCGGATCGGAGAATAAAAAACGTCGCTGCTGCTGCCGCTGCCGCTGCTGCTGCTGTTGTTGGTCGCCGGGCGAAAAAAACGCTGTCACGTACTTCACAACAAACACACAGGTGCAGGCCACGTCAAACACACCCATGCTCCTGCCCAGCCTCTGAGAACGAGGCACAGAGAGAAGTAGAAAAAAAAGAGAATAGAATAGATAGATGGATGGCAGTAGACGAGAAGAAACGCGCACGGCACACCAAGGCACGCCACGCCAGACCGTCCCGGACGGATGAGTGCAAGAAAAGAGGTCCGCTCTGTCTCTCTCTCTCACACACACTGTCTCTCCGATCTTTTTCTCCAATTCACCTGATCCCAAACTTTGCCTCCATTGGAAATAACGACTTTTTTTTTGAAATATATATAAAACAAACGCCAGGAAATGAAACCCGACAATAAATAAAAAAACAACCACAACAACAACACAACAACAACAAAAAAATAAAACCAATCAAAGCTTGGGACAGACGATCATGGTCCTATCGTCCAGAACTAGGAATGAGGTGGAGGGACGGAGGTGTGGAGAGGTGGATGAAGGAGAGAGATTGACAAAGGTGGTGGAGGAGGTGGAGGAAGAGGAGAAGAAGGAGGAGGAGGAAGAGGAGGCGGAGGAGGACAGGTTCTTTGCCATCCAGCTCTTGTGTTTTTGGGCTCCGTTGGTTTGCGCTTTTATCCGTGTCTCTTATCTGTGCTGTCCTGTCCCGTGCTGTCCTGTCCTGTGGCTGTGCTGCGCTGTGCTGTCCTGCACTGTCCTGCTCTGCTCTGGTCTGCTCCGCTCCGCTCTGCTCTGCGCTGTGCCGTGCCGTGTGCCCCGGGAGAGAGTGGTGGTAAATTCCAGCAGCCGACTCCGGCCGAGGTGACATTCATGGAACAAACAGCGAGAGCGACAGAATGACACAGACACAGAGAATGAACGAGAGAGAGGTAGACATAGACAGAGAGCGAGAGAGAGACACACACGCACGCACACGTACACACACGCACACACACACACAGAGAAAAAGAAACGAGACGAAACAGGCACACAGAGTGTGAGAGACAGATAGAGGAGAGAGACGAAAGGTGCCGTGTGAACTGACAGAGGGGAAATGAACGAGGGAAAAAAAAAAGCTACGACGGACGGCGGGCTTCTTCTCTTGGCCCCCGCCTCCTCTCCCTCTCTCCTCCTCCTCCTCTCCCTCCCTCTTTCCCCCTCCTCCTCCTGTCCTGATCTTGCCAGCAGGTAAGAACTCTCTCTCTCACGCACACACACACAACACGTTCACGTTCGCTTGCTCACTTTCTCTCATGCAACGCTTCGACACACACACACACACACACAACGCCAAACCCCCTTCTTCTTTTCTCCTCTCCTCCTTCTCTTCTCTTCTCCTTTTTCTTCTCTTCTCTTCTCTCCTTTCCTCTCCTTCCTTCACTTCACAGAGCCACAAGCGGCAGTGTCCTTCACACAGAGAAGAGCGATGAGATGAAGGGAGCCAGGGAGAGACGGAGAGCGAGGGAGAGGGAGAGGGAGAGGGAGAGGGAGATCAAAAAAGAGGTAAAGAAAGATGAATGGGTGGCGAGTGTGTGTGTGTGTGTGTGTGGAGGGGGGTGTGTGACAGAGGTGACGGTGGCAGTGACATGGATGTACAGACAGACGGACGGAGAGATGGAGAGACACACAGACGGACCAGCGGAGGAGTGGAGGGAGGCACAGTAGTGGCTGTCCCCCCCCTGCTTACTGAAGTGCCTTGCTGGGTGCTCTGAGCCAGATGCCGCTGGTCTGTCCTGGAGAGCCGGTGAGAGAGAGAGAGGGAGAGAGGGGTAGAGGGAGAGAGGGAGAGAGGGGTAGAGGGAGAGAGAGGAAGAGAGAGAGGGGTAGAGGGAGAGAGAGCAAGGGATAGAGGGAGAGAGGGAAAAAGGGAAAGAGAGAGGGACGGGACAGAGATAGAGTGAGAGAAGGAGAGAGAGAAAGGGGGAGAGGGGGGGAGAGAAAGACAGAGAGAGAGAGCGAGAAAGAGAGGGAGAGAGAGAGAGGGAGAGAGAAGAAGCAAGGAGAGAGACAGAGAGAGGGAGGGGAGAGAGAGAGTAGGAGAGAGAAGGAGAGAGAGTAAGAGAGAGGGAGAGAGGGAGAGAGAGAGAGAGAGAGAGAGAGGGAGAGAGGGAGAGAGAGAGAGGGTGAGAGAGAGAGAGAGGGAGAGAGAGAGAGAGAGAGAGAGAGAGGGTGAGAGAGAGAGAGAGGGAGAGAGAGAGAGAGAGAGTAAGAGAGAGTGAGAGAGAGAGGGAGGGAGAGAGAGAGAGCGGAAGCAAGCCGGTCTGAGGAGGGACGTTCCCTGTGCAGCCCTCTATGCTCCAGTTTCTCCCCCCGTTCAACACACACCGCTGCCAGCCTCTCACTCCTTCAGCAGGCGAGTGTGTGTCTGTGTGTGTGTGTGTGTGTGTGTGTGTACGTGTGTGTGTGTGTGTGTGTGTGTGTGTGTGTGTAGGTGTGTACGTGTGTGTGTGTAGGTGTGTGTACGTGCGTGTGTTTGTGTAAGTGTGCCAGCACGCCTGTGTGAAATAGGCTGAGTGAGTGAGTATGTGTGTGTGTGTGTGTGTATGTGTGTGTGTGTCTCGTCTCAGTCTATGTCCCCAGCAAGGCACCTCTTTTTCTCACCGCGTGCAAGCATGTGAAAGCGTGTGTGTGAGAGAGAGAGAGAGGGCACAAGCCCGCGTGTGTTTGTGTGCGCGTGTGTGTGTGGCACGCGTGTGCGCGTGTGTGTGTGACAGAGCATATGAATGACTCCCTCCTCCCACTCACCCCCCCTCTCTCCCCCTCTCCCCCTCTCTCTCTCTCTCCCCCTCTCCCTCTCCTTCTCTCTCTTTCTCCGTCTCTCTGCCTCTCTCCATTCTGCCCTGCTCAAAGTGCATTACGGAGCAACATGCTCGCTCTCTCTCTCTCTCTCTCTCTCTCGCTCTCTCTCTCTCTCTCTCTCTTTTAAGCCCTCCCCTTCTGTCCTCCCCCTCCCTTTCCCCTCCCTCTCTGTCATCCAGATCCCTCCTTCTTTCTCTATCAGTCAAAATCCCTCTTTCATTTAATGTCTTCCCCAGCAGCCCTCTCATTTTTCTTGTTCTTCTCCACCCCTCTCTCCTTTCTCTCTGTCTGTCTTTCTCTCTCCCTCGTTCTCTCTCTTTCTCTCTCTCTCTCTTTCTCTGTTTTCTTAATGTCTCTCTCTCACAGCCCTCATAGGTGAAACACCTCCCATCTCTCTCTCTCTCTCTTTTACCCTCTCTCTGTCTATTTTTCTTTCCATCTCTCCCCCCTCTCTTTCTCTCCCTCTCTCTCTCTGTCTACCCCCCCCCCCCCCTTTCTCTCCTTCCTCCAACCTCTGTGTTTTTCTATCTCTGTTAAAAAATTAAACCCTCCCGATGGTGTCTTAAAGCGACAGACATACAGAAGTAGCTTGTCACTGACTGCTTAACACACACACACACACACACACACGCGCACACACACACACACACACACACACACACACACACACACCAAAAAGGACAAACAATACAGCACATATTCTGAGACGTGTCATCTGTCACTTACAGAGACACACACAGACACTCTCACACAGACACTCACACACACACAAATACACAGAAATAGATGCACACCTGCCAACAAACAAACACACACACACATACACACAAGCAAAGACAGGTGCATACAAGTACACACACACACATGGACGCAAATACCAAAATATACACAGACAACATGTACACACACTGTTGCAAAGGCATAAGAAGAGAACACATAAACAAACCACACTCTGTGCACATGTGCACATACACGCAGACACAAACACACACACACACACACACACACACACACACACACACACACACACACACACACACACACACACGTGCACACACATACACACACTATACCGTACATACAAAATCCAAAATACACACACACACAATCCAACACGCACACAAACACACAAGCACACAATTCAACACACACACACACACACACACACAAACACACACACACACACACAAACACACACACTATACAGTACATACAAAATCCAAAATACACACACACACACACAAACACACAAGCACACAATCCAACACACACATGCACACTCACACACACACACACACACACTACACACACACACAATCCAGCATCCAGGCAGATTTGTGCTTGAGCCCACAAGCATCAGGGGACACATCCACACACACTTGGACCCCCATGCAGCCCATAAATATCCCAGTGCATTTTGAGGGACTCCTCACCCCATTAACTAAAACACTGCTGTCCTCCTTTATGTGCTATCTGACACCGGCACACACACGCACACACAAACACACACACACACATATACACGCACGCAAACACACACACACACACATACACACACACACACACACACACACACACACACACACACAAATATACACATATACACACACACACATATACACACACACACACGCAAACACACACACACACACACACACAGTTTTATGTGCTATCTGACACCAACAAATGCCCCCAAGGCACAGAGGGAACACTGCTCCTGCGTAATACACAATATCATGTGCAGGAATTTACTGCCCGGGGAAATTGTGTAAAAGAAAAAAAAAAAACAGAAATAAACAGTCCTTGTGTTACTGTAAATGTGATGCTGATGCCCTTTTGGGTAAAAGAAACACTCATTGTTTTAAGTGTAACTTTTTCCTTTTTTGAATCAAAGGTTAAACATAACATTAAAAAATAAAAACAGTTGTTTTGAACTCTTGGGTTCATAAACATGAAAGTGAACATCCAAAGTGAGTCACACATAGTAGCCTATGCAGGAAACTCAACAAAAAAAGGAAAAATTCAAAACAAAAAAAGCGTTGTTTTTTTCCACCCTAAAGTTCACCCAAGCAACCACTCACTTTCAGACACAATAAAGCAAAAAATCCAGCGAAATCTTCTACACTAGGAAACAGTAAGGCAACAATAATTCAATAATTCATGAAGCCACGGTGGGACAGGGTAAGCCCAAGCACACAGCACAAATTGGACAACACACACAATGAATCATACATGAGCAGTCCACAGGCATAACACGAGCATAACATAGTCACACAAGCACACAGGCATAACATAGTCACACAAGCACATTTTTCAACTTACTCCCCCTATGGGTAGTTGCACTGAAACCCCAGCTTTTCCAAAAGTAACCCGGTGAAGAAATACGCATAGTATCAAGTTACAAACATTTCAAATTAACATTTACTTAAAGAATCAGATTAAAAATCCAAGTTATGAATTGCATTTTCGGGCATAACATAGTCACACAAGCACACAGGCATAACACAGGCATAAGATAGTCAGGGGCGGACATCCCGGGTCCAGAAAGTAAAAGTCCTGCCACATATTTGTTCCAGCCAATTCACTGAACCAGCTGATCATTAGGTGGATGAGACAATTAGTGAAATCACCTGTGTTGAGAGTACAGGCAGAAGGAATACATAGCAGGACTTTCTCAGTTCGGTTTGTCCACCTCTGAACATAGTCACACAAGCACTTTTTTTAACTTACTCCCCCTATGGGTAGTGGCACTGAAACCCCAGCTTTTCCAAAAGTAACCCGGTGAAGAAACACGCATAGTATCAAGTTAGAAGCATTTTAAAGCAACATTTACTTATAAAATCAAATAAAAAATCAAAGTTATGAATTGCATTGTCTTAGTTTCTGAATCTTGATACCCATGGACTCCTCACAAGATACAAATAGTATGCGATTTATAGTCATGAGGTTACTACAGTGTTATAAAATGTCAATCACACCTTTGTAAAATAAAAAAAATCATGAATATTACATATTGGTAGATATCCCAGACGTTGAACAGGGACTCTGTATTAAAGATGGCCATTTGATTTTCTCTTTGTAGACCTCTTCCAGTTTAAAATGTCCTCAAATATTAAAGATATATTGCATGTAGCAATGACATTCATCCCAAAACAAGTATAACCACACATATTAGCCTCTGTTGGTTTAGAGATGATCCAAGGAGGAGGACAAATATAAATAGATAGACAGATAGAGTGAGAGGAGGACAGAGAGAGAGAGATAGAGAGAGAGAGAGAGAGAGAGAGAGAGAGGAAGGGAGCGAGAGAGACAGGGAGATAGTGAGAGGAGGAGAGAGAGAGAGTGGGAGAGAGTGAGATAGTGAGAGAAGGACAGAGAGAGACAGAGAGAGAGAGTGGGAGAGAGTGAGATAGTGAGAGGACAGAGAGAGAGAGATAGAGAGAGAGATAGAGAGACAGAGGGAGAGAGAGAGAGAGGAGAGAGAGAGGACAAACACAGGACAAACACAGGACAAACACAGAGGTGAGGATGACATTTCTTGAGGTGATAATTGCAACAAGGGTAATCAGGCCTGGCATGTGTGTGTGTGTGTGTGTGTGTGTGTCTACGTGTGTGTGTGTGTGTGTGTGTGTGTCCTGGCGTGAGCGTAGCGTGCGGGAGTCACAAGTGTTTATGCTCAAATGACTGAAAGAGCCCCTGAGGTATGGCATGCCTCTGTGTCCATCTCACCCCTCACCTACTCACACACACACACACACTCGCACGCATGCACATACACACACACACACACACACACACATGCACGCACAGACACACACTTGCACGCACAGACGCATATACACACGTACCTAAACAGATACGGACGCACAGACACCCACACGCAAATATTACCAGCACCCAGCACAGACAGTTTGTCCCTCTCTCTCTATATCTCTCTCTCTCCCCTTTTCTTTGTTTACCTCTTTCCCTCTCTTTTGCCACACTATTGTTCATATTTATCTCCCCTCTTCTCTATTCCTCTTTTTTTCTCTTCTAGAATTCTCTCCCTTCGTGCTCTCCTCTCTCCCCCCTCTGCTTTTATTCCATCCCTCTATGTATTAGTGCTCCACTGTCACAAAGGTGAATGCTTTTGGCTTTTTCAATCTCATCCTCCTCATCGCCCTGTTATGTAATCCCCCACCCCCCGTCCCCCCCGTCCCCCCCACACGTCTGTTATCGTTCACTAAGTCAATACCCCTAATGACATTTCTTTTTCCCCGCAGAGGTTTCTGTCTAAGTGCCCCCGTAAGTATTATAATTTGTTTTTAACATGCTGACCTTCAGTGACCTTGAGGGACAGGGTCACGTGACCATGCTGTGGTCAGCAGAGCACGCTGACAGATGAGAATGGGGTGGCGTGTCTGGCGTGATGAAGATGAATGGCGAGCCCAAAACATCTGGAGATCAATTGCCCCCCCCCCCCTCCCCGATCACACACACACACACACACACACACACACACACACACACACACACACACACAAACACCCACGATCGATTTTAATTTGGTTATTTGTCGCGGTCGTGCAAAAAATAAAATAAAAATGGCATTCTAATCGTAGCTCCTTCTGGGCAAAAAAATACCAAAAGACCTTCTTGTTTGTTGAACCTTCGGCAAAGCTGTTCTAAAGTCTGTCCTAATCCATCTTACTTCACACTGACCACTAAGACCAAGCTCTATTCATGTTGGTACAAATTCACAGTTTACTGTCAAATATATTTTAATGTGTCAAGATTTAGGTCCTTATACACTCTACAGTAGTTTTTTTTTGCCAAGACGTAAATAGCAGTCGACAGGCGTGCAATAAGCAGGATAATATACAGTGAGTCAGTCACCATCCCAAAATAAACCCCTTCAGAGAGATCCAAGCACGGCATCTGGGTTTATTTTGCATTATTGACCTTCTCCGGTTACATTATGCCTAACATCCTGTAGCTTGTATGTGGTCTACAATTTCACAATGGTCTCGGATCAAGTATGTGGTGTAGTGGCAAACCTGGGTGAGTTAAAGCAACACTAAGTAGTGTTTTCAACCTTAATGAGGCTGTTGTTTTCCAACCATAATGTTTCCAAAATCGTTTCAGTGGTTCAGCAACTCATAACAGGGTGAACGGCACTTCTGAATTTGTTTTTCCGCCCTCCAGGGGCTGTACCAACACTATGTAAGTTTGCAGAAGCTGATCTCTCCGAGCTGTAGTTCGAATGACAATTACGCTTCCAACCAGTGGGCCGACCGAAGATGATACGTGCTT
The DNA here is from genome assembly GCA_030347295.1 of Setipinna tenuifilis. Classification (NCBI taxonomy): domain Eukaryota; kingdom Metazoa; phylum Chordata; class Actinopteri; order Clupeiformes; family Engraulidae; genus Setipinna; species Setipinna tenuifilis. Next base: position 10,161,922 of record CM059284.1, read on the forward strand.
TAATGTTGCTCTATCTCAAACTAATATAAGAGGTAAACCTTGGTAGCAGTTTACATTACAGAATGCTAATAAGGGGGTCATTTTATGGTAATTTCTACATAACTTCATGGTAATAATCATTTTTAACCACATATTACTAGCAATTCCCATGCAGTTTCCAGACAATTACTGTGCAGTTTCTAGGTAATAGCCTAACGATGCAAACAGCTTTCATTTAAAGTATAAAAAAAAACGCAAATTATTTGATGTAAATGTGCCACATGACATTATGTGTCTGTACACTATTGCCTAATTTCCTAGATGTATTGATAAACCCATTAAGTATTGTAACAGGGCTGTGCCTGTTACTTCCTGTTGAGGGGCAGGTTGGGAGTGGGATATTGTATTACTGTTGTGATTAAAAATGTGTTCAAAAGAAAGAAGTGTGATGTACAAAAAGGTGGTTATTTGACATGTGGCTGTTTCCTTGTTTGGGTGGGCATTATTACATGTATGTATCCGTTAACCACCGTCGCTGTGCTGTGTGTGTTCTTTGACGGCCTCCAGTCATGTCTTGGCTGGGGGCAATTCTATGCTTCAGTTCACTGCAAATAAAAGCATTATTTCCTGCAACTGAACGCTGTGTCTTGACTGATCTGTCACAGTATGCTTATGATATTTGGTGTTATTTTTGCGTAATTACCTTAGAGTCAATGAGGTAGTTTTAGGGAAAATACACAGTATCAGGGCTGTAAGAATGCAGAATCGCATATTTCCACTCAATTACTTAATTATTACCACCTGAGATTTGAAATGGGGTGCCATGTGCTAAACTGGTTGAATTAAACAGATAAACACCTGGACTGTACACATTTTTTTTTTCAATCAGACAGAGGCATGACACTAGGCTAAACACTGAGGGAAAAAGCATACACAACGTTCTGTTACAGCCATAATAGCATTGATACAGACCCATAAACGTTGTAAGGTTGGTAGAATAACTGACATGCCAATTTAAGTTTAGATTTTAAATATTGGGTAGATGATGCAAAACATTTCACAACTGTATTAGCAAAACAACAAAATAGGCCTACCTAGCTAAGGTAGTGAAGAAAAACGTCGTTCTAATGTAACTCTTACCATCTATATCCAATTTCTGTGCAAGTGCTCCTTTTAAGTTTCCTTTGTTGTCCACATAAACCACAACTTTTTTCTGGTTAATAATTTCTCTTTCTGCATCCAGCGAATGATTTTTTTATTGCTCTTTTTGAATACGTCCACGATACCAGCCTTTTGGTGAGACATCTTCTGACACTTTAACCCAAAAAGTTCGGTTGCCTAGCAACCACAGAGCGTGAGCAGGTACCAGTCAAGTCCACGTGAAGTTTTGGCAAGGTAAAAAAAAAAAAAAAATCTTCTACAAACTAGGGATGTAATGAAACTACATTTGACTAAATAAATTGTTTGGATTCAGCATGACAGCACTGAAGGATCTCAACCCTATGTAAATATGTCGTGATAACTATAAAGTGTTTGTAAATAAAACAGCAGAACCGCATACTGAATTACCAATAGAAACCAATAGCCTGTATAAAGTTCGCCATAAAAGGGTAGGCTCAAGCTAGCTGACTTCGCTAGTTGTTTACTTTGTGATTTAAGTTTTTTCTTTTTCCTTTTCAATTTTTCATTAGCTTCAGTTGGACCACAACCAAGAAGCTAATTGTTTACAGTTCACAGATTGATTAACTATGTCAAAGTAAATGTCTGTCTTAATTTTATAAGAGTGCATTCATCAGTTTGTGTTACTGTATTGCAGTGCCACATCACTATGCGTCCAAAACGCAGAAGAACCCAAGCAGCAGTACTCCTTGAGGATGAAGCTTAGCTGAGGATCTTACACAGGTAGGCCTACTGCAATTAATAAATAGTACGACAGAATATAGGCTTCGACTTGTCCAAGCACAACTGAATTATGCTGTATTATACTGTCACTGTGGGACAAAAGCTACTGACGAACATTCTTCAATAAATGTTAATTTATGTGGTCAAAGAAGACAAACTATGACATTTACAGTAGTTACAGTAGTCCCTTAATCAAATAATAGTCAATAAATATAAATAATTTGTGCCGTAAATGTGTTTGTCTGTTGAATGTCAGCCTAATAAACATAGCAGATGGTAATAACTAAGTATCCCAAGACCAAGCGCACTTATCATCAGGCAGTCATATGGACGAACTAGTGAAAATACAGCAACACTGTAACAACATGTAAATATTATGTGCTTAGATGATACATACCTAACACAAACCCCAAACCTAACCCAATAGTAGAGTAAAAGTACATAATGTTGCATGTTGTCACACACTTTGTTACACCATACTTGATGTACATACATAATTGATGTAACAGGGACAGTAAAATAAAGTGTAACCATTTACTACATAATGCACTGTGTTGTCTATTATTGCTGGTAAAGACTCTAACTTAGCCAGTTTTAATCCCTATTATGCAAAGCTTCTGTCATCATTTATTCATTTATCCATAAATTATGGCCACTTGCAAACATTATTCACATCACATGACTTTAAGACTTATGTTATAGATGTTGTGCAATTTTCACATTACACAAATTCACCTAGGTCCTAGGATCTTCTGTGTGGTTGACTATCATGTACTTCTGCAAGCTACATATGGAACATGTATTATGTGAGAATATAATCTCACTGTGTGATGTTTGTTGTTATTATTTTTAAAGCGAGCAAACAAATATAAACCTTATATACAGTGATTTACCAGGAGACCAACTTCCTATACACACACATACACACAAACATACAAACATACACATACAC
>CM059284.1:10172254-10179754 GCA_030347295.1 Setipinna tenuifilis
CACACACACACACACACTCCACAGCTGTCTTTCAGAATATGTTTTTTTTTCCTTGTGATCTAATCAGTAAAAACCATTTGTAAAAAGGAGGTGTTTTGACATTGCCATTTGCTATATTATCATTTCCTGTTAAGACGAGTATGACAAATCTATCATCTGAATCATCCAATATTTCCTGTAAATGTTTGCTATACAGATACGTATCACACCACCAAAGTGTAGTAACAAGCAATACAAATCACTCACATTACCAGTATTCCAGGAAATGCATGAAGTGTTAAAATGAAATAAAACATAAAATTGTCAAAAAATAAAATATCTTTTATTTAATCATCTGTTTCTTGCACTTTATATGACAGATCAGAGCCGTTAAGTGTCACACAACTAACTTGAAAGTCATGCAAATGGCCATTTCCATACAAACTAACATGGCATGTTTATTTCTCACATTACCAAAAACAATACTGATCAAATGTTAAGAATTAGTTAATTTAGTAAACTATAAAATAAAATGTTGTCCTGGATTTGCATGACTGTTTATGCAATGTCTAAAATCTGAGAATGATACATACAAAAATGCATTCCCAAAAAGCACACCTTAAATATGTAGCAAGTTTACAAGTGTTAACTGTCATATACCCTACACATCGTTTCTCCCAACACAACCCTGTTCTTACATCCCACTAGTCTACTTTACCCAGAATGCTTATACACAGGGTGAATACGTATTGTACACACACACACACACACACACACACACACATCCTCTAAAAACCTTTCTCTCTTTCTCTCTCTCTCTCTTTCTGTCTCATCCACACACACACACACACACACACGCAGAACACATCAGCATGCCCATCACCTGAAGGCCTGCATAGCAAGAAGCATAAAATCTGTAGTTAGCATAATAAAAGCCTCACTTCTATTCAGGGCTCCTTACCTTTCTCATACAGCCCTGTGCGTGTGTGTGTCAGTGTGTGTGTGTGTGTGTGCATGCACCCATCTCCCTACTTTCACAACCCTTTAAGAGCACGAACCTCTAGGCGTACACTGGGGAAAATACAGTACAGAAAAATAAAAGGTATTTGTGTGTGTGTGTGTGTGTGTGTATGTGACAGAGAAAAAGTGTGTGTGTGTGTGTGTGTGTGTGTGTGTGTGTGTGTGTGTGTGTGCGTGTGTGTGTGTGTATTTGTGTGTGTGTGGTTGTGTGTGTGTGCGAGTGACAGAAAAAAGTGTGTGTGAGGACATAGTGACTACCACAAGCCACACACATGCAATGTATAGAGGCCAAATAGGAAAAAGTCAAAAATGATGTACACATACACACACACACACACACACACTCCACTCTTTACTTCCTCTACCTTGTCTGTATTCTGCCTTGTGCTCAGATGCAGAGGGTGTGCCTTGGGAAGATGACTCATTTTGTTTGATATGCAAATACAATTTTTTTTTGTATTTTCAGAGACACAAATACACAAAGGTTACATCATTAGTGAACATAAATGCAGCACCTCATTGCCTACATGTATATCCTTTAAATAAGAAAATGTAAAGACCTTTACTATGTTTATGCATTTGAAAAATTATATGGTTCACGTTAACACCCAACATGCTAACCTAAATACATACAAAATAATAATAAAAAAAAAACACTCTTTGTAACCATTTATTTCATGATGTTGGTGTTACAGTGTATCTACCTAATTAGGCACAGTGGTACAAACTGTGTAACAGCACGTGAAATCGTGTACTAGTGTTGTACTTACATAATGTATTTTTGTCACACAAGTACATGACATAAGTACAACACTAGTCCATGGTATCAAGTATGTATGCTTGCACATGTACACTTTAGCCTTATACATGGTCCACATATACACATGTACAACCTAAACACTTACATACTGTACATACAGTATACACATATATTGCTAACATAGCTAAAGTGTACACTCTAAAAATTCATTTAAAGAACTATTTGAATCCGACATGACATAACATAACATAACCCATCATGGTTTGAGGCTCTGAAGAACCATAAATAAAGGTTCTTTAAATGTCTGGATGGTTCCATGGAGAGGGGTTCTTCTATTGCATCAATGGACCAGTACTGGCCCCATTATCAGAACTGAAAAGGCCCTTTGAATCAAAAGGTGAAACATCTTCAGGCTCCAAAAAGAATCCAGTTGCATACAACTTAGCTCCTTTGACCATTACGGGTCTAATGAGTTTTACAGCGCTCATCTCTGGTTCTGTTGGCGTAGAAAGAGGTGGAACAGAGGCTGGCTGGCATGGGATTTCGATTGCACCAGTGAGGGTGAGGTTGGCACAGAGAGTCCGATTGGACCAGCTTGGGAGAGGCTGGTACAGACAGTCTGATTACCAGCGCGGAAGAGGCTGGCACAGAGGTCGGATTGGACCAGCATGGGAGAGGCTGGCACAGAAAGTCCAATTGGACCAGCGCGGGTAGGGGTAATACAGAAGTCCCATTACCAGTGCGGGTAAGACTGGCACAAAGATTGGATTGGACCAGCGCAGGAGAGGCTGGCACAGAGATCAGATTGGACCAGCGTGGGAGAGGTTGGCACTGTATAGGTACAGCTCTCTGTGCTACATACTCCTGCCAGTCCAGGCCTGTCTGCCATCACAGAGAACTTTTGTTGTGTGGATTATTAACACATGTACACACAGACAGACAACCTCACTGATGCACACACTCACAAGCAGTGACCCTAACCCTAACCCCTAACCCGAACCCAACCCTAACCCTAACCCGTGCTTCAACCCTAACCCTAATCCTAATCCTACCTCCAACCCTAACCCTAACCCTAACCTAACCTAACCTAACCCTAACCCTAATCCCAACCTTAACCCTAACCTTAACCCTAACCCTAGAGTGAGACAAACACACACAAACATAAACATGCAGACACATAAGCAAACAAACATGCACATAGCATACACACACACACGTACACACATGCCAGCATACACACAAGGCCACACATACACAAACACACAAGCAAACAAATGAAGACATACGCACTATACCACACATACTGTATGTTAACAAACACACACACACACACACACACATACACACACACACATACACACTTGAAGTTTATTTAGCCTGACAAAATACTGATTAAACCATCAACACTGTATCCAAATATTAGCACTTTTATTAGCATTTTTTGCTGCATAAGAAAATGCTCCTATTGTAGGATTGCATAAACACATATTACTGTAAGTGTGTTGTACACACACACACACACACACACACACAGTGTAGTTGACCACGTCTTTCCCAAACGTCCAGGCTGGCGTGATGACAGCTGACGCAGGCGAGTTGCTAAGAGCCTTTTCCTCTCTTTGTCAGTCCAGCAATTTACAAAACCCCCTAACACAGAGTTTATGAACTGCCCCCCTCCCACCCCCCACTTCCATAAATCAGAGCAATTACTGTGTGTGTGTGCGTATCTGTGTGTGTCTCTGTGTATCTGTGTAATTGTGTGTGTGTATGTGTGTCTGTGTATGTATGTGTGTGTGTGTGTGTGTGTGTGTGTGTGTGTGCGCGCACGTGTGTGCCTGTGTATACAGTATATCCATGCTGTGTAGAAGCATTTTGTCAATAGCTGATACTTTAACCGTCGCTAAAAGGGACATCGATCTGAGCAGGTATCAAAACAGCGGCTGTTTCTTAGAAAGCACAATGAGATGCCGTTTGACACTTTCTCTGTCCTAATGGTATCGGGTGAGTGTCTGGTATCAGGTAAGTGCTGGGTGGCTCTGGTATCGGGTGAGTGCTGGCTGAGTTCTGGGTGAGTGCTGGCTGAGTTCTGGGTGACTGCTGGCTGAGTGCTGGCTGAGTCTCTGGGAGTGCTTAAGCATTTAAAGTGCTTGTGTTGTGATTAGAGATGGAAGCCAGTTCCGTTATGTAATTTGTTTGGTGTGTACTGCATAGGGCTCTGAAGCATTGTTGGAAAACACCCACACACACACACACCAAACACTCACACACAAATATACACAAATGCACACGCCAGCACACACATACACACACACACTGACTGACTGACTGGCTGACAGACACACACACACACTGATTAACTGGCTGACGCACACACACACACACACACACAAATATACAAAAACACACACGCCAGCACACACACACACTGACTGACTGGCTGATGCACGCACACACACACCCACACCCACAGACACACACAAATATACACAAACACACAAGGCAGCAAACACACACACACACACACTTTAAAAATGCATACATTGTTATTCAGACTTTTGCTTACTCCTCATACGCTTAATTGATCTTGTCTGTGCGCCAGTAAGCTGGAGTGTGTTTAAGGCTGTTTGTGTGTGTGTGTGTGTGTGTGTGTGTGTGTGTACTCTATGTGTGTGTGTCTGTGTGCAGGTGTGTGTGTGTGTGTGTGTGTTCGTGTGTGTGTGTGTGTGTGTGTGTGTGCAGGTGTCTGTGTGCAGGTGTGTGTGTGTGTGTGTGTGTGTGTGTGTGTGTGTGTGTGTGTGTGTGTGTGTGTGTGTGAAGGTGTGTGTGTGTGTCAATCCTTGACAGCAACTTTATAGTGTATTATTTGTCCTGCCACAGTAGTTCTCTTAGTAGCTCTCAGTGAAGACTGAGTGCTGAAGTTTGCTGTCATATCCCAACCAAACTTTCCCATCTACTATCAGACAGCTACCCTGCACACACGCACACATACACACACACACACACACATACACACACACACACACACACATACACACACACACACACACACACAGACACCCACACACACGCACGCACACTCGCACACACACATACATATCCCAAACCAAACTTTCCCATCTCCAACTATCAGACAACTACCCTTTGAGCCGAGGGACAGACCACAACTGCAGACACAGTAAACAGGACACACACACACACACACACACAGTACCTGTCTGTAGCTACACCCTTAGAAGCACACACACACACACACACACACACAAACACATCACCAATCATAACAGGCTATGATTGATTGACATGATGTCGACATATTGAGTTCATTATGATTGGCTAGGACATACAGTTTACCAAGGTGTCACCAGCTTACTCTTCTGTTGGATTTTTGACTGTCAGTGTATATGTGTGTGTATCTGTGTATGTGTGTGTGTGTGTGTGTGTGTGTGTGTGGTGACCGAGGCCAAGTGCTTGTTGTGTCTTGGCCAGTGGACTGTTGCATTATGTCTGTCAGAGCCTTGAAGCAGGTGGGTCCAGAGAGGCAGACACAGAATGTGTGTGTGTGTGTGTGTGTGTGTGTGTGTGTGTGTGTGTGTGTGTGTGTGTGTGTGTGGACTGTGTTTATGTGCATGTGTCTGTGTGTGTAGCCTATGTGTATTTGTAGGTGTGTTTGTCTGTGTGGCCTATGTTTATGTGCATGCGTATGAGTGTGTCTGTGTGTGTGCGTGTGTGTGCATATGTGTGTCTGTGTATTTCTGACTTTTACGCCATCTAAGTCCCTAGTGGAAAGTTCCAGCTCCTGTGCTCCAGTGCCAGGCAGTGTCCAGCACATGAAGGCAGCTCTTAACTTTTACCCCCCCCCCAGCACAGCACACCCCACACACTGGCCACCACACTGGCCTACACCAGCACTAACACTAACACTAACACTAACACTAACCTTAGAGACGCTCGGCTCCTCCAAACTTACTTGGTGCGGTTATGGCCGAAGGAGGGCGAGGGTTCCAAGGTGAATGAACCACTCAAACTGATTTTGGAAACATTGTTTTGAAGTTGGAAAAAAAGCCTTGAAAAGCCTTGAAAGGTGCACTGCGCATACATTCAAAAATCACAAACGTAACAAAAATATTTGTTACATTTGCATTCCTTCATATACAATCAGAGTTAAAATGGACCAGAGCTCAACTTGCCCTCCTCACCTCAGCAACACAGCCAGCCGGAGCTGAGCTCCCTCTGCTACACTATTTGTAGTAATACAATAGAGTGAGATATTGACCACTGTGAGTGAAGAAGGGCTCCCCCTCCTTACAAAAGCCAATTTAACCGCTGTTTACAAAGATAGCATTGACCTGTTCTATTTGCATTTTTTCTTGTACATGGCTAGTGTTTACCGCGATTGGGCCAGATCGGTGCCAGACCTGCCCCGTTATCACTAGTCTGCTTAGCCATGTAAGGGTGTGTGTGTGTGTTTGTGTGTGTGTGTGTGTGTGTGTGTGTGTGTTTGTAAAGGTGCAGGTACAAGCAGGTACTGGGTGTTTATAAGGCTTAGTGCTGCATAGACTTTCTGCATGTCTGCAGAGAGATAGATCTATTTCTTCATTTCCCTCTCTCTTGCTCTCTCTCTCTCTCTCTCTTGCTCTTGTTCTCTCTCTCTCTCTGTTTCTCTCTCTGTCTTTTCTTTCTTGGAGTGTATAACCTTTCAGCAAGCACTGAGACAATACACGGATCAGAGAGCAGTCTTCTGCAATCACTGATGCTGCAGCAATGTGTGTGTGTGTGTGTGTGTGTGTGTGTGTGTGTGTGTGTGTATACGTGTGTGTGTGTGTGTGTGTTTCAAAGTGAGTGTATGTGTGTGCCTGAACCAGGCACAAAAAACAAGCACTCCTTTAAGGATTCAATACTTTTATTGTCATTGAACAGTTTCCTGTACATAGATTAAGCAGCAGGGGCACTAAGGTGCAAGACTGTCAGTGTGTATGTGTGTGTGTATGTGTGTGTGTGTAAGTGTAGGTGTCAAGTACAACCATACAAAAGTGTCAAGTACAAAAAAGAGCAAAGAGAATGAGGAAGAAAGGAGGGGCGGGGGGTATATACAAGGGCATAATAAATAATAAAAATAGGTGGTGAAAGGCGCTAAGTACAGACTGGTATATAGTATAGTATAGTATAGTATAGTAAAGTATAGTATAGTATAGTGTAGTATAGTATAGTATAGTATGGTATGGTATAGTGTAGTATAGTATAGTATAGTATAGTATAGTACAGAATAGTGTAGTATAGTATAGTATAGTATAGTATAGTATAGTATAGTAAAGTACAGTATAGTATAGTATGGTATGGTATAGTATGATATAGTATAGTATAGTACAGTACAGTAGTGTTGATATTGCACTGCGTAGTAGAACAGCAGATATATTGCACAACAGTAGGACAGAGTATGGAATATCACACACAGGGGGAGATGTGCCTTAGGTAAGTTTCCTAGGGCAGGGACACTTTAGACCAGTGTTTCTTGACTGATGGGTCAAAGCCCAACAGTGGATCGCAGAGCCGTTCTGGGTCGGTCATGCAGCTTGTAGTTTAAGAAAAAAAAGAAGATGGCCATGTCAAATGTAATGCCAGGGTGTGACATTAGTGGAAATGTAAGCGGAAATGGGGTCTCGCTGAGTTAGTTCGAAGATTTGGGTCATGACTTACTGGTGATGGGAAACTATGTGTCCCTAGTGTAGGTCACACCAGTTAGG
>CM059284.1:10229754-10257254 GCA_030347295.1 Setipinna tenuifilis
TTTGTCTCACCTCATTGCAGAAGCTAACATATGGGTTTTATGGGTGCACATTTTACAGTTACTCCTCAAACCCCTGTATGGTAAACAAATAATAAACAATATTAAGGACACAATAAACAATACTAAACCACATACTGTACATCTTTGTCTTTATATGGGTCCTGTAGTAACCAATGGTGTAACTGTGAGTGAAATCACACGACTTGGGGAACAGTTAGACCCTTTACTGAACTCCATCTAACTGCAGCCAACACTGCATATCTGAAGGATGTAGGTGTCACACCTTTTTCAGGGGGGAAACAATACACACCAACAAGGGTTCCTAGGCAAAACAGTCCCCTCATCATGCCTACCCTATAAACCCACTACATAACAGGACCACTTTGTGTTGGTCCGACATGACTTACCTTTACACAGCTCTCATCAGGCCTAATACATGAATGCACTCACGTCTACCCATTATATTATATTACATTACATTCAGCTGACGCTGTTATCCAGAGTGACTTACAGTGAATAGGGCACAGGGACAGGGGTTCCCTGGAGGACTGTGGGGTTAGATGCCTTGATCACTTCCACCTTAGATACAGGTGCAGGAGAGCACTGGTTATTCACTCACTCCACATTTCTCTTCCTACTGGTACGCATAGTTCGAATTAGAGGTTCTGGGGGGTACGGTACCCCCCCAAAGAGACCAAAATAGCAGGGTTGGGGGTACCGACATATTAATGTAATTAATGTAAAGTGTAAAAGATGGTACCCCCCAATTAGGGAGGAGTAATTTACACTGCTGGTACGGCAACTGCACCTGCAACTGTTCAGTTCCAAGAACCGAACTCCCTCACCGTTAGACCACAGCTACTCCCCTGGACCCACACTGAGGTAGTTTTCTTGGCACCCACACATGTAGTGTACTGTACCTGCCCTTAGGTGGGACTACCTTTCTTGGCACAGTGATGTGTATTCACATCTGGGTATTTGTAATTTTGCCGTGGTGGTGAGATGTGGAGAGGGGGGTGGGGGGGTGGGGGGTCGGGAACGGTGATGGGGATGGGGAGAGGTCCCTTCTCTGCTTATCTCTCTCTCCTAACCTTGCGGGCAGCTGCAGAAATCCATTATCAGCTTTTTTGAAGTGTCCATACCAGACAAGAGGGCAGCATTCAGATTACCAATTACAATGTGTGTGTGTGTGTGTGTGTGTGTCTATGGGGGGAGGGTTGTCTATGTGTGTCTTTCTGTCTCGATCTCGGTGTGTGTGTGTGTTTAAGGCTGACAATAAAGGAGTCCCACACACACACACACACACACACAATTAATTTCCTTGCAACCTCTTGATAGTTTTATCTTCACTGTGGCCATCAGCAAACTGCAGGTCTGGCAGTGTCTCTGGAAGTGCTGTTGCTGTTTTGCTGTACTCCTGCGCCCTCTCTTGGCCAAAGTGTGTCACTGCATGTTTGTAAGGATGGCAGGCAGCCTGCTAGGGACTAGATAAATGCAGCACTCCCACCAAGGGGGACACAGACAAGACAACAGCCACCATCTGTTCACACGCTTGTGATTTATTTCATGCTACAAAGTCAAGATCATACGATACAAACCAGCCCAACCAAATATATATATATATATATATTTGAGACATTTTATATATATATTTATATTCATATCAAATCAAGTAGCATCAATAGGACAAGATACAGATCTGCCTGATATGCACATCTTTAATAAGATCAAGAAAATAAACAAACAAAAATAATAAAATAAAACATAACATACATGAGAGCAGTGAACCTACAGCCAAAACACTGCAGCAGATGACGCCAACTACCATTTGATTAGGCTTGATTATGGATATATACCAATATGTACCGATTTAGGATCATTTTGGCTTTGATTAAATAACTGCCTTCGTAAAGGCCTTTAAATCCCCACTGAATCTTATGGACATGGCTGGCCTTGCATCATAAAAAAAGGTGTTAAAAAATACATAAACTGAAATGTTGACAGCAGGTTGCCATGACAACAAAGGTCATAGAGCAAAAAATATGACAGGCCTACAGCATCTAGGGCCTTCCAGGATGACCATTCACCACACAGACACACACACACACACACACACTCACTCACACTCACACTCACACGCACGGTCACTAATTAAGACATTTATCAAGCTTAGCTAAAGCACACTGATTCTAGTGTTCACTGTTCATGGCGAGTGTGTCCACAGCTACGACAGCAAATGATATGATAGGACCTAGCTTGAGCAGGGCACTGCCAGAGGGGGTTGGTGTTATTTATTATTATTATTGTTATTATTATTATTATTATTATTATTATTATTATATTTTATTATTACTAATTAAAATGATAATAATAATAATAATAATGGAGGTCCCCAAAATGTTATTCTTTCTTTGGGCCCAACATTTCTGGCAGCACCACTGAGCTTAAGCAGTGAAATGAACCCCTCGTTGCCAATGACGACATAAAAGAGTAAAGAGTGCATAGGAACGCTCAGCGCACAGAGTATCGACGTTTCATGTAGCACAGCTCGATGACCAAGGTGAAAATTACCAAAAACAAAATTTTACAAAAACTTGGAAAATAGATATGGATTCAAACAGCTCGCTAACGTCGAGCTGACTAAGTAAGCCGATCAAAGGAAACAAATGTGTTTTTGGGGAAGATATCAATATGCTGCAGACTTATTAATGAGGAGGCTTCTCTCCTTGAACTCCTAAAGCAAAATTTGTTAAAAACAGAAAAACAAACAAACAAAAAATAAGTTTTTGCACTTTTTTTGCGTGATTTGTGACAAGTCATCATCTAGTGTCATCGCTATAGGCTTTCAGAGGTGTCAATCCTGGCTTGAAAAAGTAAAAATCCTGCCACATACAGTATTGGATCCATTTTCCTGGACCAGCTGATCCTAACAAGCACAGTTATCAAGCAAGTTATCAGACAGGTAGGTCGGTTAACAGTGAAATCACCTGTGTTAAGTGTACAGGCAGAAGGAACCAGGGCCGTAGCCAAGGGGCGTAGCCAAAAATCATAAAATGGGTGAGCCCAGAAAGAAATCAGGTGGGCCTAGCCCAAAACACATATGTTACTATTATTACTTAAACAGTCAATCAAACTTTTAGAGCCTTCTGATTGGGTGAGCCGGATTGACAAGTGCTCATTTGTGATTGACAGATGCCAACCCACTACTGGCTACACCCACAGTATAAGAAGGAATACATGTCGGGGTTTTCTACTTTCAGAAGCTGGGACACCTCTGTAAGCTTGGATGGGAAACAGTGAAGCAGAGAGAGAGAGCACTGTAGCTTCTGTGCCTTTAGCGCCCCCTGTGGGCTCACAGTAGTATTAACTGCATCCACTATTGGTAAACACACAACACCATCTACAGTTCAGTACCATTTTTGGTCACAGATGCGTAGACTGTTACCAGCCCATCTGTTTAAACTCTGGGTACTTGTTAAGGTTAGGCATTAAGGATTGGGTTAAATTGAGGTGATAAAGAAGTAAAGAATACACGAAATCAAACTGATTTTAAACAAATATATGTAATATGTTTAATAAACGTATTTAATGTGTCTGTATGGGCAGACTACCCAAATAAAGTGTTACCCCAGTTAAACCCATTAATGGTCATTCAGGTCCTATTCAGTACCAGCTTCACCCACTGTTGTAGCAGTGATCTTACTAGAAAACTAGATCTATCCTGTACAAACCTCATCCACCTATTCTGTACCTACTAGTGCGGACCATATGTTTCAGGACCAACATCATCATCATCTACCAGCTGTGATCATTGGGGACCTTATTAAGTACCATCTATCTAAAGATCTAAAAAATAAAGATCTATCCCATACCAACATCATCCACTAGTGGCAATCATAAAGGACTTGATTCAGCAACATGACCTAACAACTGTGATCGCACACAAGTCTGCCCAGAAACATGGGCTGGGCCTCTGAAGAGATCCAATTATTGGGGCCTATTGTTTTCAATGGACTGGGCCCCAGTCTGAAAGCTTTGATATTTATCCCCCACCCCCCTCTTTTTGCACGGTTCTGATAACACAGGATCTTTTCAGAACAGGACAGTACCAACCTCATGTGTCAGTAGTGAATATACAGGACCATCTATTGTGTCACAAACATACAGAACCTGCTGCAAGTCTAAGTGTTAGAGACCGAGGAACAGAGGCAATGCAAAAGCCTTTTAAAGGACGGACATTCACGGTCTGTCTCACACACACACACACACACACACACACAAGCTGGTCGGGCAGCCTCTTTGTTGTGTTGGCTCTGTCCCCTTTGTGTTAATTCAATGGCCGGTGTAAAGTACATCAGCGGGCAGGCGAGAGCAGCACACACACAGGCCAGAATGATGTGACAATTATGTGTAAATTACCACTGTAATAAACGACAGCGCGAGTGGGATGAGGTGGAGAGTGTGTGGGGGTGAGAGTGAATGAGTGTATTTGTGTGTGTGTGTGTGTGTGTGTGTGTGTGTAAAGCTGAGCATGTGTACATATGTGTGTGCAGATGAGCGTGTCTAATAACTGTGTGTACATGTGTGTGCAAATGTACGTGTGTGTTTCTATGCGAGTATGCATGAGCGTGTGTAAATGTAACCATATATGTGTGTGTGTGTGTGTGTGTGTGTGTGTGTGTGTGTGTGTGTGTGTGTGTGTGTGTGTGTGTGTGTGTGTCTACACACATGCTCCCGTGAGCACCATCTTTCATGGTTAATCTCAACAGAAGAGGGCCAACAGCTGGAGCCACACACCCAAAGCCATCGCCCGTCTCTCTAGCTAACCGCACACATCTGTGTGGGTGAGATAGGACCCCACACACACACACACACACGCACACACACACACACACACACACACACGCACACACACACACGATCACACACACACACACACCCACCCTTGGAGTACAAAGACTGGAATGGGGATGGAGGACCCAATGCGAGTGGCATCTGGATGATAGTCTGTCGACTGCTGTGCACTTCATCTTTCATTCTCCTTTTCACGCTCCCTCATTTGTCTCCCTCCCTTCTCTCCCCTTCTCCCTCCCTCCCTCCCTTCATTTCATTCCGTTCCTTCATTCTATTCTTTCAATGCCTCCCTCATTTTCTCCCTCTCCGTCTCTCTCTCTCTGTATCTATCTCTCTCTCATGCGACCTCAAAGCCAAAGCACCGTCATCCAAATCAGAAAATTTCTCACTCACACACACTTACACTGTCTCTCTCTCTCTCCCACACACACACAGACACACACACGCACACACACATTGTCGCTCCAATCTTATTAAAACGCGGCAGCCAAGCAGACAAGGACACAGAGATGCCCCACACGCCACCAGCCCCAACTTTCATGAAAAATTATGAGGGAGGAAAAGAAGGCTCGCTCTCCCACTCTCTCTCTCTCTGTGCAAGCTTTAAGTATTCCCCCCAGTATAGCCACACACACAGACACACACGCACACACACAGAGGTATATTCCAAAATGAAGAGAATGGGGTTTAGGGGAAAAAGGGAAGGAGGGAGGAAGAGATATAAGATGTAGGGAGGGAAAGAGATATAGAGAGAGGGACGGTGCTGGGGAGGGAAGGAGGGAGAAAGAGGGAGAGAGAAATACAGAAAGAGAAAAGGGGGGGGGGGGTAAAGAGAGGAAGCATGAGAGAGAGAGGGAGTATGGGAGTGGGAGAGATAGAGAAAGGGGAAGGGGGGGTAAAGACAAGAAACAGAGAGAGAGGGAGTATATAAGAGGTAGAAATAGAGAGAGAGAGAGAGAGAGAGAGAGAGAGAGAGAGAGAGAGAGAGAGAGAGAGAGAGAGCGCAAACCTGCCTTTCACACCAGACCCAGCAGTCAGATAAGCAGAGCTCAATAAGCCATAATAAGTGGATTACGGGGCGAAATGAAAGCATCCCCCCCCCCCCCCGATCCAGCCTCTCACCCACCTGACCCACTTAGTACAATCACA
This sequence comes from Setipinna tenuifilis, assembly GCA_030347295.1. Classification (NCBI taxonomy): domain Eukaryota; kingdom Metazoa; phylum Chordata; class Actinopteri; order Clupeiformes; family Engraulidae; genus Setipinna; species Setipinna tenuifilis. Next base: position 10,235,758 of record CM059284.1, read on the forward strand.
CGCCGCCCTGGAACATGACAAAACACACAATCTTCCTGACACGAGGACTGACACTCCATGGCTATTAACCCACACAGCACACATCCATCGTAAGACACTACAAATCCACCAGGGTTGTTTATTATTAATATTTATCCATTTCTTTTATTTATCTTTTTTTTTCGCTTCCTTTTGTGCTTTAGTGTTGACATGCACGCATACCGCACACATCATTCTGTTGCACTGAATTATTAAAACCTTGTAAATGCCATTGCCACCCGCCCCCCCCTACTCTTTGTTGGCTTATTCTGCTCACAGACACAGCGGCATATTTAAGCACTTCTGAAACCCACACAGGACTGAAACGGCAAAGGAAGCATGAGGAGTGGGTAAAAGAGGAAGAGGAGGAAAAAAGGAGGAGGAGGAAGATGAGGAGGAGAGGAGAAGAGAAGGAGGAAGGAGAGGAGGAGAAACAGGAGCAGGAAGATGGGGAGGAAGAGAGGAGAGGAGGAGGAAGAGAAGGAGAAAGATGAGGAGAAGGCTGCTGTAAACTAAGAGTGTTAGTCAATTATTAAGCTCAGCTGTGCCAAATCACCATCTTGTGTGGCACGCGTGTGTGTGTGTGTGTGTGTGTGTGTGTGTGTGTGTGTGTGTGTGTGTGTGTGTGTGTGTGTGTGTTGTGCTGTGCTGTGCTGTGCTGTGCTTCTGACACATATGACTAGGAACCTTCCAGAAAAAAACTACGTCTCCACCACCACATCACTGCAGGTCCAGTCTGCTGTCTAGCGGCCGAGGCTAAATGACAGCGGGATTCTTCTCCTCCTCTCCACTTAGCAAAGAGATCTCACAAACGCCACCGGGGCACACACAGCCGGCCTGGTCAAGTGGAAATGAATAATGATCCTCTCTGCCCAGCGGGACCACCAGCGCCCGCCCGCCTGCAGCTGAGATTTTAGCCCTAGTCACACTGAAGTGCCGAAAGTGTCACTTTAAACACACACTTTAAACACACACTTTAAACACCTGCTCGGACTGAGCAGTGCCACCCTGTGACTATAACCAGTACCAGACTTCAGTGACACACTTGTGGGTTCAGTGAACTTGCGGAAAAGGTTAACCTAAGGGCAAGTTAACCCAAAGTTAACCCTACAGTACCCAAATGGGGTAAATGGGAGGGGTAATAGAATCCTGTACATGGAGCGCTGAATGTTTTGGTAAAAATCTAAAGCTAACTCCCTAGGCCTCTCCTTGTCTACGTACTTCTGAGGTAACTTGTGTAGCTTTCTAACTCAACCATGTACTCTAACTCCCGATTAACTTATGACCATACCCTGTGTATTTCGCATGGCAGATATAACAGCTCATTTAGGTTTTTAGACTCTCTTTACAAAAGCACATGCTAAATGCTATAATCTCCAAATGCAGCAGTTCTTCTACAAAAACCTTTGGGACAAAGACACATTTGTGATGAAGGTTACTGACGCCATTTTGCTTTGACTGGTTTACCACCAGACAGCGAAAACCAGCATCCCAACCTCCCACCCCTCCTTGCATCGCCTACACCACACACACACACACATACACAGCCACACACACATTGTACATCAGTAACACACACACAGGCAAAGACACACCTGACACACTTCACCTGCGTCCGTTTCACTGAAGCGCAAACTTGAACCTGCCTGAGCGCAGAGCTCCAAGCACAGAGAAGCTAACCTCCTTGCAGCATAGTCTCTTAGACGTCTGTAAATGACCCGTGTACAATCAAAGTGTCTCTTTGACATATGACTAGAATATATATATCTATGTCTATCTTCCCTCCTGAGAGGGACTCCTAAGATCACATAATCACAGCCCCTCAACCACCCCCCCCCATGCAGGTTAAGAGGGCATACACACCAAAAGAAGGAGAAGAAAAAAAAAACATACACACACACACACACACCACCCTGTTACCAGGCTTGTAGTAGCAAAAAAAAACATTGAAAAAAAAAAAAAAGTCGTACACAACGCTGTCCACATCACACACACAAATGGGATACTCCCACAGCCCTAACATAATTGAAGTGGGCACTGGAGCCTTCAAAATTCTTTGGAGGAAAAAAAAAACAAAACAAAAGTCTCTCATTCGCCATTCAGCAGGTTCAGACGATGCAGCAGTACACTCTGATGCCTGGACCTCCACTAAGCCCAGTGCACCCAGCCCCCAGCAGCAGCAGTGGCAGCAGCAGTGGGGTGAAGCAGTAGGCCTGGAGCTGGTACTGGAGGCCTGGCAGGGCACTGCAGGGCAGGCAGGGGCCTCTTGGCCCTTTGGGGCCCGAGGCTCTTTGGTGCGTGGTGTTTCATTAGCCTGCTGTACCACATCCTTTCACAGGCAGCCAGTCAGTCGGTCAGTCAGGTAGTTAGACAGGTGGATCAGTCAGGTAGTTAGACAGGTAGTTCAGACAGTTAGGTAGTTAGACAGGTAGGTCAGTCAGTCAGGTAGTTGGTAGACAGTCAGAGCCATGGACGGACAGTCACACAGTCCCAGTAGGCTTTGTTAGGGTAGTCTAGTGTTGTCGAGCAAAACAGACCAGCGGGGAGAACCAAGAGGGGCCAAATGGGGACGATACCCTCGTCAACTTAGGGGGAGGGGGTTATGGAGGGGTAAGGGAGATTGCATGATTGACTGGGATATATTCACATATGGTTACCTGAGAGAAAGACAGTGATGAGAGCAAAAGGAGAAATCCATTGTCAGGGTTGCAAAGAGGGCAAACTGAGAATAAAAAAACAACACAGAGGTAGAGAGGAAGGACAAAAGGGGGGAAACAGACAGAAGAAAAGAAGAAAGGAGGAGGGGGGTGGGGGTAAAAACTGGTTGCTTTTAAGAAGAGGATGATGATGCCCTCTATTTTTTGTTTCTTTCCCCGAGTCAGGCATTGCAGGGGCTTACATCAGCTCTCCTCTCCTCTCCGCCTCCGCCTCCGCGCTTCGCTTCACTTCTCTTCGCCGAGGAGCGCCGACCGCTCGAACTGAGACGTCAATGGAGCAGACACAGCCCTAAGAGCAGGCCCTTTGTAGCCCGCCGCGGAGAGAGAGAGGAATCAGAAGGAAAGGAAAGACGAGTGACATGCCATCACCCGTCATCATTTGGAGGAGGAGGAGAAGGAGGAGGAGGAGGGGAAAAAAGAAAAACAAAACAGGATGCACTGGACACTGGTAACACACACTCTTTTGTCTTTGTCTCTCTCAAACACACGCACACACACACACACACACACACAGACATATATACGATTTGAGGTTTTTCTTACAAAAAGTCTCCAGTTTTTTTTTTTGCTCTTTTGTACTTTTCCGCTTGTACTTTTATCAGTGCCATCTCCTGATTCATTATTATGGAAACTACCACAGAGAAGCAGGCAGGCAGGCGGGCAGGCAGGCAGGCAGTCGGGCAGGCAGGCAGTCCGTCCGTCCTCCACTGGTGCAGTCATGCCCACCCCCTTAGGGGTATTTCACAGCAGTGGTGAATAGCAAATAGCCAATTCAGGGTATGTGGAGCCCGGGATTCTCCCAGCCAGTGGCTTCTCTGCAGAGAGCTCTTTGCGATTCAGTTTGGTTATGCACCATGGTGTGTGTGTGTGTGTGTGTGTGTCGGGATGTGTGTGTGTGTGTGTGTGTGTGCCTACCCTGTGTGCAAAACAGTAGGGTTAGCTTTAGCATTTGCATCTTTAGCTTGGTAGCTCTTTGATTAAGTCAAAAGGAGAGGGGGGGGTAGTATACAGTATATGGGGTTTCAGCTCTGCAGGGTGGCTGTGTAGCCCCACCCCACCTCCCCTGCAGCTGTTTATGGAAATCAAGGGGCGGGGGGGACTTTAGCTTCATAGAGTGGTGATGGTGGTAAAGCTAGCTTACAATGATCCATCACCCCATTACAGTGTACTCTGACGATACAGCATACCTTAGCACAGCTACGCTATGCTATGACTGCACAGCTCTCAAGTTCAGTAGTAGTAGTAGTTGATGAGAAGTTCTCATTAGAAGTCCTCAGAAGAACTTTGACGTCTATATATTATGTGGAATTATGGCCACGTCACATGGTCGGGGTCGAGGTCTAGGGACAAGCTGGCTCCCCAAATGCCCCCTTCCAACCCCCCATCCATCCCTGCAGCAGTGGCCTTCTAAAGACCCCACCCCACAGCCCTGCCATGCAACTGCATCTGGCTGGCAGCCCTGTGGTCCACAAGAAAGCTTCTTCTCCTCTCAGCTCAGAAGAACTTGTCGTCGATGCGGAAGTGTGGCCTGGTCACGTCGTCCGGGTTGAGGAACACCGAGATGGACTTTCCGGGGTTTTCCGTCACCAGCTGCTGCAGCCGCTGCGCCAGCTTGTCGTCCTGTGGCGAGAGGCCACCACCGGGCGAACCGGGTGACGGGCATCCGGCTCCTCCGTGCCCGTTGGCGCCAGTGGCGGCCACACCCGCGGCCTCCTTCTTCAGCCGGCTGGCCTGTCGCGCCTGCTCCAGGGCCGCCCTCAGGTGCTCTCCGGGGTCCGAGCGCAGGTGCGCCAGCTTCCGGGCCGCCAGCAGGGCGGCGCCGTCGGTCAGGTGCTCCAGCATGTTGCACTGCGGCAGGAAGTAGTTGGGGCAGTTCTTACCCAGGATGCAGTGCGCCAGGTCGTCCAGCAGGCCCAGGAGCAGACGGGCGGGCGTCTCGCGGTCGGGGCAGCTGAGGTAGGCGGTGGGCAGCCGGTCGCACGCCCAGAACAACAGCGCCCTCAGGTGGTAGAGACTGAGACCAGTCCGGGGTCTAAATGAAAAAAAATAGAATAAAAAACACAGAACTCTGACACAATAACATTAATGAGGAAATGCATACAGGGTCCACGATTTATTGATACGTATTGATACAGATTAAAAAAAATGAATTGCACAACTAAGGTCAGTTGCCTTGAAGCAGTTTAAGTTTTTTATGTGTGAGTACACAGCAAGCACAGAAGTGTTAATTTCCCAATGCTCCCAGTGCAAAATGTTTATGGTTCCAAAAATGACAATAACTTGGGGGACTATGTCTATGTTGCTATGTCTTGATCAGGCGGTACCTGGACAGCAGTCGGGTCAGCACCGCCTTGGCCGCCTGGAAGGCCTGGGCGGCCGGGTAAGGGACGCACTTCTTCAGCTGGACCTCGCTCCTCGAGAACGCCAAACGCCACTCCCGGTCGGGACGTCCACCCCGCGGCGAGCAGCAGGGCAGCAGGTAGAAGCCGCTGATGGCCTCCTCCTCGGTGATCTTGCCGTCCCAGAAGTGGTTGGTGGTCAGCCAGCCCTGGGCCACGGCGGGCCAGCCCCGGAAGGACACCACGGGCAGAAGGTCGTAGAGCACGCGGCTGGTCCCCGCCGTCAGCACCAGCGTGGTCACGGGACCGTTACGCTCGACCCGGTCCGGCACGGGGATGCCCCGCTGGGGGTTCCGCTTCAGCTCCTCCACGGCCACGCCCACCACCTCCCAGAACCAATCGGTGACCAGCGTGGGCGAGAAGTAGCAGCCGTCCAGAGACTGCGGAGACGACTGGAGTGATGGAAGGGCCCCTCGAGGAGGAACCCCTCCCCCACCCACTCCCCCTACGCCAGCCTCACCCAGACCCAGGAGGTCCCCGTTCTCCCTGCCGTCCCCGTTGGGCGAGCCCTCGTCCTCGCAGCAGGTCCTCCAGCGGGCCAGCATGGCGGGATCACACAACCGCAGGCTGAGCCAGGAGTGGCAGGGGGCGGACTGGCGCATGTCCAGCGTGATTGGCTGGTTCCGATCGTGCAGCTTGATGGCGGGCACCAGCAGCGTGAAGTCCAGGTCGAAGTCCACGCCCTTGACGTAGTCGCCCAGCTCCTCGGGGTTGAGGTCCAGCACGCCTTCGCGCGCCCCGCCGCTCAGGAGCAGGTACTCGTTGGACACCGGCAGGCGCTGGTCCACCTTCTGCACCAGGCCTGCGAGGGGGGGGAGGAGAGAAAACACACACACATATATACATGAACATATACATAGAGGCACGCACATACACACACACACACACACACACACACACACACACACACACAGACGCTGGTCCACCTTCTGCACCAGGCCTGTGGGGGGACGGGTGAGAGAACACACACACACACACATTAACGTATACATAGACGCATGCACATACACACACACACAGATGCTGGTCCACCTTCTGCACCAGGCCTGCGAGGTGGGGGGGAGAAAACACACATACATACATCAACACATGCGTAGACATACACGCGCGCGCACACACACACACACACACACACACACACACGAACATATACATAGAGGCGCACGCACGCACACATACAGGAACATATACTTAGATGCATGTGCACACACACGCACGCACACACACACACACACACACACACATACACGCAGGTAGTCAAACACGCACATACACACACACAAGCACCAACCGCACAGACACACACAAAACACAGGCACGTGCGCACACATGCAGGCATGCACACACACACACACACACAAAACACCAGCACGCACACACCCACCCGCACAGAGGCACACACCCACATACAACACACACACACACACACACACACACACACAAGCACAGAGTTAGTGTTCAATATCTCAATACAACTTGATCCAGCTCAACTTCACTTAAAATTCTCTGCACAAACGCATGCAGACACACACCAACAGAGCAATAAGAACAAAATTTCACCACTTGAAAAGAAATCGATCTCTGCTTTACTTTTCTGCGCACCCACACACAAACACATTAGCCAACAAAAGAGAAAAAAAATCACTAAATGAATACCACCTGATATTCAAAAAATGAATGTATAATTTATTTTTTCAAGGATGACTGACCAGCTGTTTCTCTAAAGCAGCCCAGCTAACATAACATCTAATGAATAACACCCCTGTGCCCTTCTCAAGAAGCCCCACCTCATTAAATCATAATGCCATCATATCAGACAGACAAACTGATAACACTGTCCAAAAACAAACATATGCCCTCACAGTCAAGTCGATATGGAATGAAAGTTACATAACACATCAACTGGCAGATGCACTTATCCAGAGGAACTTGCTACTGCGAACTGATAACCACAGAAACAATCTCATCATCTTGGAGAAACTTGGGGTGAAGTGCCTTGCTCAGGGGAACACTTTCGGCAAACCATGAGATTAAACGTGCATTAAACAATCTGGCGTGTGTACTGATATCCCTGATTATTGACCATTACACCATTACAGACCAATGTCCACCAAACAAACATACATATGGCTGAGTGATTTGGGTTTTTGCGTAGCGCACGAAGTCGACATCATCGCTCACAAACACCCTCCCTCTGTTTGCTGATTGGTCCGGTGAAGATACCACCGGAGTCAACCATGTCAATTAAAGGAAACCAAGAACACCACTGTAGGGAGATAATCACTGAGAGGAAGTTTGTAGGCAGGCTTATAGCCAGGCTACCCACAGTAAGACCTACCCCTAACACTTCTAAAGCAGCGAGATTTAGTGGTGTTTGCAGGCCAACACGCAAGGGAGAGTGAATTGGGTTTTTGTGTGGGAAAGTAGACCCCTTAAGTCCTGGCATAAGAACTTTTACCAGGAAACCTTAAACAGTGATTATTATAATGTCACAACAGATTGTAACTAGCAAGAGACTAATTCCATTTTGTAATGGAGAGCTCACTAGGGGATTATATTACACCATAGGACTGAGGGACTGAGGTGCTGGACTGTAGGGTAGAGCAGTGCAGGACATTCTACTTTACTGCAATATCTAAGGAATGCCACCCAAATCCCCCCTCTAAGTCTTCCACTACGACCTTCACTTCACAGGGGGTTATAGTTTCAATGACGTTGGTCTGTGTCTGCGGGCAGGATTAGGCTGTAACTCTAGGCCAGATTGTCATGAAAGTTGGGAGGTACAGCCCAGCTCAGGCCAAAAGAGAAACCAGCGTCTGACTAATCAGAGTACTTTATTAGGGTATTAGACTTACTTATTACTTTATTCTCTTTTATGAGTTCAATTTCACATTCTGGAGCACTGCGAGAGGCCTTATTCAGCCTTAAGGGGACAGGAGAGGAGAGGAGAGGTCTGCACATTTAAATCTATCGTCCTTTTCGTTCATTCTCTTATTAGTTGCCTGGCTGATAACGTCTCAGTCAGTCACAGCACATGCAGTCATGAGGATTGCTAGCAGTCGCTAACGGAATAGAATAGCCACTTGCCGTTACACATCTCATTATGCTCACATTTATTTTAATACATAATTTACATAGTGTGAGTTCTCCAACTGATTAAGTGTCAATCATCCAAAAGGTCTTGCGGAATGCTGAGGGTGTGCTTAGTGCAGATGTCATAATGCACAGCATTCTAGAATCACTTTCTCATTCTTATGTGTGGAGAATTCTAAATAAATCAATACACATATACATAACTGTAGGCATCTTATCCGCTTCGCTATGGGATCCGCTTCGGGGGGGTCCTTCATGGAACGGCCGTCGCGATGGGATGACGTAGGCTACTACCTACCGATTGCTTAATCATAAACTATCAATAAACAGTTATGTTTCGTTAAACTCTGAACGTTTTTGAAACAAAACGCATTTAATGGAAATATGTTCGATTAATTTATTGATGTTTCGTTCATCTCCGACATAAGCAAATGTGATAATACAAACGAAGTCGCCGTTGTGCAAGCAGTAAGTTTGACTGTCAAAAAACGCTCAGATCTAGCCTTGTCTTTCCCACGGATCTCCAACGGCGTAGCACGTTTTCTAAATGTTTCGTGTAAATGTCTTAATTTTCAGCATGTAAATGTTGTGTTAACACCAGCCGCCCTTTCAAAATATTCAATTACTTTTAAGGATGGACTTAACATGGTGCATCATGCATCGTGTGCTATTTGCTATTTGCTGTTTGTGCAGCTTAAAATTGATCATGAAACGACAGAAATGCACGGCAGCGATGGGTGAAGTCACGAAGTGGCAGGTAAAACCTTTGTCTTTTCTCAAGTGAAAAACAGTATTGTGTTTGTGCAGAGTTTGTGCAGAGTTTTTATTGGCCTGCCTGCGAAGGCTCTGTCGCACGAGTTTAATTGCATGGGTCCATGCTATTTCGGTATGCATTGTTTTACCCTAGCACTCCGAGAGGGGTCTAGCTGCAGACACATGGAGAAGTGGAGCTCACGAAACACGTCAGCCACACTCCCGCCAAAAGCATAGACAGTAGAAGAAAGTTGGAGAAGAAGGTTGGTGAAGAAGTTGGAGAAGAAGTTTAGCGAACTTGAAGAAGTTTAGCGAACTAAAACGGCAGCGACAGAGCTCCGAGACTTTCAATGAACGTGAGTAATGTCAATTGCAAACGCTTAAGTATATGTGCAGCATTTATACCTACGTTAAACATTTACAACGGATGATTGATTATTTAGGTCGTTGGTATCGGCTATCGCCATGTTGGATCATGTAGTTGTGGTCAAGTACATTGACCTGAAAAATGTTAGGTTTGTCATATCTTTGTACATAGCTTGAGCCAGTGTGGAAAAACAATTATAGTAAGCTGATTTAGGGTTCTGTTTTAATGTTATGGATACATGTATGTTCGAGTTTGGGGCGGGTTAGTTGAAAACGTCGGTCGGGTGTGGGTCGTTAAAACATTGACTGCTGCATATGTCCCTTACATATGTGGCTCATCATGCCATGCATAGCAGGTCCGGCCCAGTTTTAATTGGTCATGGGGTCATGATTGAGTCACCTTCTCCTATCATACCGAGCAACAATTAACATCAATACATCTTCAGGTAAACTTTCAAATGCTTGCTTTCTCAGGTCCAGAACAATGGAAGACTTAACAAGATGTAGAATGCCATGTCGGCCTTCTGGGCATTACCACTGCCCATACTGCTTACTCACAATTATCAGAAGGGTGGATATGCAGAAACATATCGAGGGACAACACCCAGGTGCCTCATCACCACCATCTGCATATGACCCCACAAGTGCCCTGGGAAGGGTCATGGTTACGTATAACAAAGGGAAAAACAGCTGGCATTGCCCTTGCGCAAAGCCCCGCATGTCATGTGCACACATTAACATAAGCAAGTGGCACGTATTTCAAAATGACAGAGAGCTGTTCAAGTCGACAGAGAAGATGAAGTGCTCCAGTCCAGAAGACACCATGGCTGTGAGACGAACAGTCCAGTATATCCAGGAGCAGAAAAAAATTCCAAGGTGGACTGTGATCAGTTTTTCCCTATGGAAAATAAATGTCAGCTATGTGCAGATCATCCAACACTTAACGATGCGGTGCTGATCACCAACAAGGCCTGCATTGTTGGAATGATGGGCCTGCTTGACAGTAAGTTCAATGAAATAGATTTAACAAATACCATATATTTAAAAGAACAAATGAGCAATAACAACTATTATTTTAATGTCCCAATGTAACTTGTTTTCCACAGACATCTCAACATACAGCAGGCAATGTCCCCTGTGCAAAATGTTGTACAGGTATCAAGAGTGGACAGATGGTCTGCACAACTTTAATGACCACCTTTTGCTCTCCCTGGAGCTTTGTCTTTTTCTCCGAGAAAATGTTTGCGTGAGTGTAATTTTCATGTGATAAATATCTGGTAAATTGACCTGTACCAATGCTCCCACTATAAGCTCCTACCTACCCATGTCAAGTCACGTTGTATAATTACTCTGACACATTTGTGAATGTACATCTAACCTAATATGTGTTTGTTTTTGCTTTGCACTTTAGAACCATGTGTCTGTGTCAAGGGTGGTTGACTCCATGGAGGGGTTGAGGGGAGAGAAGTATCCCTCTAGGGATACCATCCTTCATGCCTACTGCCACTTTGAGGCACTGACCGACACAGACTACACATTTTCTTGTGTGAACTGCGGGTTTTACCCACCTGTGGTAATCATGGATCTGCACAGGAAGGGAGTTTTTAAGCTGGCAGGTAAGCGATTCTGTTTTTCTTGATTTTACAGACTGAAGTTTATCATACAGTCTTGTCTTTTCCTTATAGCAGTCCCCCATTGGCTCTTTAGTTTGCAAAGCTTGATTTGGCCCTAACATTTCTCAATAATGTTATTCCTTACAGTGAGTGAGTTGAGAGCTGTGCGTATATTTAGGCACATTCCTACGTTCAAGTACGAGTTCATAAATCCCACACTTTGCGCAGGAATGATCGCACGCACCCTTTACGCACATTTCTGTTCGTAAGAACGCTTGATAAATGAGGCCCCAGGGACGAGAGTTTGTGAATGCAGTGAGTCACCCACAAATGAATGTATGTCTTTCGGTACACACACATGCACATAATATGTTGTTGCCTATTACTAAATTTACTTTACTTTTCTTCTCCCCTTACAGATTCATAATTCGTTGCTAGAGGTTTTTGAAGTAGGTCATGCAGTGACATCTGCCTATCACCCCCAGTGCAATGGGCAGGTCGAGCGGACAAACCAGAATATTAAACGTCATTTGGCCAAGTATTGTAATCCGGCACAGGATAACTGGGATAGTTTCCTACAGTATGCTGTTCATGCCATTAACACTAAGCAACAGCGTTCAACTAAGTTTAGCCCTTACTTTGCGCTGTACGGAGTGCATCCCGGTAGCCGTGCAGATCCACAGTTGGAGGAATGTGAAGTTGTAGAGATAGACGAGGCTACTATGAGCAGACGGGCAAATATGCTTGCCGATATACATGCTAAAGTACATGACAACATAGGGAATGCCCAGGATAAACAAAAAAAATATTTTGAGCACAGACATGCAGTGAAGGATAGCTTAGTTGTTAAGGAGGGAGATGAGGTCCTCATGGCAGTAAATAAAAAAGCTGTAAAGATAGGTCCAGGTTTGAAGGAGCGTTGGGAAGGGCCATATGCGGTTGTGAGTTTGTCAGATAGAGGTGTGGCAACCATAGTTGATAAGAGAGCAGGGTCAAGGAAGCGGCGGCAGGTGAATGTCCGTCATCTGAAGTCGTACCATTGCCGGGCAGGTACAGCTTCAACTTCAAGTGACATGCCCGGTATGACTTCCACTTCAAGCCCCATTGATATGCCCGTTACGGCTTCCACTTCAAGCCCCGTTGACATGTCCACTGTAGCAGCGGAGGCTGATATTAGTAAGTGTGCTGTAATATGGGTACACCACTAGGCACGCACAATATTACTGAAGCATGGGTACACAAGTGTGGGCTGCATAAAGAGTGTTTTTCTGTTTGTTTTTTTTTTTTTACACAGGTATGGTCCTAGCAGAGCACAATTACTTTGAAGTATCAGACAAAGGTGAATTGAATCTCTATGTTGGTACAATGACACTGTTAGAAGTGTTACTACATTCCAAAATAACTAACTCTGTTTCGTTTGTATGTTTTAGATCTAAGTTGTGAGCCAGAGCCAGAGCCACTTGTAGAGGATGTGGAGGAGCCATTTGACATAGAGGAGGACGTGGAAGCTGCAGTTGAGTGGTACAATAGTAATAAGGAAAAGTTTAAGAAGACCGTCTTACTGCCGTCCTTCATATATAAGACTTCCGAGGAGAAGGCAGAAATCAGAAGAGAGGTTAATTCGCAACCAAATCTGTGGTGGGACGTCCCAGAACTTTTACAAGAGAATTTTGAGTTTCTTTGTCTGTGTAGAGATGACTATGAACTGTTTTGGCAGTATACTGTAGGATCACAGTTAAGTGTGAACATTCGCTTTGAATCCCAAACACCACCAGGGTCCCCGTCCCCATCCACATCGACAGCCGTTTGAGGTGTATGGGTTTGTTGTTGTCTTTTGGTGTTGCTGTTTTACTGTTGTTGTTGTTGTTCTTTTTCTTCTCCTCAGACGTAGGGAGAGATGGACAGGAAGTGAGTTTGACACCCCCTGATATATGCACTTATTTCAGTTAGTGGCCAGTTGATTGCGACAGTGTACTTAAAATAGCTATCAACCTTCAAGAGCACTGGTATGGTCTAGGAACTAAGACTTCTTGGTTTTAGAGAACAATAATATACATGTTATTTTCATTCAAGTATGCACCAGTTAATTTTATGTATGCATAACACAAAGTGCAACAGTGCAGCCCCCCAATTATTTTCAACTGTTATCTGATTATTACTGTACTGTACCTGTCTGAATGTGAAATAAAAGGTGGAAAACGACATTGGTGTCCTTGTGTTTTTACTGTTCATGCTTTGATAAGACATAGTAATTTGTCTTAATTTTCTTAATTGTAATTGCTACAAGGTACAATGCAATATTACAAAGTGCAACAGTGCAGCCCCCCAATTATTTTCAACTGTTATCTGATTATTACTGTACTGTACCTGTCTGAATGTGAAATAAAAGGTGGAAAACGACATTGGTGTCCTTGTGTTTTTACTGTTCATGCTTTGATAAGACATAGTAATTTGTCTTGATTTTCTTAATTGTAATTGCTACAAGGTACAATGCAATATTACAAAGTGCAACAGTGCAGCCCCCCAATTATTTTCAACTGTTATCTGATTATTACTGTACCTGTTATTTCAGGTAAATACAGAAGATGTGTATGAATGTTCATGCTTTGATAAGACATAGTAATTTGTCTTAATTTTCTTAATTGTAATTGCTACAAGGTACAATGCAATATTACAAAGTGCAACAGTGCAGCCCCCCAATTATTTTCAACTGTTATCTGATTATTACTGTACTGTACCTGTCTGAATGTGAAATAAAAGGTGGAAAACGACATTGGTGTCCTTGTGTTTTTACTGTTCATGCTTTGATAAGACATAGTAATTTGTCTTGATTTTCTTAATTGTAATTGCTACAAGGTACAATGCAATATTACAAAGTGCAACAGTGCAGCCCCCCAATTATTTTCAACTGTTATCTGATTATTACTGTACCTGTTATTTCAGGTAAATACAGAAGATGTGTATGAATGTTCATGCTTTGATAAGACATAGTAAGTTGTCATAATTTTCTTAATTTTAATTGCTACAAGGTACAATGCAATATTGCATGTTAATCTAATCCACACTGTCAGTGTTGGAAGCTTACTTACTGGCTAGCAAGTAGCCCACAACCAAAGAAATTATACAAGTTAATGTAATTCGGTCAGTCTGTCAGTGTTCGTGAAACAACAGCCTTGTTTGGAGTGTTTTGGAGCCTATTTATGATCATGTATCAGCGCATATACTCAAATTTGCACGGTATCTCAGGATCGAGGTGAGTACAAAGTGAAAATGACACATTTGCGATGTTGTGGGCAACTTTTCCGCTTCGATCATTTATCCGCTATGAATAAATTGCGTTATTATTGCTGCATACAGGCAACATGTGCTACATTAGCGTTAGCGGTAAAACGGAATGGTACAACAAGAAGCCTGTCGTAATTCATTTCGATGTCTTTAGATCGACAACAGTGATACGATTTGGGTTATTAATTCCTTATAACGTAAACGGCGTTGTTTTGAAGTAAAACAATCACTATATCAGCGAGAAATTAAGTATGAGTGCTTTATAAACAGGCAACCAAAGACAGCAACATGAAAATAAGGCCCCTTCGCGTACTTAAGCCAATCATGATGCTTGAAGGCCGACTGTTACGTCACATCCGAAGCGGATCCCATAGCGAAGCGGATAAGATGCCGACAGCAACTCCAAACTACTGAGGAGGGGGGGGTATTTTTAAAAAAATCCTTGGATAGACAGGCCGGAGTCGAGAGTAAAGCCTTCCTGTGGATTGCATTGCCTGTCAGATTTGAGGGGGGGTGGGGGCGGGGTTGGGGGGGTTTGACAGTTTTTTGACAAGCTCAAAAACATTTTATATTTCCTAATAACAGTGTGGTGTTTACTGCCCCCCCCCTCCCAGAAGCCTTATGGAATTTCAATACTGTACAGCAGAGCTGGATCTATGGGCCATATATTACTATGCAGTTTTCACAGACGGCAAAAGTTATGCAACTATAAGGAGCTACCTTTCAAACACTGTGAGTGGATGAAGGAAAAAAAAAAGTACTCACACACACACACACACACACACACACACACACACACACACACAAAGGGGCAGACATGTCACTCAGAAAAATATTTAGATATGTGCAGAAGCGTCCACACATACACACCCAAAAAGGAACAAACACGATGCATGCAAGTACACGTACACACACACACACACACACGAACACCCACACACACACACCCACACCAGCAGCAGCAGCAGCAGCAGCAGCAGCAAAACGAGCAGACACAGACATCATGACAGGACTTAAGTGTTATAACTTTCGTTTCTCTGGATCAGAACTATGAACCGTTTCCACACAAGGCTTAACACCATTCAGTCTCCCCCTCCCTTTCATGATGATGGGGTAGAGACAAGGGAAAAGGGGGGGAAGAGAGAGGGAGAGAAAGAGAGACAGAGAGAGACAAAGACGGGGGGTGGGGGGCAGGAGTAAGTGGGGTAGAAGCTTGGGTGTGAAGGAGAGGGGGAGAGAGACAGACAGAGACAGACATAGAAAGAGAGAAAGAGAAAGAGAGAGCACAAAAAAGAGAGTGAAAAAAAGAAAGAAATAGATGGGAGGGTTAGTGGTGTACAGGCTTGGATGTGAAGGAGAGGGGGAGAGGGAGGGGGAGAGAAAGAGAGAGAAAGAGAGAGAGACAGAGATACACAGAAACAGAGACAGAGAGAGACAGAGAGACAGACACAAACTGGGAGAGAGAGAGAGAAAGAGTGAGAGAGCAAGGTAGGCAGAAAGATGGAGAGAGAGAAAGAGAGAGAGGAAGAAATAGACAGAGAGACACAGAGGCATAGAAACAAACAATGAGAGAGAGCAAGGGAGAGAGAGAAAGAGAGAGTGAGAGAGAGACAGAGATAGAGAAAGAGAGAAAGAGGAAGAAATAGAGAGAGAGAGAAGGTGGAACAGAGAGAGTGAGAGAGAGATGGAGAGAGAGTAAGAGATAGACAGAAAGAGAGAGAGAGAGAGAAACAAAGACAGAGGGAGAAACAGACAGAAAGAGAAAGAGAAACAGACAGAGCAAGGTAGTGAGGGGTGCAGTGCTGGGGCAGCAGCAGTCTGACAGGCAGGCAGACGGGGCTGGGGCAGCTGGGCCACAGCGAGGGGCTTGTCAGGAGGAGGCTGCACACATTCTCCAGGAAAATGAAATCAGACTTCGCCAGTCAAGCTACGCTCACGCCTCACTCTCGCCCCCACGGGGCCCACTGCAAGGCCTCACTGCCTGGGTGTGTGTGTGTGTGTAAGAGTGTGTATGTGTGTGAGTGTGTGAGTGTGTGCATGTGTGTGTGTGTGTGTGTGTAAGAGTGTGTATGTGTGCAAAAGTGTGTGTGTGTGTGTGTGTGTACATGTGATTGTGTGTATATGTGTGTAAGACTGTTTAAGAGTGTGTGTGTGTGTGTGTGTGTGTGTGTGTGTGTGTGTGTGTGTGTGTGTGTGTGTGTAGACAGTGTTTGTGGTGTGTAGGTGTGTGTGTATATGTGTGTAAGACTGTTTAAGAGTGTGTGTGTGTGTGTGTGTGTGTGTAGACAGTGTTTGTGGTGTGTAGGTGTGTGTGTGTGTGCTTTTAAAAGAGGAAAAAAAGAGTATTAGAGTGCAGACTGTCTCAGCTTTGTGCTGGGTCTTAAATCTCATAACATGATTTCTTTTATCCAATTACAAAGCGAGGTAACTCGCTATGAGAAACCCTCTATTGTGTGAATGTCTAAGAGTGTGTGTGTGTGTGTGTGAGTTTGTGTGTGTGTGTGTGTGTGTGTGAGAGTTTGTGTGTGTGTGTGTGTGTGTGTGTGAGTTTGTGTGTGTGTGAGTGTGTGTGTGAGAGAGAGAGAGAGAGAGAGAGAGAGAGAGAGAGAGAGAGAGAGACTCCATGTTTGTTTGTGTGGGTGGATACCACACGTGTGTTTTAAACCGTGGCACAGAAATACTTGGGGGGGGGGGGGGGGTTGAAGGCTAGAGGATTAAAAGCAGAAAGAAAGATAGGCATACCCCAGTGGAACACATACATTGTTTGTGTGAGTGTGCGTGTGTGTGTGCGCGCATGTGTGTGCGCGTGTGTGTATGTATGTGTGTGTATGTGTGCATGTGTGGCTTAATATACTGTGTGTTATCAGAGTGCTGGAGATTTGGAGACATAAATGCATGGATTTACACTTTGTTGGTCAAAATGATAAATATTTTACGCTTAAGTGTGATGAAAAAGCCAAGATAGTCAAGGTGTGAGCGAGTGTGTGAAGGAGAGAGAGGGAGGGAGAGAGGGAGGGGGAATAAGAGAGAGAGAAAAAAAATAGGGAGACCGAAATAGAAAGAGAGAGGGAGAGAGTCTGCAAGACAAAGAGAAGCAGGCTACATGAAGAGTTGGGTTGTGATTTCTTTCATTTTTATCTTGTGCGAGATAAAGTGGATCAAATGGGGAGAGCACAGCACCAGGCCAGAAAGCAAACAACTTATCTCCTCTGCTCGCCAAGACATCACAAGATTGGGAGAAGGAGAAAAAACAGCCTCGCCATTAACCCCCTCAGTACTTCAAGACATCTCCGAGATGCCACAGAGAGAGAGAGAGAGAGGGAGAGAAGAGAGAGAGAGAGAAATGGAGAGACAGGGAGAGAGAGGTAGAGAGAGGGAGAAAATGAGGAGAGAGAGGGAGAGAGAGGGAGAGGGAGATAAAGGGAGGGAGAGGGAGAAGCAGAAATGGGGAGAGAGGGAGGGTGAGGGAGGGAGACAGCGAGAGAAAAACATCAGTAAACTTCAAATTATTTCCCTTCTCTCGACCCCACCTTGTCAAGCTTGCTACTGCAAATAGCTGGCTGTGCACCCGAAAAGCGAAAAAACGATTTTGGTTTAGAAGTCGTTCTTTAAGTTCAATCAGCCAACTAATGATCCCTTACCGAGACCCAATGACAAAACCCCGCGAAGAAAAATAAAAGGGGGGAGAGAGAGCATCCTTTTTCTTCTTTTTCTGGCAAAAGAAGCTTTTTCTTTCTCCGTGTTCGTGTCTCTGTGTGCCATTATTTCTGCATAATGACAAGAGGAAGGGTTCTAGAATGCGCCAAAAATTGCCACTGACGCCACGTTGCCATGAGAACCACTCTGATCAAAACACCCCAGCAATACCTCTCAGCATTAAAAAAAAAAACACAACAAAACAAAACAGAAACAGACAAACAAATAAATATATCACCCTTTAGTGTGTGTGTGCGCACTGCTGAAAATGTCAAGCCTGGTGATTCAAGCCTAAAAATAAAGGCCTGTCCTCCAGTCTGAGTCTGAGTTTCAGATTTTTCCTTTTGCACAGGGGCGAGTCTCTCTCCTTAGAACCGGCGGCTCTCCACGCTGCCTCTCCCACTGCCTCTGCCGCGTGATGCGATGTGGTGCTGTAGTGCTGTTTCATGATGTAATCAGGCTGACTGCGGGGCCTCAAGGTTACCCCGCCCCACCAGCAGCGAGCAGCAAGCGGCGGCAGCCAAAACCCGTCTCTCTGCGTGCTCCAGTCAGAGCATCACATCAGTGCTGCGGACGGATCACTTCCATCTCATTCAATTTTATTTATGCTATGCGGCATAATGACTACACATATCGCCGTGTGCTTTTACATAACCCCGGCATAAAATGGGACTTAATCTCGCCGCCCCCCCCCCCCTCCCTTGAGCACAGGGGGGCAATGAAAAAAAGATGAACCCCCCCCCCCCCCCCCCCCCCCCCAACTCTCTTCCTCTCTATTTTTTTTTTTTTAACACAGGGTGAAACCTGGAGTAGAAGCGTGATGCATTGTGGGAGGAGGGGGGTATCTTCTGCTGAGGGCAGACTGAGATCAGTGATGATCAGAACCGTGTTGGTCCTCAGGGTTAACTGACTGTAGCCAAAACCCATCTCCCAATTTCCGAGCATCAATATGCAGGACAGACCAGCTTCTTTGTCAGATTTGATTGTCCAAGGACACGGCAGAAACTGCACAGTTCTCCAGGTACCTCCACGGAACCGTGCCGACGCGAATTCCATCAAAGCCTCATCGGCCTTTCGCCCTCACGCAAGAAGGAGAAGAAGGAGGAGGAGGAATGAAGGAGCAGGTCTGTGTGATGAGTTACATCACTCAACTACTCTTCCCCACACTTCCTACGGAGAACGTTCCTTTTCAAAAAACTTAGACGGCGGCGCCACATTCCATTACAGATATCGGCAGCGGTATTTGATGGGAAGTAGATTTCTATCAGATAGGCTTGTAATGTGCTGGCCTAACTTACAGAATAAGTGCCCAGCAGATGGCAACCATTCCACGCTTTCTTTCATTCGGATCAAAAAAAAAAAAAAACCCCGCTGTGAAAGAAAGCACCAGCGTTTCATTTTGCCTGGCTGGGACCTTGTGAAATTAACTTCCCGAAAGCTTTGAAAAAAAGAAAGAGAGAGAGAGAGAGAGTGAGTGAGATAGAGAGAGAGTGAGTGAGAGAGAGAGAGAGAGAGAGAGAGAGAGAGAGAGAATGTGAGAGAGATGGAGAGAGAGCGAGAGAGAGAGAGAGAGACGGAGAGAAATCGAAAAAATGCCTGCAGTGGAGATCAACTAGGCGGGTCCGATTTGTTAGAACATTCCAGAAGATTTAATTTAACGAGATGTTACAACCCCAATATGGATAAAACCATGTCTAATTCTGTTTCCAACTTAATCCACAAGTTACTTCATTAGACGAGCCCCCCCTGCAAATGATTTCATTAGCATAACAGCTTTGATCCAGCATTTCAGAAGGTGGAAACGTATTTTGTCAGCTACTTTATCAGGATAGGAGTCCCTGATATGATCAGCGCAGACGTTGAGAGATGTGTAATATGATAATTGTCTAACACCTTAGACGTCTTTTTAATAAGCGCATTGGCAGAGCAGCGGCGAGACAGCTTTTCCAGGTATCAGAACGAAGAGGTAGCCAGAATTAAAGACGTCTGAGTTTTTTTGTCGTTGTTAAAGTACTGTTTTTTTGTTGTTGTTGTTGTTTTAAAAAAGCCACACCAAAAAATGAAGGTGTTAGAAAGACAAAAAAAGCAAAACAAACAAACAAAAAAACAAACAACTCGTACCTGTGTCTACCTGTTTCTGGATAAAGTGTGTTTGTGACAAACTGTATGGCAAAAACTTGCAATTATGCCTATCCAGATTCCCGCTTGCTGCACACAAATAACTCACATTAATGTAACACAACTAGGAGACGCGTAGGTGCTGTAGTGTCAACTTCCCATCTGCCTAATTAAGACTTACACAAACAACTCAGAATACTTTTAGGACAACAGGCAGTATAATTGGACTGAACTTGTTCTGACACGTGGTAAAGTTAGCTAAATTGTTTACCATTACCTCCTTACCTTAAATGAAATACTTTTTTAATGAAATAGAAAATGAGTATTGAGAGTATTTAAAAAAATGGAAAGTGTTTAGACAAAAAAAAAAGTTTTTTAAAAGTTTATTTAACATTACATGACATGGATGGCATGGCATGGTTGAAAACAGAGTTGCCTGTCTTACGTCTCATTCGAACTACAGATCGGCGACATGATGCAGTTATAGCCCATGGAGGTCCACAAAGCAAATTCAGAAGTAACATTCACCCTGTTACAAGTTGATGAACACCTGAAACAATTTTGGAAGCATTATTTTAAGGTTAAAAAAAAAAACAACTTCTCAGTGTTGCTTTAAGGGTGGTGGGCGGCTTCCTTCCTTGGCCTGGGCCAGTTCAGTCACATGACTGTGAGCTTCGCTTCGCTTCCACACTCCCCCGGTCACCAGAGTGTTAATTACCCGTCTCCATTTAAATTAACTCTTCGCTTCTGGCGTACACTTAACTCTACGTGACTTGCTGCTTCCCACTCACCCGGCCTCGTCTAAAGGAGATAGACAAACGGCATACTCGAGCGAGTACGTGATCGATGCGATGCCGCAGATTCTTCCTTCAGAAAGAAAGAAAGAAAGAAAAAAAGTGCTCTTTCGCTCTGATGGGAGTGAAGACTAAAGAGTGTGGCGGAGGGAGATGAAGGGCACGTGCTCTTGCACAGGAGGCTCATGGGAGTCGACCCCACTGGCCCGACAGCTGCCGAGAGATGAGTGGGCGGCGCCTTTCGAGAGCTAATAAGGCTCGCACACACACACACACACGTACACACACACACACACACACGCACGCACGCACGCTTGAACACACACACACGCACCCCATCACATGTGTTCGCCATCATAGTTAGCACACAAACATAATTCAACGCAATGCAACGGCTGGCCAATCGAGCATGTTAACCTGAACAATGCTATAGGGGCCTTTTACAGCACGGACGAGATCCCATAGGGCCCAGCAGAGGACGTACACACACACACACACACGCACACACACCATCGCACGTGTTCACCATCGTAACGGCTGGCTAATCTCGCATGTGAAACTGTACAGCGCTATAGGGGCGTTTTATGGCACTGCCCACATCCCATAGGGCCCAGCAGAGGTTAGGTGAGAACAAGTCAATCACCA
>CM059284.1:10269754-10294754 GCA_030347295.1 Setipinna tenuifilis
GTGTGTGTGTGTGCTCATCAGGGTCTCCATTGGACATAACCTGGGCAAGAAGCATGCATCAGAGTACAGCAGGGTCAATGAAACAGGGTGTGTGTGTGTGTGTGTGTGTGTGTGTGCACTCATCAGGGTCTCCATTGGACATAACCTGGGCAAGAAGCGGGCAGCACAGTACAGCAGGGTCAATGAAAGAGGTTGTGTGTGTGTGTGTGTGTGTGTGTGTGTGTGTGTGTGCTCATCAGGGTCTCCATTGGACATAACCTAGGTAAGAAGCATGCATCAGAGTACAGCAGGGTCAATGAGACAGGATGTGTGTGTGTGTGTGTGTGTGTGTGTGTGTGTGTGTGCACACTCATCAGGGTCTCCATTGGACAACCTGGGCGGGCAGCAAAGTACAGCAGGGTCAATGAGACAGGGTGTGTGTGTGTGTGTGTGTGTGTGTGTGTGTGTGTGTGTGTGTGTGTGTGTGAGAGGTATTGATTTCTTTTTAATAGTTTAACAGTTTTATAATAGTTTTTTGGTTCTGTGATGAATTCTTCACTCATCAGGGCGTCTATTGAATATAACCTGGGCAAGCAGCAATGTGCAATGAAAAAAGAGAATAAGTTTCTCAGACCCAGGCACTCCTTAATTAAAATGTCTTTATTTAAAGTGACACGTCCTAGAATGGGCTAGTTATAAAAGCCCACGCGTAGCGACCTGAGGCCTTCTTCAGGACATAACAGCAGCAAAGTACAGTAGGGCTAATGAGACAGGGTGTGGGTGTGTGTGTGTGTGTGTGTGTGTGTGTGTGTGTGTGTGTGTGTGTGTGTGTGTGTGTGTGTGTGTGTGTGTGTGTGTGTGCGGTATTGATTTTTTAAAAATAGTTTGCTTTGTTTGTTTGTTTGTTTGTTTTGTGATGAATTCTTTACAACTGTGTTTTTTGTCCATTTGCAACCACTTCATTGGAAATGAAGGCCCTTCTCTAGGCTTACATAAAGACCTTAGGAAAAAAACACATACACTCCGAGTGAAAAGTTTGGACATAAGTGGGAATGAATGAGAGGTGCAGGAAGAGAGAGAGAGCAATAGGCAGCATATGTTAGAAATTAGCTTGAGTTTACATAAACAGACAAACAGCATTTACCTCATAAACACTGTAAGTGTTATGTATACACCAACAGTAGGCTGTACTTTATATTGTAAACAGGATAGATTTTGTGCGTATAACAAACAAAGTTAACATAAGGCCAATGCTGCCTTCAGATTTACATATAGAGGGTTACTGTTCAAAGTTCTTATAAATATTTAAACTAAGATGTATAAAAGGTAAACTGATAAATAATTACAGTCCTCTTTCATCTAGCATGTGTCAAAACTGCCCATCCTATGCTAATTATGGATACATACCAAATACACAAATGATATAAAATGTAAACACCAGATGTTATGGTGCACATCATATATATTATTACTAAGATTGGTGCACCAGAGACATCTGGATCTACCCGTTTCTCATTCATCTGTCCCGCCTGAGGTCCGATACGCAATGTAATCTGATGGGACATGTGCTACACTAGACTACGGAGCAGGTGCGCCAGAGTGGGGAAATAAAATTATACTTTAGCCAAAGACAAACAGACCCAAATCTATTCACAGCAATCATCACTGCAAAGTTCGACAAAACTAGCGATGACGAGAGCTACATCATCCATAATCGGATAATACAAAAAAATGTACCTTGGCAACTACAACTGCAGCAGCAACGACGGGGTTAAAGTTTATCCCAAATTGTTTCATTGTATTAGCTGTGTTTAGATAGTTTAACAGTTACTGGTTTGTTGTAAGAGTCTGTCGTGCGAATTTCTGTGTACATGTTAGCAACTTTGTTGTAATGCAATTTGTGTAATGACCATTACCTCTGCCCTCGTTTGCGAGCTATGTAGGTCAAGTAACGTTAGCTTGCAAGATTAACGTGAAGGGGCAGCCCCAAGCTAATTAGCTATCAAAGACTGCTATAGATTTGGTCAAATGACAAGTTCAGGTTAATCGTGAACTGCGGTGGTCTCTGGGCATTTAACTGTGTTGTGATATAGGTTACGGCAGTCACTGTACTGCGCTTCTCGAGGAGAGCACCTGCTTTTCCTGACACTACCTCACGCGCAGGGTCCGTGTGTGAAATTCACATTCCCCAGTTCTGGTCAAGCGGCTCAAATTAGCTAGCTCATTTGCTAGCCAGACAGGAGGGGATAAATACAGCGAGAGCTAGCGTGCTAACAAGCCGTGTCGGCGACATAAACTGAGATTTAAAAAAACAGCTAAGATTATGTTATGTGGAACACACCCTTCTGCTGGTCTGAAGTTGTGTCTTATCTTCGGGGGTGTTCGGCTCGATTTGCGCACTGGTGTCCGATTTCCCGTCCCGTCATTTCCAACAGGTCCCAGGCGTCCACCTTCCCCCTAACAACACAAACTCCGGAAACACTGTGCCAGAACTGAGAATCTTGGGAACGGTAGTAAGTTATGCAGTCAACACTTGGCCTTGAAACTACAACGCGGTGTCCCACATAACGCCTCGGACTCCCATCTGATATTGTCGACTGGGCTGTGTGCTCTAACTGGATTAGCCGTCATTTCTGTCATAGGGTATAACCCTTGTAACCAGATTAAACGCAGCAGTTCTAGGATCAAACGTGGCCCAAGCTACTGTTTTCTAAGAATCTACCAGTGAATAACAATTGTATAAATGAGGCCGGTTGTATTTTCTCCTAATCCCCAAGTTGATGTATGAGTTAAGCTATAGAATAGATGGAACAGAGCCCGGGCTGAGGATAACATGAAAATCCCCTCTCGTTGACGAAAGCTAATAGACTGCTTTTCATTTAAGACTGTTTGCCCATTTAGAGCAAAGGCATAAACTCGCCCCCACAAAACTGACTAGGTTGTTTCAAACCCCCAGTCTTTACAGAGAGAGAGAGAGAGGGCCCAAGAAAAGCAGTGCAGTCTTTTCCAAAGACATACTGTCACCACAGGCTGTGCTCTCAAGCAAGTCCTCTGACAGCATTTAAAATTCTTCCTCTTCTCCACCTCTGCATTTTTTTTCCCTTACCTCTTCTTCAAGAGGTGAAGAGTGATCAAAAGACTTTCAATCCAGTGCCAGTGCCATCCCCTGCCTCTTCCCCCCTCTCTGGTGTCACCTTGAAATACCTCCCCTTTGAAGCCGCATCAGAGAAGCTGACAGTGCAGATAATTGGTGCAGTGGGGGTGAGGGAACAGGCCAAGGGAGGTGGGCAGAGGAGAGAGCAGGCCCACTGAGCCAACAGCTGAAGCTCCTCTGAACCAGCCACCTTCCCCCCAACTGCACCCACCCACACACACACACACACACACACACACACCAAGCCTCACCGCACAGCACAGCACCGCACCTCCACCTGGGGTCCAACTATCAGCACTTTTAACAGAGATGTCAGTCAAAGAAGCAGGAGATTGGAGCAGAGGTAAAAATAGAGACAGACAAATGCATAGGCCTACAAGATAGTTCTAGTTGCTTAAAAAGTATATACAGCACATTATACTGTAACCCAGAACTGTCACACAGGACAAAACCTGAGCAAGATAAGTAGGCTAAGCATGATTCACTTAACAATGAGCCATACTGTTCCAATAAAAAACTGTTACAGTGGTGGTTCCAGACTGAACTGGCCTAACAACGGTTAGATGTAGATTGTTTTATTAAATGTGTTTTGTTAGCTTAGTTAATGTTGATATGTTTTAATCATAACTTAAACTCAAACTCAAAGTAAAGCAAAAATAGAAAATATTAACCACTAGGCTACGATGCCTACAAATATACATACATTTTTATTATTTAACAATGTAGAATGTTAAATCTACAGTAACAAAACTTTAGAAACGATCAAAAAACTATCACCTGTAATTTTACAAGACCTTTACAGTAATATTGCTTGGAATCACTGACGGGTTACTACATCATTCTTCACAGTTGGTTTCATATAAGACTGGCGAGTCTGGTGGCGTCCCTATGAAAATCTCCCCAAATCTGGCTGTGTGGAAAGGACTTAGTTCCTCACCTTTACAGCCAAAAGCGCACACTTTGTAATTTTAAGTGGGAACCTGACACAATGATGAGGGCCCTGAAGCACAGGCATAAAAAAATAAGTGCAAAGCCGATGACCCCTCCAAGTTCCCCGAAGTCGTAAGGGTCCAAAGTGTTCCATGCAGTAGGAGGCAGCTTTTAGTGCTGTCGACAAGGCCAGCAGCCGAAAGCAAAGGGGAAGCATCGGCAGTGGACAGAATGTTAACAGAGCTAGGACCCCTCACGCCAACCTCAACACCCTTAAAACAAGTCCCCTGAATGCAGCTTTAAAAGGGCGGACAGCACATTCTGCATTTTGTTTTTCTTTTATCTTATCTCTTATTGCTTTTATCTGTTATTTTTGTGGTGCACTTTGCAGACAGTGTTTTTGGAAAGTGCTATACAAATAAAATTTTATTATTCTTGTTTTATTCGTTGATGGCCCCCAGGAAAACACAAGGACTTTCAAAGGCTGCAATATAAATATATATAAAAATCACATATTACATTGAAACTTTTAGAAAGCTGTGATCAGGTGAGATTTCTTTGCCACTATACACATGATGTAAAGTCTATATTGTGTCAAAGTCAAAAGAAACATCAGAGAGTTTTAGGAGTATGTGTGTGGATACAGACTGGGGTGGGATGGTCCCTTTAGATGCAAAGAACCTCCCAGCCAGCTCATTATGTGCCAACAGAGGTGCTGTAAGGCTGAGGGCTGAAATTTCTAGAGCCCTGCATACACAGGATGACTTCAAAGAGCACTGTGACCAACATGATTATCTTTGCGAAGCTAATGTATGGCAGGAGGGCTATTGTGTGCCAACAACCTGCAGCCTGGCAGGTCCTAACGGTGTTACATGCATACAGTTAAAAGAGAACCTACGCATCACCACTGCTAATGTGAAACTCGAGGGAGTGAACTCCTGATCACTTCGGGAAGGTCCTGTCATTAAAAAGATACTCCAAAAAAAGATGTACAAAAAATCTACAAAATCTATAAAAGCTTTGAACTTGGTTGTATTAGCTGTGTTTTAGATGTGTTTTATGGTTGTAAATAAAAGAAAATCTAATATTGTGTATTCTACTGTACTCTATTTTATTTTGTTATAGGGCCCCAGATGTCTGATATGATAGGACACGGGATATGACAATTTCCTTATGACACTCACCCCAGAGGACCACCCAAAGTGAGCTTTGTGGACATGCTTATGCAGGGGCTGCATTTACTGAAGAACTGTTTAGCTGCCTGGAGGAAAAGACACAACCGAAAGAGGAGCCGAGCTTGATTCAATTTGCTTCATGGTACGTGAAATGTAAGCTTTGTGGAGGCAAAACATCAATTTGTAATCACATAATATACACACACTAATTGCCAACAGCGCCTATACACTTCTTAGGCATGTTTTTAGCCTCCTTCAGTGCCAGATCCATACTGCAGGCGGAAATCACTTGGGTACAGGCACACACACACATACACACACACAAAAACTTTCTCTCTCTCTCTCTCTCTCTCTCACACACACACACACACACGAACACTGTGTCTCTGACATACACAACCACACAATACCCCCCACACACAAATGTTGGTAATTACAGAATGTGAAGGTATGAGGGGAGGAAAAAAATGGTATCTTCAGTGCCAAATTGAGAGAGAGAGGGTTAGAGAAACAAAGGGAAAGACAGCTTGAGCGAGAAGCTAAATTCTTCCGAGACATAATTAAAAAACAGCTCCCATCAATGCTTGAAAAGACAAGTCTTACACTTTTTCCGCTGCACTGAACGTCGGTGTACAGCTTATACACGACACCCCAAGGCTAGCGGACTAATTACAACCCACCCCCATAACCTCCATCATGCTCACTGCCGATGCTTCTCCGGTGTCAGGCCGGTCCGAAAGAAGAACTGAACACTAGCCAGCCGACACAAAGAGTAACCATTCAGCCATAAACAATACTCTCGGGTCGGGTGAAGCATTGATTCTGCTTGCCGCACACTGACAGCGATAGATAACTCCTCCTACCCCCCCAAAATACACACAAACACACACATACACACACACATACACCCACACACACATACAGACACACACACACACACACACACACACACACACACACACACACACACATGCGCGCACACACACACACACACACACACTCTCACACACACACACACACACACACACACAGACACACACTCCAAAGGAGGTGTTGAGAGACATGAGGCAAGACTGTGAAGCATTACGGTTTGCTCCGTGCTGAGTGATGTGGTTGTGTTGCTGACAGAGGGCTTGTTTTTAAAAGTATAGATGATAGGATGCTGCCTGTGTTTGTGGACAGGGGAATTGTGGGTCCTGTGGCTTACTGTAGAAGGCCACGGAGCAGAGTAAATAACTGCCAAGTAAAACTTTATAGTTGTTATAAGTGTGAAACAAAAAACCCACAAAACTGCGGCAAAACTGTGGTAGTCTGCAGCATGTCATGCTGAGATGTAATTTCAGATTAGATAACGGCAAATTAAGGTTGATTAGAGTGAAGATGGTACGGTGAATTTCTTTAGTCTGTTCTCCTAATCCTCCAAACATTTCCATGAAATCAGCAAACCGCTTCTTAGCTTGTCCTTGCCCTGTTTAGGCCTTGAGCTGATAAAAAAATAATAATAAAAGAGGTTTGTACACCAAGCTGTGTAAACAGGAGACAGACATAGTGGAGAAAAGTGGTGTAATCTAGTTTAAGTACAAAAACATCACCAACCTTTAATTACACTTCAATGCATGTAGCATCACTATGGAGAGACCTGGATACTGTGGGACACATTGTCAGTAGGGCCTTGACCTACATTGTCTTTTTCCCCTGCCGTCTTTAATGTATCTTTTGTGTATGTAAATGGTATGCAAAGTTACAAAACCCTGAAGTGCGTACTGAAGGGATTGCCTCTATTCCACAGAAACCACCAACCAAACTTAGAAACATGTTACTGAAATTTAAACCGTATCTCTCACTCTTCCGTCGTTACAAGGTGATATCATTATATTGTGTGAAAAAAGCCACTGATAAAGAAGTTTAAAACTGATCAACCTTCAGCGTGATGAATCAAAACAAGTTTTGAATTTTTTAGTCGAATACTACTAATTTCATGACCAATAACAACAGAGTGCCTCAGCTGACCAATGGCAAGAGGTTTTAGAGTTTAACTACAGATGTTGGGTGTTAAAAAATAAAAACACGAAAATAAGGGAAGGGATATTAAAATGAATATTGCAAACTGTAAAAATGCATACGAGATGCCCTTGTAGGTCAGCTAGGGTATAATAGAAAAGCAAACATGTTTTTAAGAGGCACATATGTAGGAGGGGAAAGAAATCCACCTTTTCATTTAGCTCTTTTGACCTGAGTGAATGAGAATCTTCACAGACATACAGCTTCATTTCCCTTTGTACAACTGGAGTCTCAAGACAGGAAGTTATGTGGTCAGGCAGGTAGGCCTTACTGGAACTCATTGATGACTGGAAATGATTGAAGATGGTTTTAAAGGCCTGAAGCTGGGGAAGGGATTCTTCTGTTGGTTTTGTTAGATCATTTAACGCATCCATAGCTATTGGAATGCAAAGACAACTATGACAAATACCAGAATAAAAAAATAAATGCTTCTGCTAAAAAAACTCATCTACTAATTTACCTTTAACTGCCAGGTAAGCTGAGAGGTTATGGCTCTTATCTTTCTCTTTTTTTTGGAGTTGGAGTCCAATATTTTTCTAGGAGGGATAGCTGTGCAATGCTAATGAGAGCTTAAGCAGGAAATATCCCCAGGGCAGGAAGACAGGCATCAGGGAGCTGCCTGATTGCCAAATGCTGATTTAGCAAAAGATGCCCACCACCACTACCACCACTATACCACCTTCCGTTAATGAGGATTTTACGAGTCGCAGTGATCAGAGAGCTCGTCGCTCTGCGCCGCGGCTGTCAAATAGGATTTCGACTGCCGTCCGACACTGTCCGCTGATATAAAGGCTGCCCTTGCAAATTGACCCTGAAGATTTATAAAGGCGTTTTCAAAACCTCCCCGCCACTGCCTACAGTCAAAAGGAGCCAGAGAATTAGCGCTTCAATGGATTTTCACTTTCAATTTGAATGCAGATAGGTCTGTACATGGCTTGGGCTTAAAGGAAGGGTAATGCTGATGAACTCTTGTGTCTGCACACTTAGAAGATAAGACCCTCAGGGCACACAAGAGACTGACCACCCCACGGTGACCTGCCAAGCCATTTAGAAATGATTCCGATGCCACGCTACACACACAAACACACACACACTCAAATACTCAAGCACTCTCTCTCTCTCTCTCACACACACACACACACACACACACACACACACACACAGAGTCAATTCTGATAATTGTTTCTATCCCTTTATTCTTTTTATCAAATAGTTTTTTTTTACTTATGCACATAAAATAGCAGTAGGGCAAGATCATTTGAAGAAAAAAAAACATACAAATCTTCACAATCACACACCTGCTTTTAAAGGTCAGTCAAGACACAAAAAAGGAATATTTCTGAGGCGAGATTGAAGTGGTGTGAGAGCGACGAAAGGCGGGGGGGGGGGGGCAGACAAGAGTGTCGGGGTGGGTGGGAGGAAGGAGGAGGAAAAGGAAAGTGGCAGATTCAAAGAAAAGGAGAGAAAAAAGGGTGAGGAGGAGAAGCCGATATGTGATCCTGGAGGTCTTATCTTCGCCTCACAGACACGTCTGAAAAGGAGGTTTTTGATAAGACACACATTACAACGTTTTTGTCTCTGTTTCCCCTTGAGCCTTCTGTAGATGACACATCTCCACCTCTCCTGTCAAGCCAGTCAGGCATGGCAGACACGGTCGGCGTAAGAGAATAAAAAAAAATCCTTCAGCACAGGTCAACTTCAAGAGCATACGCCGCATTAGCAATAGCATTAGCATTACCAATGCAAGTCTGGATACTGGGGAATTATGGGTAACTCCGGCTCACTTGTGCTCAGATGTCTCACACATGGTTACATAAAAGATATAACATCTCAGGTCAAATGCCTTCTGTACTCTGTTGTTTAACCCACAGTTTATAGATGTGCTCTTTTCCCCATCATCAAACATACTGTGTGTCTCACAATATTGGTGTCTATGTTAAACCATACTGAGGGGTTTGGGACTAAAGGTCAAGGGTCAAGGGTCAAAGTTCAAAGGGCCATTGCAGCCCAGCCGACAATGAGCAGTGTGCCTCCGATCGGTGCCACCTTGCGCATGCCAGGGTCCCCCGTGATTGCCTGGTGGTACAGGGATCCACAGAAGCAGCCCATGCCTGCCAGTAGTAGGGTGCCAGCCTATAGGGGAGAATGAAAAGCAATGCTTTCAATGCAATGCAATGCAATATGTGCAATGCTACACCACTAAAATATGATGGTAAACTGATGGCATATACTCAACACAACAGCATTGCTACTGTTTAACAAATACAGTCACAACTCTGGGTATACTGTATTTAGCCTGAAAAAAAAAAACTGTTGGACACAAGTCACTGTGAGTGTAGGTGAAGTATTCTGAAACGTGTTTGTGTGTGTGGCGTGTGGCGTCTCCGTGTATGTGTGTGTGTGTGTGTGTATGTGTGTGTGTGTGTGTGTGTCTATTTGTCATGTGTGAGTATGTGTGTGTTTGTGTGTGTGGCGTGTGTTGTCTCTATGTATGTGTGTGTGTGTGTGTGTGTGTGTGTGTGTGTGTGTGTGTGTGTGTGTGTGTGTGTGTGTGTGTGTGTGTGAGTATGTGTGAGTATGTGTGTGTCTGTGTACCTTTGACTGTAGGTATATGACAAAGAAACACTCTCATGCACGTTTTCTGTTCAGCTGTGTGTCTGTGTACTGATTAGCTTTTGTGATTGTGTTTGTATTGCTTTCCTGCATCTGTGTTTAGTCACACTGTTAATGAAAACATCAACACACCCCTTGGCCATGAGTGGGACCTTGTTAAAAGTTTCTGAGGCATAGCAGGGAACTTACCACTGCTGGTTTTCGGCAATGAGCAGCACCAAGCAATGCAAGACTGTGGTACATATGATACTTGTTGGCCGTTTCAAACAGCTGTGGGCAAAAGCGACAAAAATGTTAAGTGGTTTGGTTCATCACAAAATGTGTAAGACATAAATTGCTCGGGCTATGTAGGTAATAACATTTTAAAAACGTCATTAAAAACGTTGTGCATATCAAGTAATAAAGGGAATAGCCTATAACCACATGACTCATAAAATGGGCAATAACAGTTAGGCTATATGGCAGGCTACGGAACACAAGGACATATTTCATTGATTAACAGTGTTACCTCTTTCAAGTAGTCGTCTCTGTCACTCCGTCTGAAGTCTGGATAACCAAAACATAGACAGTGTTACAGGTAACGGGGTATACACTAGTCCCATCTGTCAGTTATGTCACTGTCCCTGTTATATGTCACTGTCGACGACACCTCCATATAGGCGAGTGAGGGGTCTGTCGTTTTGACATGTACACAATGGTTGATGGGACAGTTTCGGTTTCACCACAGCTACAGTTAAGGAGTTGTTTTTTTCTGTGAACTGCTATTATTAAACAACGGAGACTACAGCTGTATGTAACTGTATAAAACAGTCGCTACTCAGTTGCACTCTCCTCACGTGCAAAACGTCAAACGTGCAAAACGCTTTCTCCCAAGTCGCAGCTAACTCGCTACACAAACAAGCTAGCGCTCGTGCAACACATAATAACATATAAAACCTTTCCTACCATGAGCTCCATACGCTCCGGCAGCAACAGCAAGTGCTCCAGAGACGCCCGCTAATCTAGTAACGACCCGAGACGCGGTCATTGCAGTGGACAAGTTCAACAGTAATTCAGCTAAGGGTACAGGAAACTATGGTCACCGTGTATCCAATCCGAGACAAGTCCATCCGCTGACAAGGACGCGCTGAGAGCCAAAATGGCCGCACAGCAGGCGTAGTTTCCTAAAGGAGAACTGATTTATGAAAGTGGCAGTGGGTATCAACAGCAGAAAGCAGTGTGGTTTGTAAGTGGACTGTAAGTACACCTAACCTACAATGTCTGCTTAACATTGTCCCGCACATGTGTTTAAAACGACATACGAGCATTTATTAGAAGTAGATGTTTTATGTTTGCTAACACCTGCAATTGTTCCTATTTCTCACTTAGGCCTATACTACCCATTTTTGTTACATTCACATAGACCTACATGGCAAGATAAAAATACTTTTTACTTAGTGGAAAGACCAGGCACTGTTATGGTGCCATGGACTTATCTGTCATATCTGGTTGCTTACCTGCTAAATAATTTAGTGAAAAGCAACATTTCCCTCAGAAAGTTGTTACAGGGTCCCCACGGGTCAGGGAATTTCTGGAATATCAGGGAATTTTACTAAAAGCTGTTCCAGACAGGGGAAGTCAGGGAATTTGATCATTTTGTGCGCAAGGTCAGAGAATCAGGGAATATTGTTAATATTATACAGTATGGGGCTAGAGCTCCTATGATGATATATATAGCCACCATTTTACTGCAGCCCATTCTATTTGGAAAATGTACATGTACAGGAGGTTGGAGAAGGAGTTGACGTTTTGGTTTGGTCCGTTCGACACATAAACCTGCCTTTTTTCAACAACCCCAAGATGAATGCAATTTTGAATTCTAAAACCCCCTTTAATTGTCCTTTTCTGCTCAGCACCCAATCGTTATATTGAACATTACTTCATTCTGGAGGTCTTTGAAATTCTGCTTTTTGGTCAGGGAAGGTCATGGAAAAGTCAGGGAATTTTAAGTCTGACTTAGAATGGGAACCCTGTTATTAAAACTTGTGTAACTCAGGGGTAGATTAACCGTGTCAAATATCGACTTATACTTTAGGAGACTGGAGGAGGATTATTATTTTTATCTCAACTGCCAGTTAGTATAAACACTAATATGTTTCATTATTGGCCTACACATTATACTACACGGCTACATCATCGTCATCATAATCAATAATAATAATAATAATAATAATAATAATAATAATAATAATAATAATAACAAGGGGTCTTCACTTTTCTCCTCTCTTGCATTTCTACAACAGCACATGTTTATTCCAGAGGGAGGCGCTATTTCCCTACCTCGTCATTCTCTCCAGTGTATTTATATTCGGATGAAGGGCGCCTGATGCATGTCTATTTCAGAATATTTAGCGCCATTAAATCCGTCAATTTATTTTTAAAAATCACATTTTTAAAAATCCTGTCCTTGGGTGAAATGTGCCAGGTTTCGATCCGTTTTTGTAATTAACACATTTTTAATTACTCTCTAATTAAAAACATGCCCTCTGGCTTGCCAAACACATCTCCCAGATAGCAATTATGCTACCTTTGGGCTGAATCCGCACGGAAAGCCGTTAGATCCATCTGTTGCTCACCCGCGGTTTTGTGACGGGGCCAGATTTGAGTCAGACAGAGGTTTTAGCGGAAACACGACAGCTGCAAGCAGTGCAATATATTTTGCTGGCCTCAGATCTGTTTTCCACAACTCAAACATGCCATAAAGGATGTTCTTTAAGACAGGTACATGCGTTCCTGGTCTAAGCCTTTGCACAGGACTACATGTCTAAGACAGAGGAACGTTAGGACGATTAAAAGGGTCTACCTAGAAGGGTCTACCTATACCTATTCTGTAACTTCTTACAGAAGGACAAAGTGGATAATCTTGCAAGTTTAAAATATATTTTGACTCACACCCACACACACACACACACACACACACACCATCATCGTAATCTTCATCTTCATCATCGTCGTCATCATCATCATCATCCAATGACACATTTTTTGGTAACAGTTTACAATAAGGATACATAAGACTGTACAAACCACAAAAAGTTGATGATTTGTAAATTCATGAATCATTAAAAACAACTCTGTGCATTATTGGCTAACACATTGAGCCGTACATGATTTACTATTAAATCATGGTTAAGGAATATTTAATATTGGTATAACACAGACACTAAATAATGCCAGGAATTTGGGCATTAATTACATGGTAGGTTAGAATCTGCTGTTGTGGATACATTTCTATTTGTACACCAGACCTTAATTAATTATTTGATTCATTTTTAATTACTTAAGTCATTTCTCAGGGAGTACACTAGCTGCATTGATTTAAACAGGCTACCCATCCAGCCGGGTCTCCTGTTTCAAGGTGGCAGTTTAGGCTGTTTATTTTATTAAACCCACTTGAGGCACCGCATCTGTCCCGTTCCCTCTGGGAGTGATCTTAGCCCACAGCGAAGACCAGCGCGGGGCAGAGCTGCCTACACACACAGGTCGATAGACAGACAGGGCCATCACCGATCCTGGCAGTGTATGAAAAAGCGAAACGAAATCTTCACTATGCTTGACGCGGGACAAAGGCTGTACAGTACAATGCAAAGCCGAACAGGTTGTCACTTTGCATACTAGGTGCCTTAAACAGGGGGTGACCAGGGGCGGGCTGCACCCCCAAGGACCCCCGGCCCACAGCAAAGACCAGTGCAAGGCAGAGCTGCCTGCACGTAGGGTCGATAGACAGACAGGGCCATCGCCGATCCTGGCAGCGCGTGAAAAAGCGAAACGAAATCTTCACTATGCGTGACGCGGGACAAAGGCTGTACAGTACAATGCAAAGCCGAACAGGTGGTCACTTTACATACTAGGTCCCTTAAATAAGGGGTGACCAGGGGCGGGCTGCACCCCCAAGGACCCCCGGCCCACAGCAAAGACCAGCGCGAGGTAGAGCTACCTGCACGCGGGGTTGATAGACAGGGCCATCTCCGATCCTGGCAGTGCATGAAAAAGTGGGACAAAATCTTCACTATGCGTGACGCGGGACAAAGGCTAAGATTTCTGTACAGTACAATGTAAAAGCTGAACCAGTGGTCACTTTACATACTAGGTCCCTTAAACAGGGGGTGACCAGGGGCGGGCTTGGGTGAGCAGTGCACCCCCAGGGACAAGCCCTGCCTACCCTGAGAAATGCTCTGTCCATCCAAAAAAAAAAAATCTATATTTTTTGCCCCTTCCCTCAGCTAAGCCAAATGCCTACCCACACATATCATTCTGGTCACACCTCTGGCCATACAGATTAGATTGTAGGGTGCTTTGTGTAGATTACAGTGCTGTGGCCACATGTGTCTACTCCATCACCTGTCCACTAGACACACCTGTGTTTATTTCCACAAGTAGCATGTCAGCATAGTTACGGGCCACCAATCTGAATGCCTGCTGTGCTGTTCCATCAAGTGTGGAGCCTGCTGCATGGTGGCATATTTCAGTGTGTTCGTATTGTATTTTCATGGCTTTTTATGCAACTTTTACAAGGCCTTCTTTTTATTATTGTTTTTATTATTATTATTCCTGGGACTGGGACTGGGACTGTGGGTCAAACGGGAATTTGAAATGTGCTTGTTATTGTTTTTTTTGCACCTGTGTAAAGCACTTTGTGTTGCTCTGTGTATGAAATGTGCCATAGAAATAAAGTTGCCGTGCCTTCCCTCTCATTGTGATAGATGTGTCCGGCGCCAGTGCATACTGTACGCTTCCGAAAAAGCAGTTCAGTCAGCCAATCAGGTAACAAGTGAGCTCATGAATATTCATGCATTTTACCGCCACAAAAATGTAGTCTGATGGCTTTTTTTAACCCGCTTCATGACAGCCCGATATAAAATGATCCAGTGGTTCCCTCCCTGAAAAAGGCCTTCATCGAGCACTGGCAAACGGCCCGACTGCTCAGCGGAATGAAGGTGTGTTCCCGCCTAACTAGGTGAGTCTGCTAACTTCTGTGATGTGACCGTGATGAATTATACTGCCCTGTTAGTAGCGTTTTTTCTTAGTGTCAAATAAAATTATTATAAAAATGTTTTAGTATTTAGTACCTTATTAATATTTAGTACCATTTTTTTTACTAATGTGTTTGGTATTCGCTATCTGCACTACTGAGTCTAGAAATTGAGCTATTGGATTGGAGAAATGTGACGTTACTTGGCCGGCATGATATATATTTTCGCTGGACTTAAGATGCCAGAGATGATGCTGCTGAAGGCTGGCGAAGATCCGATGGGTGGCTGAGTGCCAGATTGGGGATGCAGGGGACCATACGTATTTGCTGAGAGAGAGCTGGGATAGTGCCTGTCCCCCTGTTCCCCTGTTCCTCTTCCCTCAGAGCTGTTTAATGGGCATGGC
This sequence comes from Setipinna tenuifilis, assembly GCA_030347295.1. Lineage (NCBI taxonomy): Eukaryota > Metazoa > Chordata > Actinopteri > Clupeiformes > Engraulidae > Setipinna > Setipinna tenuifilis. Next base: position 10,285,082 of record CM059284.1, read on the forward strand.
CCAATTTGGGCTGATGTGTGTTGGTGTAGGTACAGTACAGTATGTTGGTCCTATTTCAAGTAGATGGTTTACTGACCAACATAAGCACAGTATGTCGATTCAGAGTCAGTAGTACTGTAAACCTCATAATGAAAGACTGCTGTAGCCTTGATTTGGGATGCAGAGGACCATATTTGGAATGCAGAGGACCATATTTGCTGAGAGCTGGGCTACTGCCTGTCCCCTGTTCCTGCTTCCCTCAGAGCTGTTTAATGGGCATGGCCCAATTTGGGCTGATGTGTGTTGGTGTAGGTACAGCACAGTACAGTATGTTGGTCCTATTTCAAGTAGATGGTTTACTGACCAACATAATCACAGTATGTTTCAATTCAATTCAGAATCAGGGGTAAACCTTATAATGAAAGAGTCTTATAGCCTTGATTTCTGCTGTCAGATCCTCTTGCCAGAATTTGCTCTTTGTCCCCTACTCAAGAGTTTGTTACTTGGGTGGCAGCTCACAGTGTTACATGCTACTTGTGGCCCTCAAACTCTGGAATTCCCCAAATCCTGAGAGACCAGACCAGCAAACCTCATAATGAAAGAGTGCTGTAGGCTTGATTTCTGCTGTCAGATCCTGTTGCTGTTTGCTCTTTGTCCCCCCCCAACACACACACACACAAGAGGTTGTTACTCAGGTGGCAGGTCCTGTAGTGTCGTGGCCCTCAAACTCTGGAATTCCGTTCCCCAAATCCTGATCTGAGACCCCTCTCAGACTTCCCAAGTCTCCCACGACTACCTCCGGGAGTCTCGTGCATTTGAAAAGAAGCGACTCCCAGATCCCAGATGTCCACAAAGTAATGCAAAATCTCCTCGCGCAAAAGTCTTTAGCTAATTAGGACAGATAAGTGACAGATGCAGCAAGTGACAGGAAGGGAGACAGGCGGTAGTAAGTGAGAGAGAGTGACAGTGACAGTCCCATGTAGTATTTTTGCAGACGTAATAGACGACCTCTGTCTCTCTTATTAGGCTATTCAGATTTTAACAAACAATATTTTTTTCCTTCGTGTGTTCCAGCAGGGGTGGGGTGGGGGTGCGAGAGACTGCATTGTTGACCTCCCTGAAATGAGATTCTGCAGATTGGGATGCAGTGCACTCTTCCCTCTCTCTCTCTCTCTCTTAACATTTTCACCACATTATGTCGCTCCATCTCATTTTTAAAGTCTAATTAAGTGTGCTTGCTCACCAAGCATGCTTAATTATCATTATTATTATTATTATTATTATTATTATTATTATTATTATTATTATTTCTCTGTCTCTGGCTGTCTCTCTATCCCTCCCTCCATCTCTCTCTCTGTCTTTCTCTCTCTCTCTATCTCTGCCTCTCTTTCTCTTTCTTTTTCTCTCTCTCTCTCCCTCTCTCTCTCTCTTTCTTTCTCTCTCTGTTTCTCTCTATCCCTCCCTCTCTCTCTGTCTCAAAGATGGTTAAGGTATGTAAATTCAGGGGAGTCAGGGATGTGTGATGGGTCTGGGCCAGCATCGTAACGCCATCGTGGTACACGGTCTGTCACAGTTACCTTCTTTTTGCTGCACTGTCCAAAAAATCTGCAGAGTGAAAAATCTAAGTATTGACTAATGTGTTGCAAGCACTTTGTATTGGCATTGGGATTTGGCTTCTAATTTATGTATGGAATATAATTACTCTTGGGCAGGCACAAACAAAAATGTCTCAGACTATGCAACTGTGTGTGTGTCCTCTTGCAGGCATGCATGCAGTGTGTGTGTGTGTGTGTGTGTCTGTGCGTGTGTGTGTGTGTGTGTGTGTGTGTGTGTGTGTGTGTGTGTGTGTGTGTGTGTGTGTGTGTATGTGTGTGTGTGTGTGTGTGTGTGTGTACTGTGGTGGGGTCCCATAATTTTATGTGTTTTGTGTTGCATACCAACAGTAATTGCAAGCGTTTTCTGTGTACAGAGTAGGTGTGTTGATCATGTTGTTAGGCCTGCACAATTGATTGTTTTTTTTTTTTCAATCAAAATCACAATTTCCTACTAATGCAATAACACTTTCTGAAGCCAGGTGTTCCATTATGTTACGACATTCCAATCAACTCAACACTTTTCTTGTAAGGCATGTAATGTTTTATTTTTCCCACACAAAAGGTGCAGATATTTTTAAAAAAAACAAGAAAAACGGATTTGGTAAATGAAGTAAACCATTCTCATTTCACGACACGACTGTGGGCTTCTCGCTTCTCGGCGGTTCCACGCGGCGTTAGGGAAGCCCTCCTGTTGTCGTGACGACACTTTGCAACAGCCAAATGCAACGCGGAGAAATCCACAGGAACACAAAGCCATTCCAATTACATGGACCTCCCCACTCATTTCAGTAGAGAGCGCCGCAACAATGTGGCAATCTCCACTCACAGCGATAAACCGGCATTAAGTATTGATGATGTCCGTCGCTACATGTCAGCCGTTTATGGATTTTTTTGTGAAGGATTCTTCACACTGCACACTACATGCACACAGACATACACACACACACACACACACTCTTTTACACACTCTCCTACATACACACACACACACACACACAAACACACACACACACACACACAAACATACGCTCTTATACCCTGTTTCTCTCTCCCCCTTTACACACACCCACACCCACACACACACACACACACACACACACACACACACACACACACACTTACACATGCTCTCTTATAGTCTTTTACTCTTTCTCCCACATACACACTATCTTATACCATGTTTCTCTCTCTCTTGCTCTCTCTCACACACACACACATGCACACATTCACACATACATTCACGCACACACACACACACACACACACACACACACACACACACACACACACACACACACACACACACACACACACACACCTTTAATTTCACTGTTTAAAAATGTAAGAGATGACTTCTTGATCTAATTTACTGAGCAAACACAGTGTGTGACCAGTTTCAAAGCAAAGCTCCTAATTTAAGGTGAGAATACAGCGTTAGGATTTGGACTGTTTGTACTCTGGGCTGGGCATGGTGAAACCAAACCAGAGGCAGGCATGCAGGTTACTGGTGCATGCATTTATGTATGAGCAGCTTGGACTCCTGCATAGACTGAAGGGCATCGCATAGCCACAGTAGTGAGTCTGGGTACATGCTGCCAAAGAGCAGATTATTAGTATTATAATATATCATATTGTAATATATATATATATATATATATATATATAATGAGGTTGGAAAAGGTTGTGGGTCCATTCCATTCCAATAGGCCTATCTCTGTAGATCGGCAGCTATGCAGTCAGACAATATGCGCAGCTAATGTACACATGAATAGTGCCCCCCCCCCTCCAATAAATAAATAATTATGATTTACATTTGACAATTGCAGCTTATGTAAACTAGTCAGGCACAAGTAGCTAATGAACTGGTAACTGGACTCAAAGCTGCGTGTTAGAATTGGTTTTGACTTACTGATATGAGAACATTGCAGTATTAAAATAGTTAAACATGCTGTCACAAAAATAGGTGGTTCTCTTCGGCTTTCTTTTATTAGACTACACTTTGTTTCTCTAGGGGAGTTACTCACAATTCAACACGTAATGAGCAGACGCTGCTCCCATTGTGCTTATTTTCATGCAAATAACCAAACGACCCCTCGGACAACACAGTCAGTTGTTTGAATATCCAAAATTGTCTATATGCTCATCCCTAATTATTTTTTGGACATACACAAACCCATACACATACACACACACAAACACAAACACACACATACACACAAACACAAACACACACACACACACGCATACACGCAAAATACATATGACCTCAATGTACAGCCCTGACAGACTAATAGATAGTATAACTGCATTACTTTTCGGTAAAAAAGAATCCCAAGAAGAAGTATCCAAACCACCTTGAACTGTGACGGGCTCAGTCTTGGTGTTAGGGGTGGCTGAAGGGTTTTTTGGGTAAGTTCTTGCCAAAAGCCTACTTTCCCGAGAGCAGCCCTCGATCATTCTTTCATTGGAGGTAGGCACAGGCACCAATCAGGCGCTGTGGTTGACAACACTATTCATCTTTCGCAAAAGCCAAAAAACACCGAAACGGCACACACACACACACACACACACACACACACACACACACACACACACACACACACACACACCATCCTGTGCTGCCGAGGAGTTGAGTGTCTGGCACGGATCATCTCTGACGCTGATTTGAAAAGAGCTGTGGAGAGAGAAACAAGATGGTGGGTTCCAGGGGGATCGGGCCTGGAGTCAAATTTAATCAAGATGCAATTTAATACCACACGCACAACACATGACAGAAGGCACTCTGTCTGTAGGTGTCAGTTTTTGTTTGTGTGTGTGTGTTGTTTGTGTGTGTGTGTGTGTGTGTGTGTGTGTGTGTGTGTGTGTGTGTTTGTTCTCATGTCTCACCCTGTGGGTGGGTTTGTGTGAGTGTGCATGTCTGTTGTGAATTATTGTGTTGGGATTTGTGTGTGTGTGTGTGCGCACATATGCGTGTGTGTGCGTGTGTGTGTATGAAAGAAAGAGAGAGAGAGAGAAAGAGAGAGCATGTGAGTTTGTGTGTGTGTGTGTGTGAGAGAGAGAGAGAGCGAAAAGAAGGAAAGCGAGAGAGTGCATGTGTGTGTTTGTGTGTGTGTTCGTGTGTGTGTGTGTGTGTGCGTGCCCGTAAGTGTGTGCTTATGTGTGTGTGTGTTTTAAAAACCATTCCCACAATTCCACAAATGGAGTCCCCTGCTCAGCAGCCTCTTGTGGCATAACCTGTGTGTGTGTGTGTGTGTGTGTGTGTGTGTGTGTGTGTGTGTGTGTGTGTGTGTCTATGAGATAGAAGGACAGAGAGAGAGAGCATGTGAGTTTGTGTGTGTGTGTGTCAGAGAGAGAGAAAAAAAAAGACAGAGAGAGTGCATGTGAGTTTGTGTGTGTGTGTGTGTGTGTGTGTGTGTGCGCCCGTAAGTGTGTGCTTACGTGTGTGTGTTTTAAAGCCATTCCCACAATTCCACAAATGGAGTCCCCTGCTCAGCAGCCTCTTGTGGCATAACCTGCATGTGTGTGTATGTGTGTGTGTGTGTGTGTGTGTGTGTGTGTGTGTGTGTGTGTGTGTGTGTGTGTGCCTGTAAGTGTGTGCTCACGTGTGTGTCTGTGTGTGTGTGTGCCCGTAAGTGTGTGCTTACGTGTGTGTGTGTTTTAAAAACCATTCCCACAAATGGAGTCCCCAGCTCAGCAAGCCCCTGGTGGCGTAACCTGCATGGCAGCGTGTTCGACACTGGCCGTTCAATAATACATCTAAGCCCCCCTACGGCAGTCAAAGGTAGCCCCCATTAGAGGGCTCAGCCAGCAGCCGGTCCCTCCTCGGTCCCTCCTTAGTCCGCCTTGAAATAATGATAGGCTTGTGCGAGGCAGTACAAGTGCGCTCTTGTCAAAGCCGCGAGTACGAAGGGGGAAGTACCCTTTTGCAAATACGCAATTCTTGTGAAGTTTAAAAGTAGCTCTGGCATTTTACTGTGAAAAGAACTCGCTCGCACTAAGTAGTACTACTTATGCAACTGAACTGTGGTGAAGGTTGCTCTGTGGCTTCTTGGCATTCTTGAAACTGTATTTGCTAGAAGTTAAAGCTCAGCTTTTATTTTGTTGTTGTTGTTAATTAAAGATGAAAATCTGTGACTTTATCTGTTATGTTTATGAGTGCTGGTGGAGAATGTTAACACTGGTGGTCTGTTTTCAGTGAGTTGCATGATAATGGACAACACTTGGATGTCAGTGAAAGCTCTGTGATGTCACATCCTGTTACTTTGACACAGGATTTGAAGGGCCAGTTTCCCCTCTAATGTTCCACAGACCTGTTAGCTTTGTAGGCAAACTGCAGCTCTGTGATGTCACATCCTGTCACTTTGACACAGGATTTAAAAGACCAATTTACCTGCAATGTTCCACAGACCTGTTAGCTTTGTAGGCAAACTGCAGGGGTTAGAGGTTAGAGGTCATGGACAGTGCCTCTGACCTCTCATCCTGCTGTGATGTCATATCCTGTCACTTTGACACAGGATTTGAAGGGCCAATTTCACTGCAGTTTTCTACAGACGTGTTAGCTCACCCTACTGACCTCTACAGACCCTGCAAACTGCAGGGGTTAGAGGGTAAAGGTCAGTAGGGTCAGTAGGGTCAGTAATTGACTTGGGGAGGGACAGCACAAGGAGCTCATACAACTTCACCACCACAGGTGGTGTCAGGGTGATGGATCTGTATGCAATCATTCTGAATTCATCCTCACTCATTTAAATATGTTGATTTTTGTATAAGATTGTAAAAGATTTTCGGTGCTCATTTTTCTTGCGCACAACAACAAACCTCAGTGGTTTAAAAAAATCCTGGCTAGGGCCCTGAAGGACACCAAGCCACTCCCAAGGAGATGACACAATCGAAATGTGGGATGGGGAATGGGGTGTGGCATAGTATAGTATAGCGATCACATTGCTTTGGTAAAATGAAAATCGTACTCTTGTTTTGCAGTGCGGTGAACGGAGATTAGCATAAAATATGCACAGACAACCCTGCAACAGACCCCTGGACATCATTGTCATGCTAGAATTTGCCATATTTGTTGTGCCGCCACACTGTTTTTCCCACAAGGTTTGGCTGACCTTGGCGCAGGAAGAGGAGGAGAAGGTGCCAGAGGTGTGGGATTAATAAGGAGGTAATGCATGTCAATGACTTTGCCAGCCTGCGCAGAGTTGGGCTAATACACAAGCAGATGTGCGAGTGAGTGAGTGAGTGAGTTAGTAAGTGAGTGTGTGTGTGTGTAAGTGAGAGCATAGAGTAAGTGACTGAGTGAGTGTGTGAGTGAGTAAGTGTGTGTATGTGTGTGAGAGTGTAGAGTGAGTGAGTGTGTGATGTACGTTATGGTAGCTCCGGCTGTAACTGAGTGAGTGTGAGTGTGTGAATGAGTGAGTGTGTGAAGGAGGTAATGCATGTCAATGACTTTGCCAGCCTGCGCAGAGTTGGGCTAATACACAAGCAGATGTGCGAGTGAGTGTGTGAGTGAGTTAGTCAGTGAGCAAGTGAGTGTGTTGAGTGTGTATGTGAGTGGGTGTCAGTGAGTGAGTGAGTGAGTAAGTGAGTGTGTGTAAGTGAGAGCATAGAGTGAGTGTGTGAGTAAGTGAGTGTGAGTGTGTGAGTGAGGGTGCAAGTGAGTGTGTATGAATGAGTGAGTGAGTTTGTGTGTGTAAGTGAGAGCATAGAGTGAGTGAGTGAGTGTGTAAGTGAGTGTGTGTGGGAGTGAGAGCGTACAGTGAGTGAGTGAGTAAGTGAGTGTGTGTGTAAGTGAGAGCATAGAGTGAGTGAGTGTGTGAGTGATGCACAATATTGTAGCGCCAGCTGTAAGTGAGTGTGTGAGTGTGAGTGAGTGAGTGAGTGAGTGAATGAGTGTGTGTGTGAGAGTGTAGAGTGAGTGAGTGAGTGTGTAATGGAGATTATGGTAGCGCTGGCCCTAAGCGTGTGTGTAAGTGAATGTGTGAATGAGTGAGTGTGTGCAGGTGTGTGTGAGTAAGTGTGTGAATATGTGTGAGTGAGTGCGGAGAGTATGTGAGTGAATGCATGATGCGCGTTTTGACAGTGCCGGCCCTAAACTTGTGAGTGAGTGAGTGAGTGAATGAGTGAATGAGTGTGTGTGTGTGAGTGTGCAGAGAGCAAAGAGTGAGCCCTAGCGTTATACACCCTTGCGGTGTTAAAGGCCAGAGGGCCAGATTTGGGATTCCAGACGAGCGCAGTCATGTCTGCTGACCCCTGGCGGGAAATGTCAGGCCACGGACACGGAGGGGCTGTGGGGGGCCCCCACGGTGGACGCCAGATTAACCAGCCTCCCACACACACACACACACACACCGACACAGTCACACACACACACACTTACACACACACATACACACACACACAGACATAAACACAAACACACACTCACACACACCCACATACACACACACACACACACACACACACACAGCCCTGAGATGTGCCCCCTGTTGTGAGCTAAAAGTGACAGGGACAGGCAGGACACGGCGTGTGACAGTAATTAGTGAAGTCATTAAGCTCATCTGCATCCATCTTCAAAGCGGGATCAATGCAAATTGATAGGGTTTCGCCACAGGCTCCAATTAAAAATGGGGGGGGGGGGGGTGGATTTAGGGGGGTTGGGTGTGTGTGTGTGTGTGTGTGTGTGGGGGGGTGGATTTGGGGGGGGGGGGGGGGTGTTTGTCTGTGTGTGTGTGTGTGTGTGTGTGTGTGTAGGGGGGGGGGGGGTGGTGCTGGTGGTGGCAAAAGGCAAATAAGCAACAACACACAAAAAAAAAAAAAACGAGCGAAGCTGCTTGTGGCCGCTCTCTCCTCTCTAAATGTTAGCTGGTAATGGAATTAGTCGGTGGCGCTGCGCTCAGGGATGTCCGATCGGTGCGGCCGCCTGATTATGTCCCCACGCAGCCCTGAAAGGCCATTAGTAAGCCCCAGAATTCACAACGCCGGGGAGAGAGGGATGGAGAGAGAAGGATGGAGAGAGAAATAGAGACAGAGAGAGGGAAAGAGAGGGGAAAGAGAGGGAGAGAGAGAGGGTGAGGAAAAGGGAAGGACAGAGAGAATCAGAGATGGAGGGAGAGAAGGATAGAGAGAGAAATAGAGACAGAGATGGAAAGAGAGAGACAGTGAGATGGAGAGGAATGAAGAGAAATAGGGAGGGACAGAGAGAATGAGAGAGGGAAGAGAAGTATGGAGAGAGAAATAGAGACAGACAGAGGGAAAAAGAGAGGAAAGAGAGAGAGTTAGGGAGTAAGGTAGAGGGAGAAATGGAGAGAGATGGAGAGGAAGGGAGAGAAAGAGGGAAGGACAGAGAGAATGAGGGATGGAGAGAGAGAAAGATGGAGAGAGGAAAAGAGACAGAGAGGGAAAGAGAGAAAAGAGAGGGAGAGAGAGGGAGATAGGGAGGAAGGGACAGAAAGAGGGAGGGACAGATAGAATGAGGGATGGAGAGAGAATGAGGGAGATAGAAATAGAGACAGGGAGAGAGATTGAGAGGGAGAGGACAAAAATGACAGAAAGAGAGGAAGAGGGAAAAATGCAAGAAAGAGAATCGGGGGGGGGGGAGAGAGAACAGGAGACAGAAGGAAAGGGAGAACAACAAATATAGGAAGATAGAAAAAGAGAGAGGGAGAGAGAGAGAGAAAGAAAGTGAGAGAGAGAAAGCAGGAGATAAAGAGAGAGAGAAAGAGCATGGACCTCCCTGGCATTTGGAGGTGTGTTGATTGGCGTGGCATTGCAGAGTAACTCCTTCAGTGGTGGTGTCTCAGCAGCAGCAACAATAACAACACCCTTATTCATAACGCCCCCACACACAGCAGCACAGTGGCACAGGACCCCACACACACACACACGTGGGGCCTCGCAATTTAGTCTCTCTCTCACACACACACACACACACACACACACACACACACACACACACACACACACACACAAATACCCACACACACACACACACACACACACACACACACACACACACACACACACACACACACACCATGTGATGTCTTAGGACCTGATGAGATTTTTACACACAGACACAGACACACACAGACACACAC
>CM059284.1:10299754-10304754 GCA_030347295.1 Setipinna tenuifilis
GGATGGATGGATGGATGGATGGATGGATGGATGGATGGATGGATAGATAGATAGATAGATAGATAGATAGATAGATAGATAGATAGATAGATAGATAGATAGATAGATAGATAGATAGATAGATAGATAGACAGACAGACAGACAGATAGCCAGATAAAACATAGGATGGATAAACAAGCTCCTCAGGGAAACAGCCCCGTGAATATTCATAGCTAATCATGTCATTGCTTTTTGTTGTCGATATGTTAATGTGGATTGATTAATCCCCAGGTTTTACCCCCTTCTGTTTCTGAGCGTGAAGAGGCCGAGGGATGAGGCAGGAGTGTGTGAGTGTGTGAGTGTGTGAGTGTGTGAGTGTGTGGTGTGTGAGTGTGTGAGTGTGTGAGTGTGTGGTGTGTGGTGTGTGAGTGTGTGGTGTGTAGCGGTGTAGCGGTAGTAGCGGTGTAGCGTGTGGCGGTGGCGGAGGAATGAAATATATAAATCAGGAGTAATGACTTCAGTCGGCACACACACACACACACACACACACACACACACACACACACACACTCAGGCGGAGGCTGGCCCCGGCAGCCTAATAACCTGTGAAATTGCCCTATTTACAATTTAAAGGCACGCCACATGTACACTAGCATTTCTATCTCTACTTCTCTCTCTCTCTCTTTCTCTCTCTCTCTTTCTTGCTCTCTCTATCTCTCTCTCCTTCTCTCTTTCTCTCTCTCTCTTTTTCTCTATCTCTTTCTCTCTTTATTTCTTTTTTACCTCTCCGCTCTCTTTCTCTCACCCACACACTTATTCTCTGTGTTTCATATTTTCCGCTTTTTCTTGATTGTACACTAGTGCTCTCACTCTCTCCATCCCTGTCTCTCTCAGTCACTGTTTCTGTATCATTTACTCTTCCTGTTTCTCTATTTTCTCTTCTACACTAGCATATTCTCTCTTTCTATCTCTCTCTCTCTCTTTCTCTGGCTCTCTCTCTCTCTCTTTCGCTCACTCTCACCTTTTTTCTCTCTCTCTGTTTCACTTTCATTTTCTCTTCCTTGCTTTATAACTGTCTGTCTCGCCCACTCACCCACTCATCTTCCCTCCAAACTCTTTTCCCTTTCTCACTCACTCACTACCTCTAAAGCATGCCAAAACACAGCCTCTCTCTCACACACACACACACACACACAGACACACACACACACACACACACACACACAGACACACACTTACAAACACACAAACACACTTGAGAAGTGGAAATGAGAAAACACTGGGATCTTAATGCGATGTTATTTTGGGCTTTGGGAGTGATGGAAATGCGGCGTAATATAATATAATATAATTCTCACGCAGTATAATCTAGCCTGCCGCTAATTTAATGGAACGGAGGAGAGAGAGACAGACAGGGAAGGAGAGAGAAAGAAAGAGATAGATAGACAGGGAGGTAGATAGATAGATAGATAGATAGATAGATAGATAGATAGATAGATAGATAGATAGATAGACAGGGAGGGAAAGAGACAGAGAGAGAGAGAAGAAGAGAGAGAGAGGGAAAGAGATAGATAGACAGGAAGGGAAACAGAAAGGGAAGGAGAGAGAGAGAGATAGACATGGAGGGAAAAAGAAGGAGTGAGAGAGGGAGAGAGAAAAGGAGAGAGGAAGGGAGAGAGAGAGAAGGAGAGATGAAAGAGACAGAGAAGCAGAGAGAGAAAGATAGGGAGGGAGAGAGATAGATAGATAAATAGACAGAGAGGGAAAGAGAGAGAGAGAAGGAAAGAGAGAGGGAGAGAGATAGATAGACAGGGAGGGGGAGAGAGAGAGAGAGAGAGAGAGAGAGAGAGAAGGAGAGATGAAGAGATAGTCCTGACGGAGGGAGGGATGGAGATGGAGGCGGAGTGTGGAGGGGCGGGGGGAAGGAGTGCCAATCAAAGTGATTAGAGGTTGTCGATCGGGCCGTGAGCTGATCCGTGCAGCTTTGATCTACTGTTCCGCTCCTAAGCTGCCAACCGCTACCGGCCTCCTGCACACGTCTCTCATTCCCTCTCTCTCTCTCTCTCTCTCTCTCTCTCTCTCTCTCCCTCGCTCTCTTTCTCTCACTCTCCCTCGCTCTACCCATTTTATTCTCTCTGTTTCTCTCACTCTCCCTCACTCTACCCATTCTCTCTTCTCTTTCTCTATCTATCTCGCTCCCTCCATCTCCTCTCTCCCTCCCTCTGTTTCCTCCACACCCTCCCTCTGTTTCTCTTTCTCTCCTTTTGTCTTACTCTCTCGCTCTACCCATTCTCTTCTCTCTCTCTCTATCTATCTCGCTCCCTCCATCTCCTCTCTCCCTCCCTCTTTTGCTTCCACTCTCTCTCTCTCTCTCTCTCTCTGTCTCTCACTCTCTCCTGCTCTACCCATTTTCTTCTCTCTCTATCTCTATCTCTATCTCGCTTCCTCCATCTCCTCTCCCTCCTTTGCCTCCACACCCTCCCTCTCTATCCTTTCTCTCTCTTTCTCTTACTCTCCCTTACTCTACCTATTTTCTTCTTTCTCTATATCTCGCTCCCTCCATCTCCTCTCTCCCTCCCTCTTTTGCCTCCACATCCTCCCTCTCTCTCTTTCTCTTTCTTTCTCTCTCTCTCCACCCCCTAACTCCCTCCTTATTTTTCCATCACCCCCTCTTTCTCTCTCTCTCCTCCTATCTCCCTCCCTCTCTTTCCCTCCACTCCCCCTTTCTATTTCTCTCCCTCCACCCCCTTCTCTCTCTCCCTCTCTCTCTCTTTCTCACTCTCTGTCTTCTCCCACTCTCTCTCTCTCCTCTCTCTCCATCTCCAACCACCACCCCCCCTTGTCTCGTCTTCCTCCTCGCTGATTCTGCAGTGCTGTTGAGAGCCCCCTCCCATGGAAATATCAAACAAGCCCATTCTCAACAGCTCTGATCCACCCCAACCCAGCCCCCCCACCCCCCCTCGACCTTCGTGACATGAATAAAACATCAGTGCCAAGCTAGCATCACAGCAGTACCACACACACACATGCTGAGGCACATCCTTACACACACACACACACACACACACACACACACACACACACACACACACACACACACACACACACACACACACACTCATATGCTGGAGCTCATCTACAAGCATCTTTCTGTACACACACACACACACATACACACATAAAAAAAAAAACACACGCACAAGCAAATTCATGCTGGGGCTCTTTGGCAAGCATCTTTTTGCACACACACCACCCTAACACACGCACACTTACACACACACACACACACACACACACACACACACACACACACACATATAAAAACTCTTGTTGGGGCTTATTGAGAAGCACCACACACAATGCAACCCATCGACAAGCGTTTTCACACCAACAATCATGCAGACTCGGTAATGTGCTTTCCATTACCATCCTGAATGTCCTCGGATACGCATGGACATACACACATACATACATACACACATGCACGCGCACACACACACACACACACACACACACACACACACACACACACACACACACACACACACACACACATATATACATGCATACATACATACATGTTGCTTGTATAATTCTGCCTGTGTGGGAAGTATGTGTGTCTGTAGTATCCCTGCTCTGGGAAACTTACTTAGACACATGCATCTCCCTCTATGTATGAAGGTATTCTGCTTACTTTGTGTTTCTCCACACCTCTGTTAGCTTATGTCCTCCTTTTTGTAAGTCGCTTTGGATAAAAGCGTCTGCTAAGTGTAATGTAATGTAATGTAATACATCTACACAGTATACACATATACACACATCCACAGGGCTCTCCAACCTTTCTGAGACTGAGGGCGACCAGAAGACTGAGAAACTATATGGAAGGCTACTCATTCGAAATAATCTACTTGAAATAAATGAAAATACATTTGAAGATCATCCATTGTGTGCACCTTAAAAGCTCATGGCGGGATACCTAGGGTTTGTGGGTACACTGTAAACCCGGATTGTCAATACAACTCAAAACTTTTGATGTAACTGATTACGTCAATAGTTTTGAGTACATTAACTATACATTTTAATTAAAGTTAATTTAAAAGTTTAAGTACAAAATTCATGTACTTAAATTTTTAAATTAATTAAATTAAAATATATAGTTAATGTACTCAAAACTATTGACGTAATCAGTTACAACAAAAGTTTTGAGTTGTATTAACTTATCCGGGTTTACAGTGTACCATGTTGAAGACCCCTAATGCACACACTATACACGTATACAATTGCACACACATGCTGAAGAAAACATCTATTCCTAAGAAGGCTCAGGCACTAAGTGACCAATCAATCAATCAATCAATCAATCAGTCCATTACTCAATCAGTTTGATCAATCAGTTTGATACGTCAACCCCAGCAATTAGGCAGTCACTCGGTGACCTAGCTGTTTCCATCTCCATCTCCCTCTCCCTCTCCCTCTGCCATGTTCTTCTTTGCTGGTTTGTTCTCCCTGCATGTATGTACTGTATCATTGCGAGACCTACAGGGCTTATATATTACAGGGAGGTATCAGAGCAGGGCAAACAGGAGCATCAGTGACACACACACACACACACACACACACACACACACACACACACCACCTCAGGCACAATATCTTTCAAAGGCCGCCCTCTGGAAACGGTTCCTCTTTTAAGACCAGAGCTGAGAAGGCTCAGAAGGAGCTTCTTCCCCCAAGCCATATGGTGCAAGAATGCGTAACCTCTCTTAACTCACTTGCTTATAAGAATTTAATTATTTATTTTATTTTATTTTAAACATTGTTATTATTTTATTCTTATGTTTTGTTTAGTATAAGAGGTTCTTTTTTTGAATAGAAGGGAGTATTAGTCACAGTCTTCATTTCACTGCTCCTTTTACCTGTATATATGCATGTGACACATTTCTGGATTATTGGTTCTTTCTTGATTCTTGATTCATTGTCGTTGCCTGATGGTTTGAATAGTTTGTTGAATTGAATTGAT
>CM059284.1:10312254-10317254 GCA_030347295.1 Setipinna tenuifilis
CACTGACAGAACAAAAGTGCCCTAACATCCCGACTTCTCCTCCATCAAAAACGATTATCTTTCAATATACGCATCTCAACGAGCTACTTATTATTCACAGTGAGATTTCTGCTCAGAAATGTTTATTAAGAAGTTTAGAAGACTTGAAACGCGGCGGGGGGGAGGGGGTGATTTTCCAGCCAACACACACACACACACACACACACGCACCATGGCTGCCCGCCGACACCTTCTGAAATCACGACATTATTCACCGTCTGCGTCGCCTTCGGAACGCACAGAGGCGAGGGCGCCGCATGTCGGAAACCACGCAGCGATAACGCCGGTCTAATGCCGGTCGGCTCCGCTGCGCTCAGCCTCCGTTGGCAAGAGAAACGGGATTGACGGAGGGCAAAATAGGGCTGTATCGCTTTAATATGCTCTGACGTCAGTCTGATGCAGATCTCCCATCTGAAGAGGACTTCATGCAAAAGAGAGACGGAGACGGAGAGCGAGGCAGAAAATCCAGAAATATAAAAATTCTGCTCATGACATTTGTTGGCGAGAAAAGACATTAACCAGCGGTGCTTTCCCCTGCAATAAATAGCCCCAGCCGTGCGGCAATGCACAGATTTAGTCGGAAAATGTGAGGGGCGCGTGATGCATGAGAGATGCGCGCCGTTGTCACAGCGACAAACTAGATAGGACGGACACTGTGGTTCGCGGAGGGACAGTGCACGCGCGTGTGAGAGAGCGAGAGAGAGAGCGAGAGGGGGAGGAGAGAGAGTCGGTCAGTGAGAATAAGCACAGCATCCTTTTGCCAGCGCGAGCTTTGCCGAGCCACGAAAGACAGTGTGGCAAACGCTGTTTCGTCGGTGCGAAATTGAGCAGCGGAATCTCTCTAAACGTTTTCTCTCTTTTATCCAAACGGTCTGAACCAGTAAACTGAGTCGTCGCGTTATGGATGGAGCCTATTTCACACCAGCCTGGACTGCAAAGTCGTCTTAAATCACTGTTCGTAGTAGGCTTACTGCGATGAACAGGGGGAGGATTTCATTCTGTCTACATTTCTGAAGGAACGAGGGAGCAAAGACACACATACTGGGACCACAAAATATTAAAGAAAGAAATAACCCTTTTTGATATGAGGAAGAGAGGACGTGCCGTTTTGGAATATGCCTTCTGCTGAAAACATCCTGCTGGACCCGGTTCTGAAGCATCGATTTCACCTGTAAAATGGTGTGCGTAGCTTGCTGTAGTTTTCATTTTACCGTCTCTCTATCGTTATAAATTGTAGACGTCTTTTTTTCTGTCAGAAAAGGGTGTTGTCGGCGAAGCAAGGGAAAGGGGTTAAATTGTCGTTCCCTTTGGTGAAAACACGGGGAGTGCTTTGATGTCATTGACATAACGTTAGTTGTTCAGTCGCTGTTGAAAATTCTCAAGTGTTAAAAGGAATGCTTTGACACCGACCAAGATATCATCAGGAGGAGACAAGAACGCAAGCTCCATACAAAACACACACACAAACCCTTGGATTTTCCTCTGCTTGCTGCCTGAACATCCAAAGGTAAGCAAGCTCTTCTGCTAACGCGCCAAGGCAACGCATGCCAAAATGCCCATACGTGAAATGCTCGTTTCGGGCGCGTGTGCATGTTTGTGTGTGAACGTTTGTTCGTGATTTTTTTGCAGTGCGTTTCGGTGAAAGAGGTTTTCCAAAAACATGTTGCAAACCAGGAATGTAATAATAATTACACAACGACGGGCTACCTGTCCGTATAACCCAAGTCGATTCCGACTGCACAATCCTTCCCCTGCTGGCGTTGTCATTGGGGACGGACTCTGTGGGTAGTCGAAGCAACCTGTTTAGAATCATCCGTGCCTAGTGCCGAAAATGGAGCGGACCTGGGTTTGATATAAATTAGGGCATGAAAGGCGCGCCTGCGAGGCACATTTTAATATTTAGTCGATAACGGTATGAGAACGTAGGCTTTCCGATGAATGCTGACCCACTTAAAAGCGACTGACACTGAATTTGAAATATAGGCTATATCCCCGTTGCCACGTCTCTTGGTCACGTTTTAGGAGTCACATTTAATGCCTAAGAGAGATGTTTTTCTTGTATTTTGCACACCATTTGAAGCAAGCATCTGAAGCTTCAGTGTAACAGAGGTCTCTCTCTCTCTCCCTCTCTCCCTCTCCCTCTTTCTCTCTCTCTCTCTCCTTTTATTTTTGAGCATTCCGTGCAGTGAGACATAGACCTCAGAAAATGCTGTGACTGAAAATACACATAAAGATCTCATACACACACACTCCGTCTCTTTCACACACACACACACACACACACACACACACACACACACATACACACACACACACACACACACACACTCACTCACTCACCCACGCTCAAAGAACAGAGCACATTTATATGCTGTCCTAGTGTGGCCATTCTAAGCTTCAGTGGATGATAGAATTCAGGGGGGACAAGTGCTCCTCTGTTCTGGTAAAAGAAGAGGATGGGAGGGCTCCGCTGGGCAGCTCCTATGTTGGCCTAAATAGAAAAGATATGGATAGCTCAGAGCGCCGGCGGGGGGGGTGGTGTGTGTGTGTGTGTGTGTGTGTGTCTGTGTGTGTGTGTGTATGGGTGGGGGGGGGGGGGTGGGGGGGGGGGGGGGGGGGGGGCATGTAATGGATGGGAGATGCTGGGGCTGTCCTTGTGCCCAATAGATTTTTGTCTCTCAAGTTAAATGTGTTGTTTTTTTTTCACCCCCCCCCCCCCAAACACCACAACACCACAATCCCCTTTTCCACCCCCCACCCCCCACCTGCACATCAAACACCTGTTTATGTGAGCAATCAGGTGTGCAATCGTGTGTGTGAGTGTGAGGGACTGTGTGTGTGCGGATGTGCCTGCTTCACAGAGCATGTGTATGTGTGTGTGCCCGTATCACACAGCGTGTGTGTGTGTGTGTGTGTGTGGATGTGCCTACTTCACACAGCATGTGTATGTGCGTACGTGTGTGTGAGCCTGTATCACACGGCGCGCGGGTGTGTGTGTGTGTGTGTGTAGGTGCGTCCGTGTCGGAGGCAGAGTCGGTGGTATCTATGCTTGTGTCCTCAGCATCAGTGGTGCGGCGTGTGCCTTGTGCATCGGTAGGGACAGTGTGTGTGCGTGTGTGTGTGTGTGTGTGGGACAGTGTGCATCGGTAGGGACAGTGTGCATCGGTAAGGACAGTGTGGATCGGTAGGGGCAGTGTGCATTGGTGTGTGTATGTGTGTGTGTGTGCATTGGTAGGGACAGTGTGCATCGGTAGGGACAGTGTGGATCGATGGGCGCTAATTGATTTACAATGGGGACACGAGCACTCAGAAAGCCCTCGTCCTGCAGGTGGCCTCGTCTGGTGCAAAAGGGGGAGATGGTGGCCTTGAGTTTGGGGTGGTCTCCCTGCCACTGCCGCCACCACTGCCACTGCCGCCACCACTGCCACCACTGCCACTGCCACTGCCACTGCCCCTGACCCTTCCACTGCCACTGCTACTGCCCCTTCCACTGCTACTGCCCCTGCCACCACCACTGCCCCTGCCCCTGCCCCTGCCGCCACCACTGCCCCTGCCCCTGCCCCTGCCCCTGCCCCTGCCCCTGCCCCTGCCACTGCCCCTGCCCCTGCCACTGCTACTGCCACTGCCACTGCCCCTGCTACTGCCCCTTCCACTGCCCCTGCCACTGCCACCATGCAGTCAGTGTGGCTCTAAATAGGCATTACTGAAACATGATAAAGAAAACCCACAATACTGCTGCTAGAAACTTTGTGCACCATGAAAGAATACAGCAATAACAGCCCTATAGTGATACATCTGTTTGTTGTAGATGTTTTTGTTGTTTTTGTTGTTGTATATTATTGTTATTGTTTTGTTTTGCTTTGGGGGGTTGGGGGTCTCGCCACCGCCACTGCCGTGCAGTTAGTGTGAGTGTCAGTGAAATGACTTGAAAACAACTAAAAAGCCCTCCCTAATTATGTAAATGTTTGTTATTGTTTTGGGGTGGTCTCCCCACCACTGAATCGTTAATCATGTGGAAAACTACAGAGTCCTGCTGTTTAAAATGTTTGGGGGGGTTGGGGAGAGGGGTCTCGTCACAACCATTGGTGTGCAGTCAGTGTGAGTGTCACTGAAACATGCTGAAAACAACTAAACTGCTTGTACACATTTTGGGGACTGGCGAAAGAATACAGCAATAAGCCCTCTCTAATTGCATGAATGTTTCTCATTGTTTTGGGGTGGTTGTCATTGTTTTGGGGTGGTCTCCCCCACCATCGCCACTGCCCCGCTGCCACCACCATTGCCGCCAGTATCACTGTGCAGTTGGTGTGGCCCTGAATGAATATCACTGATGTGATGTGTGGAAACATTTTTGGGCCCCTCATGAAAAAAATATGATAATAAGCTTCCTGCCAGATATCATGAATGTTAGTCATTGTGTTGGAACGGTTTCACCACCACTGCCACTAGGCAGCCTTTGGGGCCCAAAATAACTGTAGTAACACTTTCTACGACGCATTTATAAGACTCCGTAAACACATTCATAAAGGGTTATAATGCCTTCATTAAGCTTAAAAATGGTTGAAATTAGTATTCAATAACTATTTCAATATACTCATGACTGCACTCATAGGCAGGTGAAGCTTTATAATGAAAAATGCACTGTGTCACATGAAGTTGGAATAGGGCTTAATGACAAAGCATTGTAATGCCTTAGGAGTATGTATAAATAGTTATTAACACTTTGCATATGTTATGAATGCATTCATTATAAGCCTTTATGAATGTGTTTATAAAGTCTTATGAATACAAGCTTCATAGAATGTTACCATAACCATCTGTGAAGTGGTGTGAACAAACCACAGGGCCACTGCTCAAAAAGTTCAGGCCTTTAGTATAATACCATAATGAGCTGTAATAATAATAGAAATGTTTGTCATTGCAGTAAGAACAGGGGCTCACTTGTGCTCAAGCCTGCGTGT
>CM059284.1:10322254-10347254 GCA_030347295.1 Setipinna tenuifilis
GCATTGGCAATGTGACTTTAATGAGATTTAGATTCTCAGTGGGGATGATGGGTTTGTGCTTGTCTGTGAGTGTGTGTGTGTGTGTGTGTGTGTTAGAGACAGAGTGTGTGTGTGTGTGTTAAGTGTACTGTAAGTGCATGTGTGTGTTTCCTTTCATCTGCTAGCTCTGAAAATCACCTCACATCCATCTGCACCCTCTCGCGCTCTCTCTCTCTCTATCACACACACACACACACACACACACACACACACACACACACACACACACACACACACTGCTGGCAGCATAACTCTTATCTCTTATCACAAACTCTCTGTAGGGTTAGCACCAAGGTCGTTTAGCACCAAGGTGTCAATACAAACACACACACACACACACACACACACACACACACACACACACACACACACACACACATTGTTTTATCAGCAGGACACTGCTGGACCACCAGTGAAGTTGTATGGGCACTGCTGGATCAAAGAGAGTAGGGAAGCAGAGGAGAGGAGAGGAGATGAGAAGGAGAAATGTAAAGCCCCATGCTGTGTGCTAGAGACAGCTCTCTCTCTGTACACCATAGCCCTTAATAACACACACAATATGCCCACAATAACGCACGCATGCCCCCATTAACGCACACCTGTTCACAATAACACACACCTGACCTGCCCACAATAACACACACTTATCCACAATAACACACACCTGCCTACAATAACACACACCTGTTCACAATAACACACACATGCCCCCATTAACACACATCTGCCCACAAAAACACACACCTGCCCACAATAACACACACCTGTGTCCCTCTGTTACAAAAAAAAACACAGTAAGAAACACCTGCTACCGGTCACCACAAGGGCGGCGCTCATGAGAGCCAGCCCATGTTCTTCATGATGCACACCTGCCCACAATAACACACACTTATTCACAATAACACACCTGTCCACAGTAACACACACATACCCCCATTAACGCACACCTGCCCACAGTAATGCACATCAGCTTCCTGTTGCCACAAGGGCGGCACTCCTGAGAGCCAGCCCATGTTAATGCCCACCTGGACAGAGTAACGCACACCTGCCTATGTCCTCAATCCCCTTTACTAACCCCAGCAAGATTTAACCAAGCTCGGAAACACCACTTACAACTGCTGCACAAGCTTCTGTCACTGGGCCTGCTCGATTTAATATCAGTAATTAAATCATAAAACACATAGCCCATGTAATATCATCAAGCCAGATCGCAATGAGGTGCCATCGGATTCTGTTCACCCAGGCCAGCTCTGATCATCGTCAACTGAGCGTAGGGGGGTTTTAAGCACTTCATTTGAGAGGATACGGGTTTACGCCTATTGATCAGTATTGATTGGGTCTTTAAGGAGGTGTCAATCATGTGACTAGAGCCCAGGGCCTCTTGGGAGAAGGACAGCGGTCCGTCAGCGAGTCCGTCCACCGGATCCTGCGGCTTTTTGCCCTGTTCGTCGAGGGATTTAACAATGCATAATGCCACAGAAACATGACTGCACAGAAGATTAATCTCTTTATGTAATGTGCCATAGACACACACACAGACACACACACACACAGACACACACACACACACACACACACACACACACGCACACAAGCATGAACACACACACACACAAACACACACACACAAAATCCACTGCCTCATTCATAAATAGAGATACACCCACTCCCACCCACCCACACACACACACACACACACACACACACACACACACACACACACACACACACACACACGCTGTATTGAATGTTGAGGCTGAACAAAGGTATTGTCAGCGTGGGTCATCGAGGGCATGATGAATCAGGTGTGGGCAGTCAGGAAATGGGTCAGAATAATACATAGAGGTCAAGGGTCATCTGATTAATGTTCCCTCCCCCTTAGCAGACTAGCCAACCCACTTAGAGCCAAAGAGCGTAGGCTTTTTAGGGATTGGGGGGGGGGGGTATGTGTGTGTGTGTAGCCATTTTCACAGTACCTTGGACGGACGCTAACATTTTCATCACAGCTAAGGAAGCGCTTGTCTCTTCAGTAGAAGTTCTACTAGAGTTAGAGTTTTCTGTAGCAGAACTTGGGTTCTGTACCGTCCCCTCACAGACTGCCCGGGGGAGGGGTGTAGCCATTTCCACAGTACCTTGGACGGATGGTAGCATTTTCATCACAGCTAAGGTAGCGATTGTCTCTTCAGTAGAAGTTTCTACTAGAGTTAGAGTTTTCTATAGCGGAACTGGCGTTGTGTACCGGCCCTTCACAGCACTGCCCATTAGGTTCCATTAGCCGCATAGTTAGACGTTCTGTTCTGCAAGCAGACGAGACGAGACACTGGAGCGAACGCAACGCGCCGTACCTAAGAGGTTAGCCCCCCTTTATGAGGCCGCAGAGGCCTGCTTAAAAACAGCACTTATTTCCCCCGCACTGTCTTATCCGGCCCTCATTATGATGTATTGCACAGCGCACCGCAGCGCTCCACAGAGCTGCTAATATTCACTAGTTTCTTTTTTCTTTTTTTTTCTTTTTTCTCCTCTCAAAAGATGTTGCGAGTCTCTTTGGACCAAAGGCTTCTTCTTCTGCTGCCAGAAAGTTGAACTATAAATTGTCCTATGTTAATGTAGTGGAGAGGCGCTCTGTGTTGTGGTAAGCTGAGTTAAAGTCTGTGTAATAATGGGCAGATGAATTTTTTTGAACTGGGAAACAGGAGGCCATTTTGTTTGTCTCCCTGAGATCCATCATCCCACTCTGCTCCTGCACTGTGATAGGCTGCCAGACAGTGGGCTCCATGAATACATATATACAGTATTGCCATAATAATAATAATAATAATAATAATCATTATCATAATAATAATAATAATAATAATAATAATAATAATAATAATAATAATAATAATAAATAGTGTTAGGTAATTATGGTGCATGTCAACATGAAAACAGACATCTTAAAACATCCCTTTAAAGTTGTCATAATGCTCAGTCAAACATGCTGTTAGTACAGTATAATAATACCAATGCTTTCATGTACTTTCTTAATAGGAAAGAAGCAAGAGATTTAGTCACAATACAAAAGAGGTGTTATAAAGTCCATTTCCATTCTAAACTCAGTTTTGACTGAAAATATGTAGTAGCTGCCTTCTGGCTTTGTAGGGCAGTTTACCTCAGGCAGAGTCTTTGTTGGGACAGGTACTCTAAGACAGGTGCTCTGCTGGGACAGGAAGTCGGAGACAGATAACTCCACTGGGACAGGAAGTCTAAAACAGGTAGTCTGAGACATGTGATCTGTGGGCACAGGTAGTCTGAGACAGAGACTCTGTTGGGACAGGTAGTGTAAAACAGGTAGTCTAAGACATGTGCTCTGTTGGGACAGGTAGTCTGATACAGGTAGTCTGTGGGGACAGGTCGACTGAGACAAGTACTCTGATCCAGGTAGTCTTGTTCAGGCAGGTAATCTGGGACAGGTGCTCTGTTTTAGACAGGTAGTCTGTAACAGGTAGTCAGTCTTAGTCTCACACAGGCATTCTGCTTTCTGATTCCTGTGGACCTCCAGCAGAGGGGTCGGATTCCACAAAATAGGCCAAGGGAGGTGTGGTTGGGTGAGCTATCTTCCTCTGACCTTGTGAAAATGAGTCGAAATAATAATGCTGAAAGAGAAAGAGAGGGAGACACACTTTGTGTGTGTGTGTGTGTGTGTGTGTGAGAGAGAGAGAGAGACAGAGAGAGACAGAGAGAGAGATAGAGAGTGAGAGAGACAGAGAGAGAGAGCGAGAGAGAGAGAGAGAGAGGGAAAGAAAGAGAGAGGGAAAGAAAGAGAGTAGGAGACAGACAGGAAGAGAGCGATAGACAGATCCACAGGCTCTGTGAGGAAGATATGGAAAGGATGATGATGAGAGAGATACATCTTGTGTGTGAGGACAGAAGCCAAAATGACAATGGACATTAATGAGATAGATGTACAAACATTTGGAAAGACATCCAAAGCGTGAGAGACGAAGAGAGCGATTGCGAGGGAGTGTGAGAGGGGGAGAGAGAGAGAGGGAGGGAGCGAGAGATAGTGAGATGGAGGGATGGAGGGAGAGAGAGAAAGCAAAAGATAGCGAGAGCGATAAAGAAGAGAAAGGGGAGGGGGCTGGAAAGAGATGGAGAGAGAGAAGGATGGAGCAAGAGAGAGAGTTAGGAGGGAGGGAAAGAGAAAAAGCAAAAGATGGAGAGAGTGATAGAGAAAGGGCAGAGAAGGGGAGTGAAAGAGACAGAGAAAGGGAGTGAGTGAGTGAGCGAGAGATGGTGAGGATGTAAAAGAAGGAGGGCAAGAGAGAGAGAGTAGAGATAGAGAGGGCATAAGAGAGGGAGGGAAAGAGGGAAATAGATCGAGAGATGGAGAGGGAGAGAGAGAGTGAGGGATGGAGAGGGAGTAAGAGAGAGGAAGAGAGAGCGAGAGATGGAGAAGGAGTGAAAGAGAGAACGAAGGATGAAGAGTAAGAAAGAGTGAGGGAGAGAGCGAGAGATGGAGAGGAAGGGAGATGAAGAGAGAGAGCAAGGGATGGAGAGGGCATAAGAGGGGGGGAGAGAGAGAGAGAGACAGAAAGGAAGTAAGAGAGAGGCAGAGAGAGACTGAGGGATGGAGAGAGAGGGAGGAAGAGAGGGAAAGAGAGAGAGCAAGAGATGTAGAGGCAGTAAGTTGTAAGTTAATAGGAGTGTGAAGAGTAAGGCTGGTAAGTCACAGTGGGCCTGGCTGGCGTGTAATCACACAGGCACAGGCATCTGCCGCAGAGGACGCTGGGCTTCCTGTCACACGCTATTAGGAGCCTGTCGCGCCCGTGGGGGGGTTTGGGGGGGGGGGGGGTCGTCTCCATGGCGGCGTGTGTGCGGTGGAGCCAGCGGGGGGGTCGGTGGAGTACTGGTCCGGTGTCGGTGCGGGTTACTGGAGACTAATGGAGCTGCTTCGGAGGGGCGCAGAGAGGGGGGGGCGCAGAGAGGGGGGGTGCAGAGAGAGGGGGGGGGCGCAGAGAGGGGGGTGCAGAGAGAGGGGGGGTGCAGAGAGAGGGGGGGTGCAGAGAGGGGGGGGTCGCTCTACTCCTCGCCAGTATAATGAGACATGAGGTTTCCGCCATCTTTTACACTCCATCTTCCTCTCTCTCTTCCTCTCTTTTTTCCTCTCTCTCTACCGTTCTTTCTCGTTTGCTCTCTTCCTGTCTCTCCGTTTCTCTCTCTTTGCCTCGCTCTCTCTCTTCCTCTTTCTCTCCCTTCCTTTCTCTCTTGCTCTCTTCCTTTTTCTTTTTTTCTCTCTCTCCCTCTCTCTTTCTTCCTCTCTCTCTGCTCCCTCTCTCTCTTCCTGTCTCTCTCCCTCCCTGTCTCTCTATGCCTCTCTCTCTCCCTGTCTCTCTCTCCCTCTCTATCCTCTCTCCCTCCCTCTGCATGTCTCCCTCTCTCTTTCTCTCTTCTCTCTGCCTTGCTCTCCCTCTTTCTCTCTCTCTCTTCTCTGTCTCTCTCTCTCTCTCTCTCTCTCTCTCTCTCTGTGCTGCGTCTTTATCTTGCTTTCTGTCAGCTTCCTCACTCTCTCTCTATTTAATTAAATTTTAGAGCGCTTTATTGGCATACTCATTTAAAGAATGATAGTGTTGCCAAAGCACAGAAGAGCATTGACACAGAGAACACAGACCCGTAGAATATATTAGCTTTAATAATTCATTTTTTCTGTCATTCTTTCTTTCTATCATTCTTTCTTTCTCTCTTTCTTTCTTTCTTTGCCTGTACTGTATTTTTTTTCTCAAGTTGCGAAGGCAGATTCAGATTTCAAAGCTTTCAGGACATGACAAGAACTCTTGGTGGTGTAAAGCTTAAAGTCTGTGTTCAAAAATAGGTTATTAAAAGACAACAAAGAAACGAGCTGTAGGGGTAATCGGAGAGTGCGATCCTCCTACTGGTGCCAAAATGCCTTCGCGAAATTCCTATTTGCTATTTTCACCGAAGTTGAAAAACGACTTGCTGATCAGCTCCAATATTTAATGGGTGCTTCTTTGGCATCCCCGTCGGCATCCCTGTCGGCATCCCTCCGCCCAGCGGTTCTGTTCAAATTGGCCCGGTGGGTTTTTTGCATAATCTAGCCGACAAACAAATAAACAAACAAACAAACAACGTAATGCATATCTTAGAGATCCTTAAAGAATCTTCCCAGGCTGAGGTAATAAATTAATCGCATTTATTTTCTCTATTTATTCTAATTATTCTAATTATTCTATTCTTTTCTAATTATTATAAACCTCACATGCTGCTCCGGGCTGTTCATTGGCTGAGTGTTTTGATTGGCAGCTTAGTCCTCCACTCAACTCTGACTTGTCTCACAAATACCCGCTGAAGTCAAATTCCTTTGTATATGTAAGTATCAATAATCAGTAATCAGTAGGTCAATAAACCTGATTCTGAAGATATCTTATTTCCTGCTTATTGTTTATTCCTTTGGTGCGGTGTCCCAGCATGCATCTGGGGTCATGTGGGGATTACTGGCGGTGTGTGTGTGTGTGTGTGTGTGTGTGTGTGAGGTCATGGGTGAATATGTGGCGGTGGTTGTTGGGTCCTGGCCCGCTCCGTGTTCCTCCTGTCCAGATCAGGGGTGTCGGGTTAGGGAGTGTGATGGCGTGACGACGATGAACGAGAGCAGGATGTCTATGGTGGCCCTTGCTATCACAATCAGGCACAGAAACACACACACACACACACACACACACACACACACACACACCACACATTCGCATATTCAGATACATGCACACACACACACACACACACACACACACACACACACACACACACACACACACACACACATGCATACAAAGAGACACACACACATGCATTTGTGAGCGTGAGGTAAGGGTAGGTACGAACAGAGCAAGCTTCTCTGAATGCGTGACAGGCTTTTCTCCTCAGATTTAGCTTGACGGATTCACTCTCTCTCTCTCTGTCTCTCTGTCTCGCTCTCTCTGTCTCTCTCTCCGTCTCCCTCCCTCTCTTCCTCTGTTTCTTTCTCTGTCTCGTCAAATGCTCTTCTTTATTTTCTCTATCTTCCTTTCTCCTTCCCTCCCTCTCTCTTCCTCTCCTTTTTTATCTATTGCCTTCTTCCTCATCCTCCAGTTCTCCCTTGTTCTCTCTCTCCTCCATTTCTTCCCTACTCCCTTACCCTCTCCCTCTTGTTCACACTTTCTCTCACTTTCTCCATCTCTTACTTGTTCTCTCTCTCTTTCTCTTTACTCCCTTACTCTCTCCTTCTCTCCATCTCTCTCTGTCTTGCTCATGCTTTCTCTCTCTCTCTTTATCTCTCACTTGTTCTGTCTCTCTTCCCCTTAACTCTCTCTCTCTCTCATTCTTTCCCTCTCTTTCCCCCTCTCTCTCCCTCTCGCTTGCAATTTCTCTTTCTCTCTCTTTCTCCATATCTCCCTCGTTCTTTCTCCCTGTGGTGGCAGTTAGACATGCATACCTTTTGAGCAGAGGCATTTCTCAGCCTTTCTTTTCATCCTTTGCTTTCTCTCTCTCTCTCTCTCTCTCTCTCTCTCTCTCTCTCTCTCTCTCTCTCTCTATCTCTATCATTCCTCTATGGAGCAGAGGCATTGGCCTGGTGAGTCACGATTTCTCAGCCTTTCTTTTCATACCTTCATGCTTTTTCCTCTTACTCTCTCTCTCTCTTTCTATCTCTATCGCTCTCTCTCTTTTTTTATTCTTCCTATGGCCAAATCAATCCCTTCACTGCAAAGCCTTCTTTTCATCCTTTGCTTTTTCCTCTCTCTCACTCTTTTTTTATTTTTCTTACGGCCAAATCAATTGCTTTACTGCAAAACTAGGTGAAGGATGTGTGAAGGATGGATTCCGTTTGTGTTGTACACTACACATATACATGCATACTTTATACACACGCACACACACTTACACACACACAAACACACACACACACGCACGCACCTGCACACATACATACACACTCCTCTTTCTCCTTCCTGTTTTCTCTCTCTCCCTTTCTTTCTATTTTTTTCTCTGTCACACACATTGAGAAACATCCAAATTCAGGCTTGCCAATGTCAAGAACCTCTTTAACTAAGTCCGTGTAGAATAAAACTGCCAGGGCCCGTTCCCGTGGTAACTTTTCAGAACATTAATTAGGAATGAGTTTTGCTTCCTCGTCGAGCAAATTGAAAGGGCAATGGGGCTCCAACTGAACTGTTAGGCCAAGGTTGGGATAGAAAACACACACACACAGACACACACATACAGCTCACACATACACACATACAGTACACACATACATGCATGCATACATAAATGCGCGCACACACACACATATACCCATGCACACATGCACATGTGCGTGCACACGCACGCGCACACACACACACACACACGCACACAAACAGGTTGAGTATAGGGTGGGAAGAGGGAATCCCGTGAGAATGGTCCACATGCAAGTGAAGAAATGCCTTACTACAGTAAAAAAAATATATCAGAAAAGGGAGATGGAGAGAGAGGGGAAAAAGAGAGAAAGAGATGGCAGGGAGGAAAGAAAAGAAAGAAAGAGATGGATACTCTATACAAACTGGGCTTGGGTTTGCGAGGTCTGGAGATGAAAGGATCTCTGTGCTATCTGTCTAAACTCTAGGGACTTTTCAAAAGCAGCGAGAAAATATGAGAGAGGGAGAGAGAGAGAGGGAGGGAGAGAGGGAGAGAGGGGGGGGGGGGTAGAAAGATGGGGAAAGGAAAGGGGAGAAATGCACGCAGAAGATGCAAGTCAGCAGGTTTCCCTACATTCCCCCCAGCATACACACACACACACACACACACACACACACACACGCATACGCACACACACATACACACACACACACACACACACACAGACACACACACGCATACGCACGCACACACACACACACACACACACACACACACACACACATACACACACACACACACACACACACATACACGCACACACACACACACACACACACACACACACACACACACACACACACACACACACACACACCGACACCACCAGCCGATTCTTTACAGGGAATATAAACACTTTACAGTAGGGGAGACAGGGCTGATCCATTCACCGTGAAAATGTGGCACACATCAAAGGCATCGCCAGGAAGAAAAAGAAAAAGAAAAAGCAAAAAGGAAAAGAAAAAAAAAATGGAGCCCAGGGTAGGCCCAGGATATCCCCCCCCCCCCACAGAGAATGGATCCCTAAACACCCATCAGACGTCTGTTGCTAGAGTACAGTCCCATTTTTAACCCCCCAATACACCTACATGTCTCTCCATGGAAACTCATCTATAGGGAAAACCACACAATGTGGATGCTTTCACCTACCGCCTGCTTTCAGCCACATGCGCTAGCAGTGTTAAAGGACAACCAGGATAGGGAACTAGAATACTGAAGAACGCGTGATATCGACCTCCATGGACTCTGATGAAGACGCATGGCATCGAAACGTTAGTTGTTTTGCACCTATAAAATAATAAAAGTAAAAAAGAAGACTTCCGTGCTGGACCAAATCTCTCCCTTTTATGCGTGATATCGATTTTTGCCTCCTCGTGACACACACGCCTGCACGAGGCAGTGTCGTGACCTGAAGCTCTCAAAAGCCGTAGCCTTGCAGTAGCTGGAAGAAGATGGAGATGAAGGTAAATGGATAATGGGTGATATAAATGGATGTTATTTTTATCCGTTTAGTTTTTTAATTGCAATTACACGAATCCAGTGCCATCTAGGAAATGCAGCGTTTTTGAAACCTCTAAACTTTGGAGGCCGTTTTAAAAAAAATACCTGCTTGAGTTTGGGGCTTTAATCTCATGGTATATGCATATAGTGACAACAAAAGGCATTCTATTCCATTCTAATTTATTCTATTCTATTCTATACTTTACAGGATCCTTGCACTCATGTCCTTGTCTTTGCAGGGGACACTGTTACATCAGTCTGATAAGAGTGTTAGAAGGATGAGAGTTCTAAACAATGTTGTTCTCCATAGAAAATAATGTGAAATGTTAGAATCATACAGTACATTGCTGTAGAAGGTATTCCTTTTTATAAAGAATGTTCAAAAGCTCACATGCTTGAAGAACAAGAGCTTAGGATCAAGCACTAGTTCCCACTATATGTCTCTTCTACGGTATCTCGAGTGCTTCTGCTCACTTCTAAGTCGCCTTGGATAAAAGCTGGTAAATGTAGTGTAATTTAATGCACTCTGGTGTAAAGGGGGCTTTCTGACGTTCTTCTGTTCTGAGGCAGAGAGCCTACGGGGAACACTATAAATGCGTGTAGCTCATTTCGGTGTGACGGGCGTTTTAAGAGTCATGTCATGACCTTTTATTGGTTTGACATATCGGACGCGAGTGACCAGCTAGTATTTCTTCCAGAGCCGGTCGCCAGAGGGTCGTTAGTGGATGCAGTATAATTAGACCACTCTTCCTGCCGTGCCATTATAAAGACTACAATTCCCATGATCCTCAGTGTTCTGGCCCTGCCCTCCTGCACCTCTGCTCCTTGCGTCCCTCACCCCTTCCTCCTCCTCCTCCTCCTCCTCGCCTCGTTCCTCTCTACTTAATTAACTCATTGATCAGTCGACACATAAATTAGACCACTGGAGAGGGCATTCATGGTGCTCTTGTCCTCCTTCATATCCCTCTTTACCCCCCAAACCCCCACCACCACCACCACCACCATTTACTCCCTCCTCCCTCTTTCTCATCACTTTCTCTTTCTTAACCCTCATCTCTTCTCTCCTCTCTCGGTTTCTTCATTGTTTTGTTTTTTCTTTTGGGCGTTTTTTTTTTTTTTCCTTTTTACTCTCTATTTTTGTTACACTTCCTCTTCCTCTCCTTTTCAGCTCTCTATCTACTTTCATTTTCTTGCCCCCATTCTCCTCTCCTCTCATCCGTCTCTTCACTCTGTTTCTCCCTCTTCTTTCCTCAATTTCTCTGTCTTTACTCTGTATTTTTTTCCCTCTTCTTTGTTTTCACTTTCCTATTCTCCTCTTCTCTCTCTTTCTCTCTCTCTCATTCATTCTCTCTCCTTTGTCTCTCTCTCTCTGATTCTCTCCCTTCATGGTTCAGTGGCATGCACTCAAGAGCACAGAGGCCTGGAGCGTGGCCATTTTTTCTGCCGTAAAGAGAGAGGAGAGGAAATAGAGAGAGATGGAGAGCAGAGAGGAGGAGGAGAGAGAGATGGAGAGAGGAGGGGAGGAGGAGAGAGATGGGGAGCAGAGAGGAGGGGAGGAGGAGAGAGATGGGGAGAGGGATGGAGACAGGAGTAAATAGAGGGAAGGGGAAGGAGAGAGACATGGAAACAGGAGGGGATGGAGAGAGGATGGAGAGAGGAGGAGGAGAAAGAATGACATAGAGAGGGATGGAGAGAGGAGGGGAAAGGGAATGAGAGAGAGATGGAGACAGGAGGGGAAGGAGAGAGGGATGGAGAGAGGAGCAGAAGAGGAGAGAGATGGAGTGGGATGGAGAGATGAGGAAAAGAGGAGAGATGGAAAGGGATGGAGAGAGGAGGGGAAATGGAGAGATAGAGGGGTGGAGAAAGGAGGGGAAGAGGAGAGAGAGATGGAGTTAAATGGAGAGAGGAGGGGAAGGGGAGATTGGAATAGAGAGATGGAGAGGGATGAAGAGAGGAAGGGGAAGGAGAGAGAGCTAGAGAGATGGAGATGGATGGAGAGAGCAGCGGAAATGGGAAGAAGGAAGAGAGGAGTGGAAAGGAATGGAGAGATGAGGGGGAGGTGGGAGAGAGGAGGGTAGGGGAGACTAGGGAACTAGAGAGATGAAGAAGGATGGGGAGAGGAGAAGAAGGGGCTAGAGAGATGAAGAGAGATGGAGAGCATGGAGAGAGAAGAGGAAGGAGAAGGGGAGAGGGATAGAGATATGGAGAGGGATGGAGAGAGGAGAGGAAGGGGAAGGGAAGAGGGAATGGGTTAGAGATATGGAGAGGGATGGAGAGAGTAGGGGAAGGGGAGAGAGGGAGCGGGTTAGAAAGATGGGGAGGGATGGAGAGAGGAAGGGGAAGGGGAGAGAGAGGAGGGGAAGGGGAGCGGGTTAGAGGATGGAGATGGAGAGGGATGGAGGGAGGAGAGGAAGGGTAGAGGGTTAGCGAGATGGAGAGGGATGGCGAGAGGAAGGGGAAAGAGGGAGAGGGATAGAGAGATGGAGATGGAGAGGGATGGCGAGAGGAAGGGGAGAGAGGGAGAGGGATAGAGAGATGGAGATGGAGAGGGATGGCGAGAGGAAGGGAATGGAGAGAGAAGAGGAAAGGGGGAGAGGGCTAGAGAGATGGAGATGGAGAGGGATGGCGAGAGGAAGGAGAAGGGGAAAGGGAGAGAGAGAGAGGAGGGGAGGGGAGAGGGATAGAGAGAGAGGAGGGGAGGGGAGAGGGATAGAGAGATTGAGAGGGCTGAAGAGAGGAGGGAAGGGGAGCGGGATAGAGAGATGGAGATGGAGAGGGATGGAGAGATGGAGATGGAGAGGGATGGCGAGAGGAAGCCGGACATGCACTCCTGGGGGCACAGAGGTGCTGCGGTGGTCGGCCAGGGATGAGGGATGGATGATGGCTCACGGCGGAAACCGGGGGAGTTTGGGGGTGGGGGGGTGGGGGGGATATGGAAACATTTCTTCATCAGTCATTAGATGCCCCCGGCCCCTACCCACCCAGGCACGGCTCTGGCTCTCTTTGGTACAGCAGCTTTTGCTTCCTCCCTCCCTCTCTTCCTCCCTCTCCTTTTCCCTCTCTTTCTCCCTCTTTTTCTCTCTCTCAAGTCCTCCTCTCTCTCCATTCTATCTCTCTTACCTCTCTCTCTCTCTCACTCTCTTTCTCTCTCTTTCTCCCCCTCCCACACCAGACTTAAAGACTTTCAGTCTCCTTCTCCTTCTGTCTCTCTTCTTTTTCTCTTTTTGCCCACTCCATATGTTCATGTGTGTGTCCATGCCTCCCTCTCTTTCTCTCCCTCTCTCCCTCTCTCCTCCTGTCTGTCCTTCTCTGTTTCTCTGTGATTAGGGACTTAATCCCTGCAGGTCTGTGCAGATGGTGGCTCTTGTAGACTTTGGCACAGTTAGGACTTCTTCAGTGTGCATGATGGCATGGAATCCCCATTTTGCCTCGTCAGAACCTCCACCACCCCCCCTTTTTAAAGTATTTGTCATTGGGGCCTTATTAGACAGACAGGAAGTGAGTGGGAGAGAGATAGGTTACGGTTGGGAAATAACCGCAGGCCGGATTCGAACCCAGGTCACCATGCATACACAAGCAAGTTCCCATGGTGACCCGGGTTTGAATCCGGCCTGCCCTACAAAGGCAAAGTGCAGTAACTATGTGAACATAGAAACTGAGGAAAAATGCCTTTAATGTTCTCATACTACTAAGTCCTAAATCAAACGTGTTGTACGTATAACAGTGGTGATGCTTTTATCCACTTTCTGTAGTTACTGCCTTTTGGCTTTGTAGGGCAGTATGGTACAGGTGTTCTACCCACTGTGCTACACCACTGTGCACTGGTCCCTTTTAACCACCTCCCAAACCACCACACACACACACACACACACACACACACACACACACACACACACAGATGTACGTAACCACCACCCAAACCACCAAATCTTTCACTGTCTCTCCCTCTCCCTCTCCCACACACAAACACACACACACACACACACACACACACACACACACACACACACACACATGTAACCAGCACCCAAACCCACTCCAGCCTCCATCTTCTTTCACTGTCTCTCCCTCTCCTCTTCTCTACAACTGCTCAGATCTCTCTGTGAGACTGTGCACACAGTCTCCTTTTCTCTCCTCTCCTGTCCTTTCCCTCTCCTCCTCTTCTCCTCCCTCTCTCTTCTCTCGTCTTTTCTTCTCTCCTTGTCTATTTCCTCCTCTGTGTCCTTCTCTTCACTCTCTCCTGTTTCTTTTTCTTCTGCCCTGGCCATCCTTCAATCTTTTTGTCTTAGGAGCTAATGGAGCACACAATCTCCCTGTCTCTTTTTTCTCCTCCTCCTCTCCCTCTCCTCTCTCTCTCCTCTCATCCTCTCTCTCCTTTTCTGCGCTCCTCCCTCTCTCTCTACTCTCCGTCTCCTCTGCGTGAGTCTTGCTTGGATCTTGTTGTGTTAGGAGCTAATTGAGCGCACAGTCTTCTTCTCTTTTTTCTTTCTGTCCTACCCCCCTCCTCTCTGTGCCCTCTCTACCTCTCCCTCGCTTTCTCTCTGTTCCTTCCCTCTCTTCTCTCCTCCTTTTCCTCCCTCTCTTCTTTCCTCTCCTCTCCCCCTCTCCCCTCTCTCCCCTGTGTATGTTCTGCCTGGGTCTGTCTGTGTTAGAAGGTAACGGAGCACACACCCTCCTCTCTCTTTCCTCTCATCCTCTCTCCTGCTCCTCCTCTCTCCTCCTCCTCATCCCTCTCTCCTCTGCGGGGGTCCTGCCTGGGTATGTGTGTGTTAGTAGCTAATGGAGCACAGAACATTTTTCTCTTTTTCTCTGTTGCTCCTTTATTTCCTCTCCTCCCTATCTCTATCCTTTCGTCCTCTCCCCCTCTACTCTCTTTCCTCTGAACAGGTCCTGCCTGTGTATGTCTGTGTTAGAAGCTAATGGGGCACAGAACCTTTTCTCTGTTCCTACTTTCTCTTTCCTCCTCCCTCTCTCTTTATTCTTTGCTCATCTCCCTCTCCCTCTTTCTATCCTTTCCTCCTCTTTTTCTCCCTCTTTCTATCCCCCCTTCTCCCCTCTCCATCTCTCCCTGTCTCCTCTGAGCAGGTCTTGCCTGTGTCTGTCTGTGTTAGTGTCTAATGGAGCACAGAGGCTTGTTAAATGGATCAGAACCGGGGACACGTGTTGGACGCGCTGGGCCCCTCTGAGGAGGCTCAGCTGAAGCGGCTTTATGACCCAACCGTGTCACGCTCCGAGACCCCCCCTCTGTGCCTAACCACTGGGGTGTGTGTGTGTGTGTGTGTGTGTGTGTGTGTGTAGGTGCGTGTGCTTTGCAACTTACTCCAACATTTCTGCTGATATAGGCACTTACATACACTTGAGTGAACATATCACACACACACACACACACACACACACACACACACACACACACATACACACACACACACACACACACACACACACACACACACACACACACACACACAGCATATACAGCTTGTGTATGAACACATGCAGAGCATATATATATATATAGGCACATGCGTATTCCCATCCAGTCACATTTGCATACCTCCAAGATACACCCACTTGAGGGTGCGGGTGCGTTCGTACACACACACACACACAGACACACACACACACACGCACACGCACACACACACACACACACACACACACACACACACACACATACACAACTATTTATTAAGCCATCAGAGGCAATCATCAAAGCTTCCTGATTTCTTGTGATTTAATTATGGCGGCCGATGGTGGCGGGTAATAAAGTATCTATTAGGTAAGCAGGACACCTTGGCGAAGCCGCGCGCTCTCGCTCACTCTCGCAGGTAAACATTAACTCATCAGCAAGGTCGACTGCCACGGAAGACATGTCGCTAAGTTTCAGAAAATGAGATATTAACATATACACACACACACGCACACACACACACACACGCACACACATACACACACACTCACACACCCACACACACACACACATATACACGCACACACACACACACACACACACACACACACACACACACACATATACACACAGAAAATTAGATATTTATACAGGAACCCATCTTTGATGTAGTGGGATAGTCCTTGATTCAACAAAAAGAGATCAGGCTGTTCATTTTAAACTGCACACACACACACACACACACACACACTTCTGCTCAATTCCTATTTGAGCTGATGCATTTTGATGTGTGTGTGTGTGTGTGTGTGTGTGTGTGTGTGTGTGTGTGTGTGTTCATTGGCTTAGTCTAACTCCAGCTTTACACTAGGCTTGCCAAGATGTGCTCGCCGCTGTTGGCTAAAGATATTACACATGGGTAGACAGAGGCACAGATTTTTATACTTTGTGCATTTCAATCGATTTATCCATTTTCCCATTTCCTACCCAATAACAGACCCAACAGCAGTCAGCCCAAACACAATGAGATTTTTGGTTAGTGTTTAGACGGTTAGGACACATTTGTCATTTTCATAAGCCGTAATGACGTTGGCAGTGTGAACTCTTGTGCGGATGGTGATGGTGGGGATATCTCAATGCCAGTGCTGATATCCTGGGTGGGTATATGGGACCCAGAGGCCTCTCTAGACTGGCAAGGCAAGGCAGCGCTTACTTGTTTATTTAGCACTTTTCACATACACTGAGTGAGTCAACAGATGTTAAGCAAATTAAATCAATTAATTTTTATTTGTATTATTTATTTTTTTTTTTTGTGTAGCACCATTTATGCAAAACCAGTCATGCATGGCACATCAAGACATCACAGAAAGAAAAATGAAAAAATCCCAGCAAAGCAAACTATACATATGTTTATGACTGTTGTCAGTAAGTGTCATTCAGTTGTGCCACTGCAAAAACCGAATCACACGTAATAACAAGTCATAAACATAAATCAAGTGTTCAATAGTGTCATGTCATGTTTATAAAGGGCTCATGGCACCCTTATGTAGACACATCCAAATGGAACATTGCCATTGATTTTATGAAGACAGAAAATGTAGTATCAGCGTATCACTGGTGATTCCTATCTGTGTAGCGTAAGTCAACATACAGTGGGAGCAGCAGGGAGTCTCCAGACACACACACACACACAGGTGCGTGCACACGCACATGCACACACAAACACACACACACACACACACACACACACACACACACACACACACACACAGGTGCGTGCACACGCACATGCACACACAAACACACACACACACACACACACACACACAGGTGCATGCACACGCACATGCACACACAAACACACACACACACACACACACACACACACACACACACACACACACACTGCCTTAACGAGGCCCTGGGTCGTTAGTATGCCGCATGCAGCTCTTGCACACACAGTACGCATGGCACTGATGACTGCTGCACTTAAGAGTGAGGCCTGGCCCAGCAATGAGAGGCATGACTGGACTAAGGCTGTTTGATCCTCTTACTGCCTCTTATCTACACTACATCAAAGTTTTTTGTGCATACACAGATGAGCGTGTGTGTGTGTGTGTGTGTGTGTGTGTGTGTGTGTGTGTGTGTGTGTGTGTGTTTGTGTGTGTATGTCCGTGTGTAAACATTAGCATGTGTGATGGATGCTCATATAGACTACGTGTGTGTGTGTGTGTGTGTGTGTGTGTTTGTGTGTGTGTGTGTGTTTGTGTGTGTGTAAACATTAGCATGATGTGATGGATGTTCACATACCCAGTGTGTGTGTGTGTGTGTGTGTAAACATTAGCTTGTGTGATGGATGTTCATATACCCAGTGTGTGTGTGTGTGGGTTTGTATGTGTGTTTGTGTGTATGTGTGTGTGTGTGTGTGTGTGGGTGTGTGTTTGTCTGTGTGTGTGTGTGTTGGTATGTGTATGTGTATGTGTGTGTGTGGTTATGGCCAAACAGGTCTGAGTGACAGCAGCAATAGCAGTTGAAAATGCAGGAAAGAGAAAAAAGCCCATTACAAGTCTGGGCTCCACAGAGCAGCTGTCACTCCTCCACTCACAACAGAGGAGGAAAGAAGGAAAGAGGGAAAGAAGGAAAGAAGGAGAGAGGGATAGAGGGAAGACAAAAGACGACAAAACCCCCCTACTCGTGTTCTCCACAGGCGACGACCCCAGGGTTACATGTGAAGCACTGTTCTGGCATGTGTGTGTGTGTGTTTGTGTGTGGGTGTGCGTGTGTGAAAGTATGAGTATCAGTGCAAAAGTGTTTGCATATGTGTGTGTGTGTGTGTCTGTGTGTGTAAGATGCATAAAGATGTAGGTGTGTGTGTGTGTGTGCATGTGTGTGTGTGTGTGTGTGTCTGTGTGTGTGTGCGCATGTTCGTGTGCACACACCTGTGTGTGTGTTTGTGTGTATGTGTGTGTGCACACACCTGTGTGTGTGTTTGTGTGTGTGTGTGCACGCACTTGTGTGTGTGCGTGTGTGCATGTGTGTCTGCGCGTGCATGTGTGTCTGCGTGTGTGTGTGCCTGTGTGTGCCCGTCCCAGGGGAGCGTGGCTGGCTGGCTGGTGTATGATGGAGACCTGCTCTCGGCGGACATTTTGGCTCTGTAGTGACATACAGCAGCAGCAGCACTTTCTGTTTGCTGTGCCCGGTGCCGGCCGGGTTAGTGGCTGTTTGAAGTGAGCTCTACAGGGAGACTGACCTCGCTCTTTCGCTCCCTCCCTCCCTCTCTCTCTCTCTTCCTCTCTCTCTCTCTGTCTCCCTCTCTCTCTCTCTATCCCTCCGTCTCTCCCTCACTCAATCTCACTCCCAGGGGAGCCTTTCATAGTTAATTCTCTTGTCGGTTTACCGGGCTGTTCTTTCCCTCTCTCTTTCTTTCTCTCCGTCTCTCTTTCACTCCTGTTGTCCTCTCATTCTCTCCATCCTTCGGCCAATACTCCAGAGAGCGGTTGCTGTTATGAGCTAAGTGTGTTGATGTGTCCATGTGTGTTGGGGTGTGTGTGTGTGTGTGTGTGTGTGTGTGTGTGTGTGTGTGTGTGTGTGTGTGTGTGTGTGTCTGTGTGTGTGTCAGAGGGGTTGTTGGCGGAAAGGGAAGGACCTAGAGCAGGGGTGCTCAATACGTCGATCGCGATCTACCAGTCGATCGCGAGGCCAATAGTGGTAGATCGCATACAACTTTGAAAAAAAAAAAAAAGTTCCCTGTTCGTCCTGCACATGCTAGTTAGCTGATGGCCCATCAGGCATCCACCGGCAGACAGCGATCACCCAGCCAGTAGCGGGCTATCTCCAAACATTTGGACCCATCAACCTTTGTGCTGGAGCCAGTTGATGGGCCAGGTCGCCCAGCAGATGTGGAAGGACATCGGAGATTGCGAGTGCTTCTCACTGCAGTTGGACGAATCTACGGACGTGAGTGACACAGCACAGGTGTGCATTTACATTCGTATGGTGTTCAGTGACATGACTGCAAAGGGGGAGCTATTGACAGTGATTCCCTTGAAAGAACATGCGCGAGGAGAGGACATTTTTCAGTCGTTTAAAAACTTTATCGACAAAACTCAGCTCCCACTGTACAAGTTAGTGTCCATCACAACGGATGGAGCGCCCGCAATGGTTGGTCGCGAGAATGGGTTCATTGCCAGGTGCAGACAGGACGATGCTTTTCCAGACTTCGTGAATTACCACTGCATTATCCACCAACAAGCATTATGCGCGAAGATGCTGAACATGAAAGAGATCATGGACGTGGCAACGAAGATCGCCTGCTCAATTAGAGCTAGAGCACTTCAAAGACGGCTATTCCGCACACATATAGAGAAGGCTGACAGCGACCACTCTGAGTTGTTGCTACACACTGACGTGAGGTGGCTTAGTCGCGGGAAATTCTTGCAACGATTCCGAGAGCTCTGTCCTGAAATCAAGGAGTGAAAGTGGACATGCAGAATACAAACAGCTGAATGACGAGCAGTGGCTGCTGGATTTGGCTTTTTTAACCGATCTGACAAACATGCTGAATGACCTTAATCAAGAGCTGCAAGGAAAAGACAAAACGGCATCCTTGGCTGAGTCAATGCAGTGCAAGTCATCAAATTAAACTCTGAACTAATTATTAATACTATTATTATTATTCATTGTCACTGTATTCTTCTTCTTCTTATTATTATTATTATTATTATTATTATTCAGAGCTTATTTTGGTGCAATATTGGCTTGGAATTTTCAATAAATTTTAAAATA
Organism: Setipinna tenuifilis; assembly: GCA_030347295.1. Lineage (NCBI taxonomy): Eukaryota > Metazoa > Chordata > Actinopteri > Clupeiformes > Engraulidae > Setipinna > Setipinna tenuifilis. The sequence goes on from CM059284.1 coordinate 10,342,191, forward strand.
ACATACGCTTTTAGATAGGTAGATCTTTGGGACTTGGTCATTTTATAAGTAGCTCGCACACTGAAAAAGTGTGAGCACCCCTGACCTAGAGTGTATAACCTCTCCCTCCCTCTGGTTGCTATGGGCACATTATTGCATAGCCACAGTTGCCAGGGACAACGCAGTATAACGTGCCTTTAAAAAAATACACTTAGTCTTTCCCTCCCTCTCTCCCTCCCTCTCTCTCCATCCCTCCCTCTCTCCCTCCCTCTCTCTCTCCCCCTTTTTTCTTTTTTTTTCTCTCTCTGTGGGAACAGTGTCATCACTGGACATTTATTTTCATTTTTATCTTTCCCTTGAAACTCACAACTTGGGGGGACTTACAAGGATCGTAATGATGCATTACGGCTGTGGCTGTGCACGAGAGGAGGGTGTGTGTGTGTGTGTGTGTGTGTGTGTGTGTGTGTGTGTGGGGATGGGGGGGGGGGGGGGGGGGGGGGGGCGGAGAGACAAACGACATTATATTTCACTCGGAGCAAGAGAAGCGGAGCCGTTCCGCTCACATCGTCTGAAAGAGGGAAAAAAATAATAATGTCTATCAAGGACACGCCTAACTGGCGGGAGAGAGAGAGAGATAGAGAGAGAGAGAGAGAGAGAGAGGGGGAGAGAGAGAGAGAGGAAGAGAGAGAGATAGAGATGGAGAGAGGGATAAAGAGAGAGGGAGAGAGATGGAGAGAGGGAGAGAGTGACAGAGAGATAGAGAGAGGGAGAGAGAGAGAGGGCAACATAGAGAGAGAAAGATAGAGAGAGAGAGGGAGGGACAGAGAGCGAGTGATAGAGAGAGAGAGAGAGGGAGAGATAGAGATAAAGACAGAGAGAGGGACAGAGAGAAAGAGAGAGAGACAGAGAGAGAGAGGGAGGGACAGAGAGAGTGGGTTTCGCCACGCAGTCATGTCCTAACTGGCGGGAGCGAGAGAGAGAGAGGGAGAGAGAGAGAGATGGAGAGAGGGATAAAGATAGAGGGAGAGAGAGATGGAGAGATGGAGAGAGGGAGAGAGCGACAGAAAGAGAGAGAGGGGGAGAGAGAGAGGGGGAAAGACAGTGAGGGAGAGAGAGATGGAGGGACAGAGCGAGAGAGGGAGGGACAGAGAGAGAGGGAGAAAAAGAGGGACAGAGAAGGAAAGAGAGAAAGAGAGAGTGGGTTTGGCCACGCAGTCATGTCAAATTACTCTCAGATGAAAGCGGGATTAGAGGCGAGTGTGTGCACACTGTTTAACGTTCCCCTAACGTTCCCCGGAGGTAGCGGCCCAGCCGGGGTGTGTGTGTGTGTGTGTGTGTGTGTGTGTGTGTGGTGGCGGGGCAGACCGTGTGAACTTTGGCTGCCGAGCGAATTGATGACCAGCGGCGAGCATGCAGACACTTTGTCTCCCGTCATTAGAGGAACCGCCCGCAACCCTGCGACTGTGTGTGTGTGTGTGTGTGTGTATGTGTGTGTGTGTGTGTCTCGTCATTAGAGGAACTGCCCGCAACCCTGCGACTCGGTCGCTTAAAAAAGCACACCAATGTCACTTAATCACACGGCCATGCAGGGCCACCGCACGTTCCTATGCTATACCAATAAAAAGTGTGTGTGTGTGTGTTTTTCTGTGTGTGCGTGTGTGTGTCTTTCTGTGTGTGTCCTTCTGTGTGTGTCTTTCTTTGTGTGTGTGTGTGTGTGTGTGTGTGTTTCTGTGCGTGTGTTTGTGTGTGTGTCTTTCTGTATGTGTGTGTTTCCGTGTTCATGGGCTTGTGTTTGGAAGTGTTAAGTGGTTTTTGAGGGATTAAAATTAAATGTTGATGGTCTCCCTCTCTCTCACACACTCACACACACACACACAAACACACACACACACACCTGCATAAGTACATGTGTTCACATGGGAGAGTATGCATTCAGAGAATAGCAGACACTTACGGAGATGGGAAAATAGAGGCAAAATAGTCTTTCAGTTATCTTTTAATTTGTGTCAAGTGAACACACACACACACACACACACATAAAGACACACACACACAACACAAGTATGCCTACTGGGTGTATTATAGAGAGTTTGCTTGCAGTGGTCTATGGGGGATTGAATGAATCTTTGTGCGTGTTGTTCTCTGCGCAATCCTGAGGATGCATTTGTATGCATAGTGAACATGTGTTTGTGTGTGTGTGCGTGAATTTGTGTGTGAGTGTGTGTGTGTGTGTGTGTGTGTGTGTGTGTGTGGGCGTCTGCATAGTAAACATGTGTTTGTGTGTGTGCGCGTGAATTTGTGTGTGTGTCTGTGTGTGTCTGTGCGTGTGTCTGCATAGTAAACATGTGTTTGTGTGTGTGCGCGTGAATTTGCGTGTGCGTGTGTGTGTGTGTGTGTGTGTGCGTCTGCATAGTAAACATGTGTTTGTGTGTGTTTGCATGCTTGTAATCTCAGTAAAACACGTCTAAACGCGGATTCATGGCAATGAACTCATGTACCGTAAAAACAGCAGCCACAGCACAGTATTATAAATCTCCTCTTTTAATGTGCTATTTAGGTCAATTAGCTCAGGATGTATTTCACATACAGTACGCACACACACACACACACACACACACACACACACACACGTGACGACACACAGCTGCACCTGCTGAATCCCTCTTTCGGGGTGTGTGTGTGTGGGTGTGTGTGTGTGTGTGTGTGTGTTTGTATGGCAGGTTGTTGCCAGTGTGCTGCATTGTCTCAGTGCTTACGTAACTGTGCAGACAGGTGTGAGTAGAACACTTGTGTGTTTCCCTCTATTGTGTGTGTGTGTGTGTGTGTGTGTGTGTGTGTGTGTGTGTGTGTGTGTGTGTGTGTGTGTGTGCGTGTGCGCATGCTCTGCTATGTTTGAGAGTTATTTTTGGCCTCAGGTGGACATGTGAGTGCTTCACAGCTCATCTGCGCTGTGTGTGTGTGTGTGTGTGTGTGTGTGTGTGTGTGTGTGTGTGTATGTGTGTGTGTGTGTGTGTGTGTGTATGTGTGTGTGTGTGTGTATGTGTTCAGGCTGCCACCAGATGTGACCAACGTGTGTGTGTGTGTGCGTGTGTGTGTGTGTGTGTGTGTGTGTTCAGGCTGCCACCAGATGTGACCAACGTGTGTGTGTGTGTGTGCGTGTGTGTGTGTGTGTGTGTGTGTGTGTGTGTGCGTGTGTGTGTGTGTGAGAGGGAAAGAGCTTGAGAGAGGCCAGATGTGCCCAGTGCAGACCGCCTGATGACACCTGTCACTTGCTCGCACTGTGTGTGTGTGTGAGTGTGTGTGTGTGTGTATGTGTATTTGCATCTGCATGTGTGTGTGTGTGTGTGTTTGTATGTGCAGGAGATGTGCATTGTTTGCTTTAATTTTGCTGTTGTGTTTCCATTTGACCTTCCTACACACTGTAGTGTATGCAAACTGTAATTGCGTGGGTGGTTAGAGACATTTCAATGCGAAATCAGTTTAAAATAAACGTTATAATCAACATTCACTCAAACCAAAGGGAGCTAAATTTGTCTATTTTCATTAAAATAACTTCTTTTTCACCAGGTAAAGCTTCATGTTCAAATGGAACAGCTTCAGAAATGGCTGATAATAAGCACTATGTCAATAATAGGACCACTTCACATTTAAATGACTGAATAGGAACAGCAGAAACACTGCACCTGGTTGATGAGTTATGCAGGAAGTATGCAGTTAGTATGCAGGTAGGCGTATGCACTGCATTAAATATGTACTAAATGTGCACTGCACTGCAATGAATATACAGCAAATATGCAGTGCACTGCATGTACAGTGTAGGTAGTATGCCATGTAATAAGTATATACTGTAATAAGTCAAACTTAGAAACTAAAACTTAGAAGATAAAAGTACATATTTGGTTAGAAGTTCATACCGGACCACACTGTTCAGATTTATGATTACATTTTATTTAGAAATTCAGAGTGTCCAAACACTTTAAATAAATAAAAATCAGAACTGAAACAAATAGGCCTACAACAAGTTATTTACACAAAGACATTTTGTTATCTATTAAACATAGCTATCCACTTGCTGTTGTTTCCTCCTTTGGTATTGCGTAGGCAGTACATCGAAAGCATCCAAATGTATCAAACAAACACAGAGGTATTTTTGCCTGATATCAATTAAGCATAGGGATCCTCTCGCCGCTGTTATCTCGTTTTTTTTATTCATGCGTTCTCCATCTCCCAACGACCACCCAAGCACTCTAAATAGAATAAACTGAAGCAAACAAACAAAAAAACACAAAGATATTTTTGTTGGATATCAATTAAATATAGGATATGCACTCGCCGTTGTCTTCTCTCCTGTTGTGTTCAGCCATTCTCCCCTCTCCACCACATTCTTCCAGGAGTCGTAGCGGAGGCCTCCATTAGGCTGCTGCCCGGTCAGGCGTACCCAGGAAAGGTCTCTCGGGGTGGGCCAAGGCTTTCACAGAGTCCCCCATTTTAGCTTTTAGCTTTTAGCCTAGCCTGGTGCCTCTCTCTCTCCACCATTAGAATGGTGCTACACTCACTGTAGAGAGGCTCTTGAGCACGGGGTCGGAGTTCAGTGCTGGAGTCGACAGTAGTACACTGCATTTGACACGCTAACACGCGAAGAGAGGTGGGCAGCTGTGGTGTAATGGCGTTTGGAAGCTGGTCTTGGGTTAGGGGATGAGACAAGTAATCATTTTTTGCAATTAATCGCAATTTAAAATGTCACAGTTAATTAATCGCAAAAGCTCTCCAACATTGTCATGATGACATTCTTAAACATTGTCTGTGTTATGCCAGTAGCGAGAACTTTAGACCAAGTGGAAAAGCCACTCAAATCGCCAGTGTGGTGGTTTTTCGGTTATTCCAAAAGTGACAGTGGTGTCTGTGGTTTCTTTCAAATTGAAAAAATATTCTATTTCTTCTTGTTTACATTTAATAAATAACCATGCATTGAAACCATGAATTGTTCATGTGATTTCTGGTACTTCTTTGATAGAGTTTATTATTGCATAAATAGACAATAATCTTAGATAATAATTGTACCATCAAAATCTGTAATTGTTTCAT
>CM059284.1:10354754-10367254 GCA_030347295.1 Setipinna tenuifilis
GGGCGAGACAGAGAGGTGCCGATATGGACGGCCATGTCTTACCAATGATGTAGGGACAAAGTGTCAGAGAAGGACAGAGAATGACAGTGAGAGAAAGGTTCAGAGGAAGAGAGACAAAGACAAAGAATGACAGTAAAGGAGAGAGAGATAGGAAGAGAGACAGACAAAGAAAGAGAGAGGGAGAGAGAGACTCCACAATAGACAGCCATGTTTAAGGACTGAGAGAGATTGGTGGCAGCAGCAATAACAGTGATGTTTCAGCAGTGTGGTAAATAGAGAGAAAGAGAGAGAGAGAGAGAGAGAGAGGGGGAGGGAGAAAGAGACAGAGAGAGAGAGAGAGATAGAAAGAGAGACAGAGAGAGAGAGAGAGAAAGAGAGAGGGAGCGAGAGAGAGAGAGAGACTTTGACTTTTAAAAAACCTTTATTACAGATTCACAGAAGCAAAAGGTAATACAACTTCACAGGGACAAACACATCAGAAAATCAAAACAGACACAATTAGTTGCCAGATGTAGGAAATTCTAACAAATTATTAAATTGCACCATTCCATTTCTGAGTGTGCACAAGGCACCATTTTGGCACCATATACGTTTTAAACGACCCAAGATCCTTCATTTCCTTATAAAAATAAAAGTCAATCAAGATCCTTCACAGAGAGAGAGAGAACAACAGAGAGAGAGAGAGAGAGAGAGAGAGAGACTCAGACAGTCATGTTTTACCAATGATGTAAGAGGTGAGAGAGAATAATGGACTGAAGCCTGTCTTCTGCGTAAAACGAAACGTACGTGAGTCAGCTTCGTCGCCGTAACGGTCACCATAACTCTGGGTCAACACGTACCCCATTTTGGCCCTTGTATATGCTGTTACCAACTGTGTGTATTTCTGGGTAACTTTTACCAAAAAAAGACCAAGCAAACTCCACTGATATATATGGCATGGCAGTCTATGGAGTGTCCTGCTGCAACCAGTGTTTCAATGGTGTGGCTCCACAGACACACAGCACACAGAAGCACACGTGATTACCCCCTATTTAGCCCTATGGCGATGCCGATTATGTGTATTTCTGGGTAATTTAAAAAAAAAAAAAGACCAAACTACACTGATATATATTCAACATGGCGGTCTGGAGTATGGATTGTCCTGCTGCAACCAGTGTTTTAATGACACACAGACAAACAGGACATAGAGGCGTCTGAAGCGTGATGATTGCGTAGGAGCATCAGTGTTGCCATCATGCATTGGACCACACAAAAGCATAAACCTGGCTTGACTGACATAGAGAGATGCCATAAAAGGCAGCCATGTTTTTAGCAGGAACGGAAAGTGAAATGTGTAGGCAGCAATAACAACCATGTTTTAGCACAGAGTTGGATAGAGAGGGGGAGCTTCCGAGAGAGAGAGCTTCCGATATTGACTGCCATGTTTTAGCAATGATGGAAAGGGCAGAAAGACAGAACGAGCAGAGAGTGTGGAGAGTGGGGGGAGAGTGGGAGAGAGTCTAAAATAGCCACGTTTTTCCACTTACCGGGATGGACAGAGGCAGTGAAGTATAGAGGGACTGAGTGGGAGCATAAATTGATTCCGGCAAATACTTTCGGTGTAACAAGATTTTGAGGTCGCCATTGTTTAACGCTCTCTAACCAACCAAACCCAGGCTTAAAAATCAGTCTGCTGCTTGCGGCATGCGGCGTTCGCTCCCACAATTTTAATATTCATTCCCAGACTTTATGTGCCTCCAGAGCACCACTGCATTAATTGCAACATTTTCAAATGTCACAGCCCAGTAAAATGCATAGGGAAGGAAGCATGGAAGCCTAGAAAAACCTGTTGCAGTTCCACTGGATTTACATGTAATGTCTCCATAATAATGAGTTTATTGAGGTTAATTTATTATTGAATTTTATGAGTTTATCTTTAGAATGTGTTATAAAGGTGTTATAATGGAAGGGATGGAAATTCACGTAGGTTACCAGCGAAATGCTGGTAAAAATATGAAAGTGACTGGTATATTTCAGACACAAAATTATAGTTTACTCTTGAGTGGTAGGTGAATTTTACCATTTATTTGCCAGTGGCCAGTGGCAACGGTTCACATTTTGCAAAGTAAATTTCCACCGTTGCTATGTAGGGAAGATAAGGTTACGATAAAAGTAGTGTGTAGTGGAGTGCCCTCAGTCAAGTGCTTTACTAAAGTACCCTTCTACACTTCTACTTCATATTCAGTTTAAAGCAACACTACAGCACTTTTCCTCGCTGGTCACCCCACAGGTTGGAAGCGGAATTGTCTGTCTTATGTCTCATTCGAACTACCAATCGGCGATCTGCTTTGGCAAACTTACATAGTGCGGTATACACAGTAGCCCATGCAGGGCCGCAAAGTGAATTCAGAAGTGCCGTTCACCCCTGTTACAAGTTGATGAACCACTAAAACGATTTCGTCAACATTACGTTATGGTTGAAAAAAAACCACTACTTAGTGTTTCTTTAAGGATAAAGGCAGTGTAGTGTGTAGTGGAGTGCCCTTAGTGACTTAGTGCGTCACCAAAGTGCCCCACCACTCCTTAGGGCACTGCTCCAGGGAGGGGGAAAAGGATGGAGGAGCCATGACAGATAAAGAGAAACGGAGAGAGCAAACAAGACAACAAGACGCCAGGGCCTCAAATATGCAGTGAATTGACAGACTGAAAGGCAGGGGGACAAGACAAAAGGGAGAGAGAGAGAGATAGAGAGATACTCTGAGAGACTAAGAGAGAGAAAGAAAAAAGGAGCATCTGTGGGAAAAGGGAGATAGTGACAGAGAGAGAGAGACAGAGAGAGGGAGCAAAAAAGAGAGTGAGTGAAAAAGAGAGTGAGTGAAAAAGAGAAAGGAGCATCTGTGAAGAAAAAGAAATAGTGACAGAAAGAGCCAGAGAGAGCGAGCGAGAGGAGAGAGCGAGAGACTGAAGAAGGAAAAGAAGAGAGAGACTGAAGAAGAGAAAGGAGCATCTGTGGAGATGATAGAGAGTTAGTGACAGGCAGAGCAAACGAGAGAGAGAACGAGAGAGGGGGAATAAAGGAGTAGAGAAAAAGAGAGAGAGAGAGAAACAGCTGGAGGCACAGAGCGGTGTTGATGTGACAGCCGTGGAGATGCCCCGAGGGCCGGAGGGTGGGAGGCAGGTTGTGGGCTCAGGCACCATCGGGCATCCCATAATTACCACAGTCGCCTGAGCCATTTGTGATGTCAGACAGCGGAGAGAGAGAGAGAGAGACAGAGAGAGAGAGATAGAGAGAGAGAGAGAGAGAGAGAGAAAGAGGGAGAGAGAGAGAGGGTGACGCAGAGCGCAGGCCAACTACTCCCAGAGCTCACTGTCGTATCTTTAGATCCCAACTGAAGACATAGAACAAGAAAAAGAAGAAGAAGAAGAAGAAAAAGAAGGATAGAATGAATGAATAGAAGAAAAAATGCAAGAGAATGGAGAGAGGAGAGAGTGAAGAACATAAAAAATGATAAAGAAAATAAAAAAAAAACAGGAAGAAGAAGACGAAGAAGAAGAAGAGGACGACGAGAGAGAGAGAAAAAGAGCGGACATATTGTGGAGCTGTACCATTGCATTGTATCCAGGCAACAGAGCGCGGATGAAGCATGGCCTCATTTGGCCTCGCCGCTGCAGCTGTGCAGTTTAGCCACATTACTCCACGCCGCCTATGAATCAATTACATGAGCGAACAGAGGGCTGAGCAAAATTGGTAACGAAAAGTGCCAACTGACCGATTTCTCCTCGCAAAGCCCTCTCCTCTCCTCCCCGTCTCCTCCCATCTTTCTCCTCTCTTCTCCTCCCCCCTTTCCTCTCTTCTCATCTACTACCCTCTCTGTTCTCTCCTCTCCTCTTATCTCATCTCCTCTCCCCTCCTTTCCTCCCCTCTCACCTCCTCCCCTCTCCTCCCCTCTCCTCCTGTCTTTCTCCTCTTTTCTACTCCCTTTTCCTCTCTTCTCCTCTACTACCCTCTTCTCTCTCTCCTCTCTTCTTATCTCCTCTCCCCTCCTTTCCTCCCCTCTCCCCTCCTTTCACCCCCCCTCCTCTCGTCTCTCTCCTCTCTTCTCCTCCCCCTTTTTCTCTTTTCTCCTCTACAACCCTTTCCTCTCTCTCCTCTCTTCTTATCTCCTCTCCCCTCCTTTCCTCTCCTCCCCTCCTCCTCCCCTCCACTCTCCTCTTCTCTCTTCTGCCCTCTCGTCATCTGTTCTTTCTCTAGTCTTGTTTTTGCCAAGTATAGGACAAGCAATGCAAGGTCTAATGTGCTTCTATTGTCTGCTTTGAATAGAGCCAGGTTTTTCTCTCTTTTTTTTTCACCCTCCCTTTCATTCCATTCTTCTGTGTATCTACGGCAAGCCAGGTGTGACAGATCTCAGCCATTCTCAGCAGAACAAAAAAAAATGCCATAACATTGGCGACTAATGAGTGCCAATACTTTTTAAAAGACAATGTCTGCTGAAGGTCAGCTCATTAACAGCCATCTCATTTGACTCTCTCCATCAGCCATGGCAGCGCTAACGCTAAATGCGCTCGTTAGGGACATCGCGCTGGCACGCTAACCGCTAACAGGCCGCCGCGAGTGAAGGCAGCAGCCAACTCATCTCCTCTCCTCTGCGCCCGTTAGCATTCCACGCGCTCTCTGCTCTCCGCTCACTCAGTACACACACGCGTGCTAAGTACGCTAAGTAAACCCTTTCCAGCGGGCAGGTGTGTGTCTATTGAAGCTGTTTTTATTTGGCCGACATCCCTCTCTTTTTCTCTGTCATTTCCCCCCACCTTGTTTTTAAATGGTGCTTTTTTAGGCAGGCACCATTAGTGTTACGAGCTGTCTGTTTTTGTCGTTTTTGTGTGTGTGTGGGGTTCGCTAGCGCGCGAGCTAACCTAGCGCTGCTTCCAGCAGGCCCAATCAATTTGAGGTGACGATGAATGCTGCCCGCTGGAGTAACGCTTTTATGTCACCCACCCACCCACAACGCCCCCGCCTCGCCGAACCCCCCCCAACCCTAGTCTGTCTGCACTACACTTTCACCCTTTTCACTACACTTTCATCCTTTTCTCTTCTCTCTTCTTCTCTCTTTTTCTTTCCTCTCCTCTCCCCTCTTGTCCTTTCTTTTTTTCTCCTCTTCCCCACAACACCCCTCCCCCCTCCCCAACTGAACCCCCCACCATAGCCTGTAGCTCTGCACTACACTTTCATCCTTTTCTCTTCTCTCTTCTCCTCTCTTTTTTTCTCCTCTCCTCTCATCTCTTGTCTCCTCTCCTGTTCTCTTCTCTCTGTTCTTCTTGATTGGGTTTTAGTATGTATTAACTGAATTCCTATTTTTCCCCTACTGATAATAAAGGGGACTTTTAAAAGTCAAAGTCTCTCTGTCATCCCCATCTCTGGCTTTCTCCCTCCCTTGCTCTCTCCCTCTCCCTTCCTAATGCTTTCCCTCTCTTGCCCCCTTTTCTCCTTCTCTTTTTCTCCCCTCTCTCTCTCTTCCTCCCTTGCTTCCTTCTCTCCTTCTCTCTTTCTCCCCTCTCTCTCTGTCCCTCCCTTGCGCCCTTCTCTCCTTCTCTCTTTTTCTCCCCCCTCTCTCTCTTCCTCTCTTGCCCCCTTCTCTCCTTCTCTCCTTCTCCCCTCTCTCTGTCCCTCCCTTGCGCCCTTCTCTCCTTCTCTCTTTTTCTCCCCTTTCTCTCTCTTCCTCCCTTGCTTCCTTCTCTCCTTCTCTCTTTCTCCCCTCTCTCTCTTTCCCTCCCTTGCGCCCTTCTCTCCTTCTCTCTTTTTCTCCCCTCTCTCTCTCTTCCTCCCTTGCTTCCTTCTCTCCTTCTCTCTTTCTCCCCTCTCTCTGTCCCTCCCTTGCGCCCTTCTCTCCTTCTCTCTTTTTCTCCCCTCTCTCTCTCTTCCTCCCTTGCTTCCTTCTCTCCTTCTCTCTTTCTCCCCTCTCTCTCTTTCCCTCCCTTGCGCCCTTCTCTCCTTCTCTCTATTTCTCCCCTCTCTCTCTCTCTTCCTCCCATGCTCCCTCTCTGCCTCTCTTCCTCCCTTCCCCCTTCCACCCTCGCTCCTCCGTCTATCCCTGCATGGTAGAGGGGATTTAGGTGAGAGGGAGACTAGAGCAGACTGCTGGTCACCTGAGGTCACTTCCTTGTTAAGGGGGCCAGACGGGCAGGGGCAGGAAGTAGTGAGGTGACATATTTCACAGCATATTGCACTGCACTGCACAGTACCGCACTGTCCTGCTTCAGCCAACTGGGCTTAATGTAGAAGGATTCACTCATAACACAACCCAACAGTATAACCTGCTATACAGAAGGATTCACTCATAACACAACCCAAAGGCATCACCTGCTTAATGTAGAAGAATTCACTCATAGCACAAGCCAACAATATCACTTGCTATATAGAAGGATGTACTCATAACACAGCTCAACAGCATCACTTGCTATACAGAGGGATTCACTGATAGCACAAGCCAAATGTATCACTAGTTATATAGAAGGATTCACTCATAGCACAACCCAACAGTATAACCTGCTTGATGTAGAAAGATTCACTCATACCACAAGCCAACAGTATAACTTGCTATACAGAAGGATTCACTCATAGCACAACCCAAAGGCATCAGTTGCTATATACGTAGAAGGATTCACTCATAACACAACCCTAAAGTATCACTTTCTAGATACATAGAAGGATTCACTTACAACACAATCCAACAGTATAACCTGCTATATAGAAGGATTCACTCATAGCACAACCCAACAGTATAACCTGCTTGATGTAGAAAGATTCACTCATACCACAAGCCAACAGTATAACCTGCTATACAGAAGGATTCACTCATAACACAACCCAAAGGCATCAGTTGCTATATACATAGAAGGATTCACTTATAACGACCCAGAAGTATCACTTGCTTTACAGAAATATTCACTCGTAACAACCCAAACTTATCACTTGCTATACAGAAGTATTTGCTCCCAACACAACCCAACAGTATCACTTGCTGTAATGAATTGTAAGTCCATGCACCCTCAATCTTAGGTAAGAGTTTTTTCCTGAATTCTTTCCCCAGAAAGAAAATTTCACGATGTTTTGCAGTGCTCGTTCGTTTCTCATGCAATATTTATGCATGTTTCGCTCCAATGCAGAATTTCCCAGGCGCGGAGGCTACCACTGGGATCTTGATCAGCGAAAAACAATGTCAACACCGAGATTCTAGATTACAAATTCTGAAAAACACAGCGGACCCGACTGCTATGCCCCTGAATGAGCACAAATAATGAAACATTTATCAGGAAAACCTCTCCATAGTTATTTTTCTTTGCCCATAAAAAACTCGATGAATTTCAAAAAAAAAAATCCTCGACCAACTTCCATTGGCTCTCTTTCTCTCTCTGTCTTTTTAGGTTCTTGAGTGAAAGCCTGATAGCATGTTATTAGCCCTGGTTTCCAAACAGTGCAAGCCATTTACTTACATAATTACATAATTACCACCACTTAATTACCACCTAGGTTACACAGAGCACCAGCCCTATGGTGTGTGTGTGTGTGTGTGTGCGTGTCTGTGTGTGTGTGTGTAGGCACGCTTGCACCTGTCCACTAACGGCTAACTGGGGAGGTCCACAGTGTGTGCCAAGCTCCTATAGACCACTACAGATGAAGTAAACGTGACTTTGAGTTGGGTTAGACCAGGTTAGCCCCATGTTTTGAGACTATCTGGCTATCAAGCTTTCCCTAGCACTGTGAGTGTTCAAGTACATACTGTAGACATTATAACATAGTCTCAATAGAATGTGTTCATGAACAATATAACAGTCCAGCATTCCATTCTATGTTGAATGGGACCATTCTTTAGAACCCTTCACTATATTCTACATGATGTCATTCCATTAGTGTGACGTTATCTTGGTACTGGCAGGGCCTCATCAACTTCTGTAGCCTCCTTTAAGGCTTTCTGTGTGTGTGTGTGTGTGTGTGTGTGTGTATTTGGGTTGAATGTGGTGTCATGTATTTGTGTTAAAAAAAGTAAGCTAAGGACAGGGTGACCTAGTATGTCTCAAACATTAAGATAATTTTGGTGGATAAATGACAGTGTGTGTGCGTGTGTGTTTGTGTGTGTGTGTGTGTATGAGAGATAGAGAGACAGAGTTTGTGTGTGTGGATGTGTGTGTGAGAAAGACATAGTTTGTGTGTCTGTGTGCGTGTGTGTGTGTGTGAGAGTAAGAGAGCGATAGAGACAGAGACAGAGACAGAGACACAGTGTGTGTGTGTGTGTGTGTGTGTGTGTGTGTGTGTGTGTGTGTGCATGTGCGTGTCTTTGGGGCCCAGTAGGGTGCTTGTGGTATAATTTTCCCAGTGCTCTTCAAGCAGTAATGGTCTTCAAAGCACGAGATGTCAGAGCGATTAGTGTCAAGATGACAGGAGGTTAAATATGAAGAGAACGGCTATTTAGTCACTTTTGAAATAAAAATATTCCTCATCCACTCAGTCACTCTTTCAGCAGTACATGCACACACACACACACACACACACAAGCACACACATGCAGTGCACACACACACACACACACACACACACACACACACACACTGCATCACTTCCAGGCCTGATGTCATGACAGGAGATTGAATATGATTATGAAAACCAGCAAGTCATTTTTTTTGTGTATGAAAGAAATATATTTCTAGCTAATATGTCTTGTATATCTTCCTCTCTCTCTCTCTCTCTCTCTCTATCTATCTATCTCTCTCTATCTCTCTCTCTCTCTCACACACACACACACACACATACACACACACACACACACACACACACACACAAATTGGGAGTAGACATGTGTATGACATGTAAGTATAAATGAACAAACACAATTATAAACGTTGCTAATAGATGCTAACATGCTAAATTGATGAACGATAATAATACATTAGTAGCTGTCGCGATGTCTGACAGGTTGAATGTGTGTGTGCGCGCATGTGTGTGTGTGTGTGTGTATGTGTGTTTGTGCTCCCATTTCCAAGCGGTTGTTTCAAAGATAAGGCAAACACGAGAGGTCAGTTACAACAGGAAGATTGCGCACCTTCCGTGTCAAGGTTCAGGACAAAATGTAATCTGTAATCCAGTAAGAAAAAAAGTCAGCACTCTTGAAATCCTATTTTTGGAAGACCAGACATGGTGGAAATGTCATTTTGTTTGTGTGCCTTGAAAATAAACCACAAAAAAAATGATTTTAAGTGTGCAGACTGTTCTTCCTTACTGAATCACAAGAGGTCAGAAAAGTTTTTTTTAATGTTGCTAACAGCAACCAAGACAAGATGTTATTTAAAAATATAGTACCCTGAAACTACATCTTTATAATAATAATAATAATAATAATAATAATAATAATAATAATAATAATAATAATCTTTACCTGTGTAGCACATTTCATGCAAAGGATGTAGCTCAAAGTACTATTACAGCACTTTGTTATAACAGCACTTAGCAACTTCATTACAGTCCGCCATAGTGGCGCGAGAGAAATCCACCCGGCCCGGCCACTGTGGAGAGCTCCACTAGTGTCCCAATGTGTCTTTTAGTATGTTATATTTCTTCTAATTTTTATGAAATTACATAGACCACATACATACCCATACTACAGTAAATGTAATTACATTTAATTGAGGCTGTGTAAAGAGGTCACATTAGTTACAGTGGAAAGTGAAGGCGTTGTGAAGGGTTGTCCAGTTTATAATGCCCATAGCACACAGGCCCTCGGAGCTAAATCAACCGGCAGTCAGCCAGACGGCAAATACAGCTGTTAACACTACACCTGCAGTCTGGTCTGGGCAGTGATGAAATTCAATGGGCCTCAACTAAGATGGAGTCTTACCTGCCTGCCTCTCTGTTGCTCTCTTTCTCTCCCTCTCCCTCTCTCTCCATCTCCCTCTCTCTCTCGCTGCCTCTCTCTCTCTCTCTCTCTCTCTCTCTCTCTCCCTCTTTCCCTCTCTCTCTCTCTGTCTCTCTCTCTCCCTCCCTCTCTCTCTCTCTCTCTCTCTCTCTCCCTGTCTACCCCTCTCTCTCTCCATCTCCCTCTCCCTCTCTGTCTCTCTCTCTTTCTCTTTCTCTCCATCTCCCTCTCTCTCCTTCCATCTCCCTCAGTCTCCTCCCTGTACTCCCCTTCAGCGGCGTTTGGCGATGATTTATATAGCGA
The DNA here is from genome assembly GCA_030347295.1 of Setipinna tenuifilis. Lineage (NCBI taxonomy): Eukaryota > Metazoa > Chordata > Actinopteri > Clupeiformes > Engraulidae > Setipinna > Setipinna tenuifilis. The sequence goes on from CM059284.1 coordinate 10,364,942, forward strand.
GCGAATTCCCTGCAGAAACTCCCACTACTCTCAGATTGAAAGCGTTGGCTTGTAATTATTCCCGAAGACGTATTGACTCAGCAGTGGGCTCTCTGAACTCCATTTAAATCAAAAAAACCTCCTTCTGCCTGCCTTTCTCCTTCGCTCCCACTCTCTTTACCTCTCTCACGCTCTCTCTCTCTCTCTCTCTCTCTCTCTCTTACTCTCATTTCTGTTTCTCTTTCTTTCCTGTAATGACCTCTCTCTCTCTCTCTCTCTCTCTTTCTCTCTCTGCCTCTCTGTCTCAGTCTTTTCTCACATATTATCACCCATTTTGTTTCTTCTTCTCACTCTCTTGCTTCTTCTTTCTCAGTTTGTCTTCTCTCTCTCTCTCTCGACTTTTTCTCTTTCTTCGCCATTCACATTGACTCACTCATTTACCCAGGAGTTTCCTCACTCTCTCTCTCCCACTCACTTGTTCTCTCCCTCTGTTCTCTCTCTCTCTCTCTCCGTCTGTCGCTCCACTTGTCTTGGTTTCCATGGCGGCGGAGGCAGGCTGCCGCGTCTCTGGGCTTCATGAGTCTGACTTTAATGTACCTCCCATTTCACGGCCTCTTTCTCCTCACACACACTCCTCTTTCTCCTCACACACACTCCTCTTTCTCCTCAAACACACTCCTCTTTCTCCTCACACACACTCCTCTCTCCATCGCCACACTGCTCTCTCCATCGCCACACTCTTCCCCCTCTTTCTCCTCAAACACACTCCTCTCTACATCCCCACACTACTCTCTCCCTCCCCACACTCTTCTCTCCATTCGTTCCCTCTTCCCCCTTTTTCTTCTCAAACACACTCCTCTCTCCATCTCCACACTCTTCTCTCCATCCATTCCCTCTTCCCCTCTTTTTTCTTAAAAACACTACTCTCTCCATCGCCACACTCCTTTCTCCTCAAACACACTCCTCTCTCCATCCCCACACTCCTCTCTACATCCCTGCACTCCTCTCTCCATCTCCACACTCTTCTCTCCATCCCCACACTCCTCTTTCCATCTGCTCCCTCTTCCCTCTCTTTCTTCTTAAAAACACTCTTCTCTCCTTTCCCTCCTTTTTTCCCCTCTTTCTCCTCAAACACACTGCCCTCTCCATCTCCACACTCCTCTCTCCATCCCCACACTCTTCTCTCCATCCGCTCCCTCTTCCCCCTCTTTCTTCTTAAAACCACTCTCTTCATCCCCACACTCTATCCATCCATCTCGCACTTCTTCTGTCTACAGTTCTTCCTTTTGTTTCTCTCTCACCTCCCTTCCTCTGCTCTACACTCGTCTGTTCCCCTCTTCTCTTTTCCTCCTCCTCCTCCTCCACTCTCCCTCTATCCATCCATCTCCCTTCATCTTTCTCCCGCTCCTCCTTTCCTTTTGTTCCTCTCCCCCCTTCCCTTCACACCTCTCCTCTCTTCTTCTCTCCTCCTCCTCTCCTCCACTCTCCTCCTCCACTCTCCCTCTATCCATCCATCTCCCTTCATCTGTCTGCAGCTCTTCCTTTCCTTTTGTTCCTTTCTCACCTCCCCTCTTCTTCTTCTCTCCTCCTCCTCCACTCTCCCTCTATCCATCCATCTTCCTTCATCTGTCTTCCTTTCCTTTTGTTCCTCTCTCACCTCCTCTCCCGTAGCACACCCTCTCCTCCCCTCTTCTCTCCTCCTCCTCCTCCTCCTCCACTCTCCATCTATCCATCCATCTCCCTTCATCTGTCTCTCGCTCTTCCTTTCCTTATGTTCCTCTTTCACCTCCCTTCACTCCTCCTTTCACATAGCACACCCTCTCTTCCCCCTTTTCTTCTCCTCTCCTCCTCCTCCACTCTCCCTCTATCCATCCATCTCCGTTCATCTGTCTTTCTTTCCTTTTGTTCCTATCTCTCCTTTCCCGTAGCACACCCTCTCCCCTCTCCTCCTCCTCCTCCACTCTCCCTCTATCCATCCATCTTCCTTCATCTGTCTCCTGCTCTTCCTTTCCTTTTGTTCCTCTCTCTCCTCCTCTCCCTCTATCTTACCCTCTCCAGGGGTCTCCACCGCCTGTTCAGCTGACATGCCATCTTCCCTCTTTTTCTCTCTCTGCTTTCTCCCTCCCTCGTTTCTTTCCCTCTCTTACTCCCTCTGCTGTCATCCCTCTGTCTCCTTCCCTTTCTTCTGTGTGGTAAGTCTTTTTCATTTATTATTTTATTTTTTTTCTCTCTCTATTTCTCTCACCTACATGTACCATGGGTAGGTAGGTGCCAAGGCAACTGTGTGGAAATGGATTAGTGACAAGAAAAAAAGAAAAAAGGGATATAGATAGG
>CM059284.1:10372254-10377254 GCA_030347295.1 Setipinna tenuifilis
CAGAGAGAGAAAGAGAGAAAAGAGAAAAGAGAGTGAGTGATATACAAGGAAAGAGAGAAAGAGCGAGGGATATACAAGGAAAGAGAAAGAGCGAGGGATATACAAGGAAAGAGAGAGAGTGGGGGTATATATAGAGAGAGAAAGAGTGAGTGAGGGATATACAGAGAGAGAGAGCGAGAGAGGGATATGGAGAGAGAGAGAGAGGGAGTGAGGGATATCGAGAGAGAAAGAGAGAGAGAGAGAGCGAGTGAGGGATATTGAGAGAGAAAGAGAGGGATAAACAGAGAAAGAGAGAGAGAAAAGAGAGAGAGAGCAATAGAGAGAGAGAGAGCGAGAGAGAGAGGGATCTGTATAGAGAGGGGATCCAAATCTGCTGCGGCCTGCTTTCTGGGCCACATTTAGCTCCAGACGGCGCTCCGGCGAGGCTCGCTGCGGCTTTGGAATGGAAAGCCTTCCCAGAGTGCCTTGCTGTGACTAATGTGATTTGGAGCGGTGGAGGGCTCGCTCTCGCCCTCACCCTCACTCTCTCTCGATCTCACTCTCATCCTCGCCCTCACGCTTGGTCTCGGTCTCGCTCTCTCCCTCTCTCTCAGTCTTGCTATCGGTCTCGCTCTCGCCCTCTCTCTCGCTCTCTCTCCCTCCCTCTCGGTTTCTCTCTCGCTCTCGCTCTCTCTCTCTCCCTCTCTCTCCCTCGCCCTCTCCCTCGCCCTCTCTCTCGCCCTGTGTCTCGGTCTTGCTCTGAGTCTCGCTCTCCGCGGTGACAGTGGCACTGACAGTGGCAGTGAGAGTAGCACAGAGAGCGCTGATCTGGAGGAGTACGCACAGAAGGGACACTAAAGGGACACCCACACCTACTAGCACCCATCACAGGCCACCTGCCTGTCTTGCTCACACACACACACACACACACACACTCTTACTCTAACAGACACATACACACACACTTACACGAACAGAGCACATAAACAGACATGTATGTGTGTGCGTATACGTATAATCACATTTACTAATTTTAGCATACCAAATAGTAGCACCACCACCAACACTGCCTGTACCAGCATCCATTACACACACACACACACACACACACACACACACACACACAAACACACACACACACACATACATATGTCCACATGCACACATGTAATCACATTCACGCAGTTTCGCCACCATAAAAAATGTATATGCAGACACACATACAGTGTGTGCAAGCATGCTTACAAAGCACATCAAAGTACGTACTGAAGTCACACTCACTGAAACACAATGATTGCAAATATATATGGACATACACTCGCAGTCGCTTGCATTATAAATGAATAGCGTAATGATGAATAATGAGTTAGCAAATGTAATTGTAATTTTAGTAGTTGTAGTGGTCATAATAGTAGTAGTAGTAGTGGTGGTACTTGCACTAGCACTAGTATAACTAACAGTAATAGTAGTAGCAGAAGTAGTGATAGCAGTACTTTTAGTAGTGGTCATGGTAGTAGTAGTAGTAGCAGCAGCAGTAGTGATAGTAGTAGCAGTAGTGGTAGTAGTAGTAGTAGTAATAATAATAGAAGTAGTGGTAGTAGTAGTAGTAATAGTAGTAGTAGTAGTAATAGTAGTAGCAGTAGTAATGGTAGTAGTAGTAGTAGTAACGGTAGTGGTAGTAGTAGTAGTAATAGTAGCAGCAGTAGTAGTAGCAGTAGTACAGTAGTAGTAGTATTAGTAGTAGTAGCAGTAGTAGTAGTAGGAATAGTAGTAGTAGTAGCAGTAGTAGTAATAGTAGTAATAATAGTAATAGTAGTAGTAGTAATAATAATAGTAGTAATAGTAGTAGTAGTAGTAGTAGTAGTGGTACCTTTTTGTCAGGTCTGTATTCCATGGAGGAAAGTTTCCAACTTTAGGGCTGTGACTCTGCACAGTGACCTGGAAACACCTCATATCTGGGACATGGATACGGCTACGGCAGCTCTGCGGGATATATTCAGCTCACTTCCTGTGCTGTGTGGAGTACAAACTGCTGCTACTACAGCTTTTCACGTCACACACAGCAGCTGCACTGCCCTCTGTGTACACGAGTATACACGTCCGCCACAACACACAACAACAACTTACTTCACAACAAACTAACTTTTTTTTTTGTAATATATATTAGCGTTTGTAATTCTACACACACTTGGCAAATGATAAACACAATTAATTAATACTGCGGGCCGAAGGAGCGAAATGCTGGCTTGATGTATACTCCTCTACAGAAGATTGGCTCATTACCGAGGCGGCGGGCAGCGATCAATTCTGGATACATAGCGCTCTCGCTGCTCTCAAGCTGTGCCATTATTCAACTATAACGCACCCGTAAACCCCTCGAGCTGCTGGGCAACCCGTGATACCACACGCAGGGGAGAGGGGGAGAGGAGAGGGAGAGAGAGAGCAAGAGGGAGAGGGAGAGGAGAGAGGGCGAGACTGAAGGAGAGCAAGAGGGAGAGGAGAGAGAGGGAGAGGAGAGAGGGAGAGAGAGAGGGAGAGGCCGTAAGAGAGCAAGAGGGAGAGAAGAGAGAGGGAGAGAGAGAGAGGGAGAGAGAGAGGCCGTAAGCGAGCAAGAGAGGGAGAGGAGAGAGAGGGAGAATGTGAGAGGGAAAGAGACAGAGAGAGTGTGGGGAAGAGGGAGAGGGACCAGGAGACCAACAGAGACCCAGAGAGAGAGGGAGAGGAGGAGAGAGGGAGAGAGAGAGAGGCCGTAGGAGAGCAAGAGAGGGAGAGGGAGAGGGGGAGAATGTGAGAGGGAAAGGGACAGAGAGAGAGTGTGTGGAAGAGGGAGAGAGACCAGGAGACCAATGGAGACCCAGAGAGAGAGGGAGAGAGAGAGGCCGAAAGAGCGAGAGGGAGAGAGGGAGAATGTTAGAGGGAAAGAGACAGAGAGAGAGTGTGGAAGAGGGAGAGAGACCAGGAGACCAATGGAGACCCAAAGAGAGAGGGAGAGAAAGAGAGAGAGAGGGAGAGGGACCAGGAGACCAACGGAGACCCAGAGAGAGAGAGAGAGAGGGAGAGAGACAGACAGAGGCCGTAAGAGAGCAAGAGGGAGAGGAGAGAGAGGGAGAATATGTGAAAGAGGGAGAGAGACAAGGCGACCAATAGAGACCCAGAGAGAGAGAGGAGTGGGGGCATACAGAGGCTATACAATAAACAACATTTAATGCCTAAAGACACAACACTTTATGACTAAAGACAGGCAGGGTGTCAGAAGCACTAATGTTAATATTGGCACTGATACGTTTAATTATATAGCTTCACTGTTTTGAATGCTGACAAACGTCCCATTGACTTTGAATTTGACCACTCCAATGTTCGGAGGTTAGGGTTAGGTATAAAGAGAAAAGTATAATGACCGCTGTCAGTGGCAATGGATTATGTGCTTTTTTCATATCACTCCGCAAGTAGTCTGCTCACTTATCGTAACAGAATATCAACAATAAGTTGCAATGAGTTATTTAGCAGCTGAACACGTTGCTATGCAACACTTAAACATTTCAGCCATGAAGTGGTAACAAAATATTTAACATATGACATTGTTAGAAGTTACAATCGTCTCAATTATTGTAAGAGAGAGAAAAGGTAGAATTTTCAACAAACTTTATTATACGACAGCTTTACATTGTCAAATCACTCCAACAACACTAAGACAAAATAATCAACAAAAACCAAGAAAAACAAAAATGAAAAAAAAAACTCAATCATTCAAATAAAGAGTTCATAAAAACAACTTCATCATTTGAGAGAGAGAGAGAGAGAGAGAGGCTGAGATGACTTTAGACGAGTTTATTTTACTTTTTTCGGTTTAAAAACGAATGATTTTTTCCATAACAAAACATTAGTTTCTTGGAATGGCTAAAAATATCACACTTCTGAGTTTTGAATTGCTGTCACCCACGCGTGACATTCCAGTGAATGAATGATCGGAAGGTGGAAGAGGGGAGGGACACGATAGAGGAGAGAGAAGAAAGAGAGAAGGATGGTTAAAAGCAAAAATGATCATCACGCCCTTCTCTTTTTTTTTGTTGTTGTTGAGTGGCCTGACCAGTCAGTAGTGCTTGAGGCTCATCGCAGGATAAAAGACGACTCACACACTCTCCTTTGAGGTAATGGGGTCAGAGAGAGAGAGAGGGGAGGAAGAGAGAGAGAGAGAGTGGGTGAGAGAGAAAGAGAGAAATAGAAATAGAGAGCAGAAAGAGAGAGAAAGAGTGGCTTAAAGAGAAAGAGGGAGGAAGGAAGAGTGAGAGTGGGTGAAAGAGAAATAAAAAGAGATGGAGAGAGAGAAAGGAAGAGTGAGAATGGGTGAGAGAAAAAGAGAGAAATAGAAATAGGGAGCGAGAGGGAGGACGAGAAAGAGAGAGAGTGGCTGAGAGAGAAATAGAAAGAGAAAGAGAGGAAGGAGGAGCGAGAGTGGGTGAGAGAGAAAGAGAGAGAAGGAGAGAGAGAAAGACAGATAGAAATAGATCGAAAGAGAGAGAGAGCAGGTTTTTGAAGACCTGCCACATGTAACCCAGTGATACTGACAAAGATAGCTGCCATGGAGTGGTGTGTTCCCCATGCATAGGAGTAGACAGCAGTGAATCCCCTTAGGCCAACCACACTGTACATACGCATACACACCTACTGTACTCATGTACACACACACACACACACACACACACACACACACACACACACACACACACACACATGCTGCCATGGCTTCATGACAGGACAACACTGCAGTGGCACACGGCTGCGTTAAATTCACCCTGCTGTCATCTTTTATTGAAGGGGAGCTTGTTGTGTGCCAGAACTAGAAGACATTTTTGTTTTTTTTCTCTATGAGTAGGTTTGTTGCAGGGAAGGATGATCAAAGGCGGACTACCCTTTCTCTCTCTCTATCTCTCTCTGCTCTCTCTCTCTCTTCTCTCTCTCTCTCTCTCTCTCACACACACACACACATATACACACACAAAAAGTGTGTTGACACATTTGCT
>CM059284.1:10382254-10389754 GCA_030347295.1 Setipinna tenuifilis
GGGCCTCTGTGTGTATGAGAGACAGTGTGTGTGTGTGTGTGTGTGTGTGTGTGTGTGTGTGTGTGTGTCTGTGTATGTAGATTGTCATGGCGATAAAGGTGTCATGGGCCTGTGTGTATGAGAGACACCTAGCTTTCTCTCTCTCTCTTTCTGTGTGTGTGTGTGTGTGTGTGTGTGTGTAGATTGTGGCGGCGATAAAGGTGTCATGGGCCTATAGGGAGCACGAGACTCAGCTTGCTTATTATTTTTACACCCTGCACTCTCCTTCGCTTTTTTTCTCTTTCTTTCTTTCTCTCTCTCCATCTCTCTCTCTTACTTTTTTCTCTTTTTTTCTTTCTCTCTCTCTCTCCATCTCTCTCCATCTCTCTCTCTCGCTTTTTTCCTTTCTTTCTATGTCTCTCTCTCCCTCTCTTTCTCTCTTTCAAGGTAGCTTGCTTATTATTTTAACACCCTGCACTCTCTCTATTTCACTTTTCTCTCTTTCTTTCTTTCACTCTCTCCATCTCTCTCTCTCCCTCTCTTTCTTTCTGTCTCTCTCTCCCTCTCTTTCTCTTTCTCTCTTTTGAGGTAGCTTGCTTATTATTTTTACACTGCACTCTCTCTCTTTTGCTTGGTTTTTCCTCTGTCTCTGCCTCTCTCTCTTTCTTTCTCTCTCTCTCTTCCTCTCTTCGTCTTTCAAGTGAGTCTTGCTTATTATTTTTACACCCTGCACTCTTTCTTTTTTGCTTTTTTCTCTGTCTATCTGTCTATCTCTCTTTGTTTCACCTTTTCTCTTTCTTTCTTTCTTTCTTTCTTTCTTTCTTTCTTTCTTTCTGTCTTTCAAGTGAGGTTCCTTATTATTTTTACACTTTGCAGTCTTTCTATCTCTCAGCTTTTCTTCCTTTTTTTGCTCTCTCCCTCTCTCTCCCTCTTTCTCTCTCTCTTTTGAGTGAGGTTACTTATTATTTTCACAGTGCAGTATCTCTCTCTCTTTCTCTCTCTCCCCATCTCTCTCTTTCTCTCTCCAATTTCTCCCTGTTTCTCTCTCACTCACTTCCTTTCTCTCTCTTTCTTTTTTTTCTCTCCCTTTCTTTCTCAAATTTAAATGATCTTTATTGCCATGACAAAAGTACACATATTTTTATCGTCACATTACTGGAAACGTGAGACATTTTTAAAAGACTCTGTCTCCATTTCCTTTTTATCTTGTTTCCCTCTGCCTTTCACAAAAGTATCACCTTCAAAAGTTTAATACCTGCCCTCTTATCAGAAAAGTAGATGCAGATTAAGTATTTGTCATGCAATTATAATTTGAATAATGTTTTTATTAACTTTTTTTGTTTTACTTTTGGCGCTCTTTGACAAACAGTGGATACATGTTTGTTTTTCTTTCTTTGTTGTCTCTCTGCTCTCTCTTTCTCTCTTTCTCTTTTTCTCTCTCTCTCTCTTTCTCTGCTCTCTCTCTCTCTCTCTCTCTCTCTCTCTCTCTCTGTCAGCATCAACCTAATCCTCCCACACACTCCTGGGACTCTCATAATCGTCTTTTTCTATCCCTTTATGTCTCTAGTTCTATAGATTTTCTTCCTTCTCTTTCGGTGTTCCTATGTTTTTTTCTCTCTGTCTGTCTGTGTGTTCCTTTTTTTTCCTTATCTACCCCCTCTCTCTCTCTTTCTCACTCCCTCCCTCTCCCCCCTGTGTGTGTGTGTGTGTGTGTCTTATGAGAGTGGGGAGGCTCACAGACCAAATAAAGCGTGTGTGTGTGTGTGTGTGTGTGTGTAGTGTATTGTCACCCACCCGCATTACAGGCACAGACTCTCAGTGGCTCAGCAGGGAGAACTCAGAACTCATAATATCTCCTCTCCGCCGCACCCCCACCACACACACACACACACACACACACACACACACACCCCTCCTCGCCCCCCCCCCCCCCCCCCCCCCCCCCCCCCCCCCCCCCCCCCCCCCCCCCCCCCCCCCCCCCCCCTCGGAACCCACAGCCGCTTCCTCCCGTGTCACATCACGCCACATCACCAGCAGCTCTAATAAACACATGTCTTTATTGATCCCTATCACCGCTCTCTCTCTCTGCTCTCCCTCTCCCTCTCTCTATTTCTCTCTCTCTCTCCCTCTCTCTCTCTCCCTCTCTCTCCCTCTCCCTCTCGCTCCCTCTCTCTACCTTTATCTCTCTCTTCCTCTCTCTTTCTTCTCTCCCCCTCTCTCTCTCTGCCTCTCCCTCTCCCTATCCTTCTCTCTCTCTGCCTCTCCCACCGCTCTCTCTTTCCTCCCCCTCTCCCTCCCACTTTCTCTCTCAGTGCCTCTATCTCTAACTCTGACTCTCCCTCTCCCTCTCTCTACCTCTGCCTCTCTCTCCCTCTCTCTCCTCTCCTCTTCTTTCCTCTTCCCCTTCCTTTCCTTTCAATCCTCTCCACTCCTCTCCTTTCTCCTCCTCTCCACTTATCTTCTCTTCTCTCACCCATCTTCTTTTCTTCCCACTCTATCTCTGTCTCTGCCTCCTTCTCTTCCCTCTCTCTCACAGACACACACACACACACTCTCACGACACCAAGGCAAACAGAGTTAGAGCTCCTCTCTGCTCCTCTCCTCTCCTGTTCTCTCACCCATGTTCTTTTCTTCTGTCTCTCCCACCCTATCTATCTCTCTTGTTCTCTCTCTCTTTCTGTCTCTCTCTCTCAAAGACACACACACACACGCACACACTCTCCCGACACTGAGGAAAACACAGTTACAGCTGGTGAATGTTATCGCGAGCTAATCCGTGGAGATTTGGATCGTTCCGATGTTTGCTGAACAGTCAGAAAAAAGTATTTCCCAGCGCCGGTTTGACAGTTACACACTTTTAAAGGAGCGCTTTGAGACACACACAGCATCATCGCTCGGCTCCTCTCGCTCCTCTCCGCACCCCAATCCGCACCCCCCTCCGCACCCCCCTACCCCCCACCCCCACCCCCCAACACCCGCCGGCTCTCTTTATTATTGTGCCGGAGAGCGGCAGTGTCTATTTTGAGCATGGAGTCGCTGTCACACTCTCGAAATTAAATTGGAAAACTCTCCCCAATACGTTCCGGTTGACACTAGGGCAGAGAATTAGGGCAGAATTGAAGTACCGTGCCTGCAGAGTCTTTTTTTTTCTTTTTTTTGGTGGGGAAAAGTGGCCCTAGTGGCTGAGAATCTCATTTTGATTCATTTATTTTATTTATTTATTTATTTATTTATTTGCTAAGTTGCTTTGCGTTTAGTGCTGAGTCAGAGGGCTGTGGCATTCTTGTTAGTACGGACGTGTTAGTACGAAGGTGCGCTTTGGTTGAGAAAACAATAGTAAGAAGAGATAAAAGTCCAAGCCACGCTTCGTCTATTAAGTTGTAAAAAGCTTTTAATGATACTAGGCTAGTTTATGTTTGAACAGGATAAAAATAGCCATCATGTTTTGGCTGCAGCGTCGGCCTTCTTCATTGGCCTTCTGTCGTGTGTACTTCATGGACTCACATTCATTCCTATACAGTATGTGAAAGTCATTTCCATTGGTCATTGTGATCACACGGCACATCACAGCACACACAACAGAATTCAACTTCTGTGTTTAACCCATCATACATGTAAGCAGGAGGCAGCCATGACTGCGTTGACCAGGGAGCATTGTGTGGGGATGGTACCATACTCAGGGTACCTCAGTCATGGCAGGATTGGGGCAGGATTGAGGAGAGAGTGCTGGTCAGTCATTCCCCCTTACCCACCTGTCGGTGTCAGAAACTAAAGCTGTGACTGATCCCTTGGCTGGAAGTCCAATTCCTTAACCGCTAGCCCCTGACTGCCCTCCCTGCTAGCACATGACTCTATATTGAGACATTAATAGTAGTTTTAGCTTTAAGTTTGTTAAGTTTTTTCTGGCAGATTTAGTTTTTTTGCTGATGTAACAGTCATGTTGTTCTTATAAATAAGGATTTGCCACAGTGTCTGAGAGTGTGTTACAAAGCCATTACATACACTCAGCCACATAATCCCTGGTTTATTAAGACTGGATTCACACACACACACACACACACACACACATACACACACACACACACACACACACACACGCGCGCACACACACACACACGCGCGCACACACACACACAAAGGCACTGCACTTCAACAGTACTTTTAAGGAGAGTTAAAGTTACATAATATTCCAAGAACCACAAAAAAAGGCAAAAAGCCCACTAATGAATCTAACTACATGGGGTTGGTGGTGGGCAGGTCCCCCCCTCCCTCCCCAACACACACACACACACACACACACACACACACACACACACACACACACACACATTTCTCCTCCTGAGTCAAGTTCTGCAGTATTTTCAACTTTTTAGTCCTCCTCCTCCACACTCCGCCTCAAAGTAGCGTTAGCGTTCAGTTTAATGGGATTAATCAGCATGTGGGCTCCCCTGCCTGAGTTAGAAAAGCTCCGCCATGAGGGCCAGTGTTTAGGTGTTTAGCAACAGGAAGTCCTTTCCCTTGTCACTTTCCCCCACTTCCTCCTTCTCCAGGGTGGGTAGGTGGGCCTCATTAAAGGGGCCTCAGGAGAGAGGGCTGGGAGTTAAAGGTAGCGGTACTGCTTTGAAATAACACCTCTTTGAAAAGGGCTGAGATAGCATTTAGACTTTACTCTAATGGCTTGTAAATTGCCTCAGGAACGGGAGAACTTTTACCCCTGGTGGTAAACAACGTTCTATGAAATGATTAAATACACAAATGGAACGGAATGGAATGGAATGAAAATGTCAGGCGTTTTTTGGTGGTAATTTAAAATGAGTCTCATTTGACAGTATGCAAGTGGGGGAGTGTTTTTCATTTGCCTCTTGCTACAGACACACACACATACAGACATACACACACACACATGCACACACACACTTATACCCACACAGACCCACCCACAAGTAGATACATTAGTTACATAACTAATGTTATGTGCCCTGACAAAACACCCACTTACATACATACCTACACACACATACACACACACTTATACCTACGCACACGTACATACATAAAGTAGATACACACACACCCCTACACACAACACACATGTACATATCCACCCTTAAACACACACACATACACACTAACACACACACACATGCACACACACTTATACCCACACACAAGTACACACACAGATATCCTCAGCCACACACACACACACACACACACACACAGTAGAGCTGAGCAGCCTCCCTCTCTACGTCATTGGCGCTGTGTGTATGTGTGTGTGTGTGTGTGTGTGTGTGTTTGTGTGTGTGTGTGTGTGTGTGTGTGTGTGTGTGTGAGGCTGACCTGTGTTTGGCGGAGTGTGCGCTGCTCCCTTGGCCGTGGCGCGTTTCCGCGGTGATCTGGCCATCACGGTCAGTGCGTCCGCCATGTCAGATCCAGCACAGCGGTCATCGCCACGCCGACACTCACACTCACGCTCCCTCACGCTCCGCACCCACCCAACCATGACCAGAACAGATGGAGGGAGAGATGCCTGGAGAGAGAGAGAGAGAGGGAGAGAGAGAGAGAGAGGGAGATGGAAAGAGAGAGAGGGAGATGGAAAGAGAGAGAAAGAGAGAGATGGAGAGAGAGAGATGGATAAAAGGACACACTTATACCTACGCACACGTACATACATAAAGTAGATACACACACACCCCTACACACAACACACATGTACATATCCACCCTTAAACACACACACATACACACTAACACACACACACATGCACACACACTTATACCCACACACCCAAGAGAGATAGAGAAAGAGAAATGGTAAGACAGAGAAGAGTGTGTGTGTGTTTCTGTGTGTGTATAAGTGTGTTAGAGAGAAAGATGGAGAGAGAGAGAGAGTGAGAGACAAAAGGACAGAGCGATAATATGGAGTGTAGTTAGACACAGAGAAAGAGAGATGGTGAGACAGAAAAGAGTGTGTGTGTGTGTGTGTTTGTGTCTGTGTGTGAGTGTATGTGTGTGTAAGAGAAAGATAAAGAGACAGACAGAGAGAGAGAGAGAGAGATGGAGTGTGGCTAGAGACAAAGAAAGAGAAATAGGTGAGAGATAGAAAAAAAGACAAACTAGGGCAAGCAGCAGAGGTGGACACAGTGATTGATAGACATGAAGTTGGGGGTGACCGTAGTGTAAGCAGAGACTTGGAGCTGGTTTTAAAATGTGTCTCAGGTGATGGGTCAGCCCCATCTTCTGTCTAGAGTCCTATTTCCCAAGTGTGTGTGTGTGTGTGTGTGGTGTGTGTGAGCATAGACTTGGAGCTGGTTTTAAAATGTGTCGCAGGTGATGGGTCAGCCCCATCTTCTGTCTAGAGTCCTATTTCCCAAGTGTGTGTGTGTGTGTGTGTGTGTGTGTGTGTGTGTGTGTGTGTGTGTGTGTGTGTGTGTGTGTTTGTAGCCATGTAAGTGGGTGTGGGCATATAAGAGTGTGTATGTAACTTATGTGTCTACTGTGAGTGTGTGTGTGTGTGTGTGTGTGTGTGTGTGTGTGTGTGTGTGTGTGTGTGTGTGTGTGTGTGTGTGTGTGTGTAAGCAGAGACTTGGAGCTGGTTTTAAAATGTGTCGTAGGTGATGGGTCAGCCCCATATTTTGTCTAGGATCCTATTTCCCAAGTGTGTGTATGTGTGTGTAGGTATGTAAGTGGGCATAAAAGAGTGTGTATGTAACTTATGTGTCTACTGTGTGTGTATGTGTGTGTGTGTGTGTGTGTGTGTGTGTGTGTGTGTGTGTGTGTGTGTGTGTGTGTATGTGTGTGTGAGCACAGACTTGAAGCTGGTTTTAAAATGTGTCTCAGGTGATGGGTCAGCACTATCTTCTTAGGGCCCTATTTCTCAAGCGCGCGTGTGTGTGTGTGTGTGTGTGTGTGTGTGTAGGTATGTAAGTGGGAGTTTTAGGGCCCTATTTCTCAAGGCTTATATATTCTTGGCCTGCGATGTTCCCGACATTTAGTAGATAATGGGACCATAACAAAGACTCTTATGCAGTGATCCACTGCTATATCGCAGTTCACCTTCTGTGGCCCCACTATATTACAGAGTTTTGTCTTTAATATATGCATGCTATGTCACTATGCATGCTAGGGAAAAGTTCATCGGAACAATGTTATAATTTATGATAACTGTGCTGTGACATATACATATTAATTAAAATGTAGTAATATTTCCATAATACACACAGTAAATGTGTTAAAACTGCGCGTGGGAGGGGTATTTTAAGGCATAAACTATAAAATAAAATGTTTTCTCGTTACGTCACAGATTTTCACCCCATTTTTTCATTTCTATATTCCAAGGGTCCTACTTTCCCCAATTCTAGGTACATGTGTCCCGAGAGTACTATGTTCCTCAGTTCTAGGTCTATATACTCCCTGGGACCCATGTTCCCCAGTTTTAGGTTCATGTGTTGCCAGAGTGCTAGTGGAAATGATCCTATTATCAACATAGTCCGTATTATCAACCATTTCTGTTGCTGTTCC
>CM059284.1:10414754-10417254 GCA_030347295.1 Setipinna tenuifilis
TCGACATCTCAGCCCGCTTAGTGTTTAATGTTTACTCAGGCATTGCGTCATTTTAATTAAAGTGAGAAGTTGAAGGAGAAGCTCGCCCGCTAGATTTATTTATTTGGCCGAGAACTTATGTATTTCCGAAGTGCGACTCGTGACATTAAATCAATTTTTGTTTGTCGATTCTCGCCTATTTATTTCAGCTGAGCAGTCCGTCTGCCTGACATTTGAACTTCGACCTTTAACCTGTATCCCCATTTTCCCTCTCTCTCTGTCTTTCCCTTTCTCTTTCTCCTCTTTCTCTCTCTCTCTCTCCTCTCTATCTCTGTTTCTCTCTGACAGGAGCAGTAATCCAGGGATCCAGGGATCAAGCCAGAGAAGTGTGTGTGTGTGTACCATACACGTGTGAGTGTGTGTGTGTGTGTGTGTGAGAGCCGACCCGATGAGGACCGCCGCGCAGGAGGATGGAACGTAACAGAGCGACGGCCCCCTCACAGCCGTGCTCCTCAGCTGACCTCTGTGACCTTTAACCTTCGACCTGATCCTCACCTCAGCCTCTCTGTCCTCCCTCCTTCTTACTGAGGCCCCACCCATAACCCCCTGACTTGACCCTGACTTGACCCCGACCTGAACCCCACTGCTCGGACACGGGACCCTCTGTTTGCCCTCCGTTTGATCCTTGCTCCCCTCCCTCTAATACTTGTTTCACTTCATAAACACACACTCACACACACACATACACACACACACACTGTATTTACACTTAGCCACTACGCACTACGCACAGTCACTGCTCCGGCTGTGTTCTCTGTGGTGGCCTCCTAAGAGTGGCTTGGGGCAAGAAGTGGGACACAAACAAACAAACAAACAAACAAACAGACAAACAAGTGAACAACATAAACAAACAAACAAGCCAGTGCACTCCTCCTCTTCCCTCTCTTCGGAGGCGTCCCCACACGGACGAGTGGAGAGAGAGCGGGCGAGAGAGTGAAAGAGTGAGCGAGTGAGTGTGAGAGGAGGAGAGAGGCCATGGTCCTCCTCCTCCCCTTCCTCCTCCACCGTCGCGCCTCCTCCTCCTCCTCCTCCTCATCCTCCTCCTTCTCCTCCTCCTGCCACCCAACCCGCAGTACCATGCCCTGGCACTGGGTGGCGCTGTTCCTCACCCTGGCACAGTGGGCCGGCCCCGGCGTGGCCCCCATGGCCCTGGCCCAGAGGGGGGGAGGCAACCCCGACCCCTCCAAGTACCCGCTGGTCACCACCAACTACGGCAAGCTGCGGGGCGTCAAGAAGGAGCTGAACAACGAGATCCTGGGGCCCGTGGAGCAGTTCCTGGGGGTGCCCTACGCCACCGCCCCCATCGGGGATCGCCGCTTCCAGCCGCCCGAGGCCCCTGGGTCCTGGCAGGACGTCCGCAACGCCACGCAGTTCGCCCCCGTCTGCCCGCAGAACATCCACGGCGTGCTGCCCGAGATCATGCTGCCCGTCTGGTTCACCGACAGCCTGGACGTGGCCGCCACCTACGTGCAGAACCAGAGCGAGGACTGCCTCTACCTCAACATCTACGTGCCCACTGAGGACGGTAAGTGGGGGGTGGGTGGGGTGGGGAAGTTGGGGTATAGGATGGTGGGTGGGGATGGGTGACTACCTCAACTTCTACATGTCCACCAAGGATGGTGGGTGATGGGGTGGGGTGGTTGGGTTATAGGGTGGTGTTGGGGGTTGGGGGTGATTCTCTACGTTCCCACCAAGGATGGTGAGTGGGGGATGGTTGGGGTAGGGGGGGTTGGGTTATAGGGTAGGGGGGTGACTGCTTCTACCCCAACATCTACCTGCCCACCAAGGATGGTAAGTGGTGGGGTGGCGTGGGGTGGGGGGGTTGGGTTATAGGATGGTGGGTTGGGGTGGGATAGGGTGACTGCCTCCACCTCAACATCTATGTGGCCACCAAGGACGGTGGTAGTCTGCCCTACAAAAGCCAAAAGGCAGTGATTACATATTTTGGTCAAAACTGAGTTCAGACGGGGAATTGACTTTATAACACTTCTTTTTCTCTTGTGACCAAGTCTTGTGCTTCTTCCTATTACGATACTGCATATAATAGACATCACCACTACCATACCTACAACATGTTTCACTGGGCAGTATGACAACTTTTAAGACATTTTTCTCAGTTTCAGTGTTTGTGTAGTTACTGCACTTTGGCTTTGTAGGGCAGCTTTAGGGGGTGGGATGGGGAGAATGGAGGATGGGGGGCAGGTGATGAGAGGGGGTAGGTGGGATGGGGTGAAGGGAGGAGAGAAGAGGGGACAGAGAGGGTCTTATTCTTTCAGGTACACAAATTTTGGCACTCAGACTTTTGGAGTTTTACTAAGAGATGGGTGTGACTCAAAAAACAAGTGTTGTGTCTTACCTTTTTTTTTTAAGACGATAACACACAGCAAGGTGTCCTACATAAAATAAAACAAAACAAAAATAGATGTTCATTCATAAACTTTTAAATGAGACATTATACCAC
>CM059284.1:10422254-10427254 GCA_030347295.1 Setipinna tenuifilis
AACCTTCCTTATAAGCACAATATGTTAGTTTGAGAATACATTTTACAGTGCTGTCGATAGAGGTCTTTCTCATCCATCCAGTCATTAATGTATTAGACATAGTTCATGACAATACACTGCACTACTACACAAATCTCACACCTCTCATGTAAGTATGATGTGTTACAAATAACATATTACATGGGCAGATACTTGACTTCTTTAGGCAACACTAACTTCTAATCAGTACACTGGCTCTAGTCATGCTATACTCTCTAGTAGGACTACATAATTTATGAAAAAGTCTTAAAAAAACTTTCCACGTTATACTGGGACATAACACGATCAAAGTGATACACCCAAGATGTGAATTACCCCTCCATAATTGGGGGGAGGGGCTAGTAGATTTTAAAAAGGACACTACCTTTTACATTTTACATTAGTTACATTAATATGTTGGTACCCTGCCATCTTTGTCACTTTGGAAGGGGTGCTGGGTCTTGATCGGGGGGTACTGTACACCCCCCCCCCCCCCCCCCCCCCTTTCCCTGAATATAATTCAAACTATGCTTGCACCTTACATCTGTTATCCAGTCAAAATAGAGAGGCAGTTTAGGGTAGCTGTTTTACATGTCCTGGTAAAAAAACCATCTAGATCTAGAAATAGAGATGCTGTGAATAGATGTGTTCTTTAGCAGTGGAGAAGGTGAGTAATGTCTCCCGTTAGACTAGCGAGGGTCTTTGTTCCAGGCGTCAAATTGCACGCAAACGCTACTGACACCTGTGATTTAAACCATAGCATCTGCAGGTGGGCGGAAGACAATGCATCTGAATAAGAGTTGGAGACAAAGGCATAGACACACACACACGCGCAAGCACGCATAGGCACACACACACACACACACACAAGCACGCATAGGCACGCACACAAAGGTAGACATCCTTCAGCAACTGAGAACACGAGTGGGTTTACAAATGAACTCAGTTAAGGCACTAGCTGTCACACACACACACACACATACACACACACACACACACACACACACACACACACACACACACACACACACACACACACACACACACACTAAACGTCACAACAAGGTCAGTTCAGTGTAGGTGGCAGCATTAGCACACACAGTCACACACACAGTCTCACACACACACATGCACGCACACGTGAGAACACACACACACACACAGTCTTACACACACAAACTACACACATACTGTGGGTATACACATGCATATACTTTTAACCACAAC
This sequence comes from Setipinna tenuifilis, assembly GCA_030347295.1. NCBI lineage: Eukaryota > Metazoa > Chordata > Actinopteri > Clupeiformes > Engraulidae > Setipinna > Setipinna tenuifilis. Next base: position 10,423,500 of record CM059284.1, read on the forward strand.
GCTGTGACTACAAGCACGCACACACACACACACACACACACACAGTCTAATCCACTCCACACTCCTGCTGTCACCACCTTCTTGCGGTAGCTAGCTAGCTTCCAGTCCTGGCCAGAGATGTGTGCCCAGCATCAGTCACTGTCAGTGGGGTAAGGTAGGCTGCAGCTCCCCATCCAGAGGCTGGAACTCCTCCAGACACTTCCTCCCTGTTCTACTACAGCATGTCCCTCCCCAGGGAAGATCCTGAATAGGCTATGGCCTACTAATACTGTACCTATCAGAGACTATCATGGCCCCCGGCCTACAATTAATGCCTATCAGTGGATCCTGCATGGGCTGTCCTACTAATAGTACTGTACCTATCAGAGACTATCATGGTCCTCGCCCTACAATTAATGCCTATCAGAGGATCCTGCATGCACTGTGCCCTACAATTAATGCCTATCAGACATGCCCTTACTGATGGCTATCAGAGACTATGCCCTACTAACTACCTTATGCATGGATCCATCTATCATGGCCCATGCCCTACAATTAATGCCTATCAGAGACTATCATGCCCCTACTGATGGCTATCAGACACTATGCCCTAACTACCGTATGTATGGATCCATCTATCCATCCATCCATGCCCTACTAATAATGCCTATCGCAGACTATCATTGCCCTCACCCTACTAATAATGCCTATCAGAGACTATCATGGCCTACTAATACTGCCTATCAGACACTCTGCCATACTAACTACGCTATGCATGGATCCATCTGGCATGGCCCTCCTAACGATGCCTATTAGATATTATCATGGCCTTCGCCCTATTAGTAATACTCTGCCTATCAGAGACTATCTAATACTAATACTGCCTATCAGTGGATCCTGCATGGAGTATGCCCTACAATTAATGCCTATCAGAGACTACACGTTACATTCACTTTGCATTCCAGAATGGTACTTTTTCCTTTTGACAGGCTACACTGGCTTTGCACACAGCGTTAAGTCAAAAGCAGAACAGCTTCATTTCAGCTTTGCAGTTTTCCAGCACTCTAAGTTTCTTCTCATATTGCTCTTGTAGTGGGTTTCACTAGGATTATATAAAAGTTTTGGTAACACTTTCTATGAACTCAGTCTTTATAAGGTCTTACACAGTAAGCACATTTTTGTTTTTAACTTCAAGTACCAGTTTTAAGTTATTCATCGCCATACGGCAGCCTGTTTAGTAATTAGTTAGGCTAGCTAATAGGCTACTGTTCTATCTCCATGACTGCGTTTCTTTATTAAAGGTCTCCAGACTGTGTTTATTTAATTAGGCTACACACATTATGCCTGTACTAATAATGTCTATCGGAGAGTACCAGACCATCCTGTATAGCCGATGCCTTACTAATAATAATTTCTATCAGAGAATATTCTACATACATGTCTGCACTGGAGAAGGAGCTGCTTTTAACCTCATTGTACATGTGTATAATGACAATTAAAGGTATTCTATTCTATTCTATTCTATTCTATTCTATTCATCTTTATTGTATTCTACTCTATTCTACTCTACTCTATTCTACTCTATTCTATTCTATTCTATTCTATTCTATTCTATTCTATCTTGTGTTGCCTGCACAGTAACACTAATTGCCATGAGAGAATATCAGATGATGCTATGTACAGCCTAACCACTACTGCTTAGGACTATCAGGAAACATCTCCGTCGACTGTTAGATTAGAAGATTACATCTCCATACTTTCTTTTTTTTTCTTTCCCTCCCTTTCCTTAATCGGATCAGAGATGCTCCTGTGTGGCCTATGGCCTACTACTAATGTCTGTCTGACAATATCAGATACTTGTGTGTAGCCTATGCACTCCTAATAATGTTTATCTCACAATATCAGATACTTCTGTGTAGCCTATGGATTGCTGTTAATGGTTATCGTACAATATCAGATATCAGATCCTGTGTAGCCTATGGATTGCTGTTAATGGTTATCGTACAATATCTGACACTGCTGTGTAGCCTAAAACTAATAGCAATCAGGACATATCTCTGTTCACTGCCAGCAGGGTCTGTGTAATCACCCCCCAGTCACCATGTGTGTTTTCCTTACCCAGTGTGTTTCTAGCAGTGTGTGCCAGTCTGTGTGTGTGTATGTATGTGTATGTATGTGTGTGTCCGTGCATGCATGTGTGTGTGTATGTGTGTGTGTGTGTGTGTGTGTGAGTGTGAGTGTGTATGTGTGTACAGGCATGCGTTTGTGTTGATTTGTCACCTAACACTCAAACTGGTGCAGCTAAACTCTGTAATGTCCTGTAATTTAATAGCCAAGTAATCTGCATCCACACTATTCAGGAACATTTTTAAAGAGTTCCCTCTAAGTCTCCATAGTTCTTAAAATAGGTACCTAAGTGGTTCCTGTCGGGGAGCTTACAGAGTCCCACAGACTGTTCTCTCTTATGCTGAGCAGATGACTTTCTGTGTGTGTGTGTGTGTGTGTGTGTGTGTGTGTGTGTGTGTGCTGATCTCATGCACTACCTTTCTTAAGTACCTCCATTGCAGAGTGAAGATGCCAGCATATATTTGCAGGAAGTAAAAAAAAATAAAAAATCAAGTCTACATCTGGGTGCTCAATGGAGCTCACACACACTTTTCCGGAGTGCACAGTAGATTCATATCAACACTTTTTACTAAAGCTTTCGCTGACCTCTCAGAAACACCCGATTCATGTTTTTTCACGGTTTGGTGCTCTCTCTTTCTTCAAGGTATGTTTCTTTTCAGGAGGTGCTCCCTAACTGTGCGTGTTTCGGTCTTTGTGTGTATGCATGTGTGTGTGTGTGTGTGTGTGTGTGTGTGTGAGTGTTTGTCAGTATGTGCACATGTGCAAATGTGGGTGTGTATGTGCACATTGGCATGTCTGTGTGTATATTAGTCTCTCTCTCTCTCACTCACTGTGTGTGTGTGTGTGTGTGTGTGTGTGTGTGTGTGTGTGTGTGTGTGTGTGTGTGTGTGTGTGTGTGTGTGTGGGCTGTGGAAGATCCCTCTTGTCTAGTAAATGTTATCTCCCATTGTGGCAGGATGTCAGGGGACCACTGGAGACATGGGGATGTATTGGTGATGCAATCAAGCGAAAACACCACAAATCACCTTTATGTTTCACTGTGTGTGTGTGTGTGTGTGTGTGTGTGTGTGTGTGTGTGTGTGTGTGTGTGTGTGTGTGTGTCTGTGTCTGTGTCTGTGTGTGTGTGTGTGTGTGTCTGTCTGTTTGTGTTGTATGTGGCTAGGTTGCTGGGGTTTTTTTTGTATTATCTTGGTTTTGGTTTTGTTATCTGTATTTTTTCATTCTGTCCATCCATCCATCCATCCATCCATCCATCCATCCATTCAGCCATCCATCCAACCCTGTAGTACTATTCTAACAAATTGGTGGAAATGAACATGGTGGCTGCATTTTAGAATGCCGTTATATTGTTGAATCCATCCATCCATCCATCCATCCATCCATCCATCCATCCATCCATTCATCCATCTGCCTGTCCCTTCATCCATCCATCCATCTATTACCTGTGTAGAACATCGCCATCTTACAAGGGCTCAACATCATACATCAGTGTTCCACAGTTAACGATGATCGCGGTGCTGTTTTATGTACAATAAAATCATTTCCGTGCACATTTGCAAGTACAATTTAGTTTGCTCTGATGACTTTAATGCGTCTGTGTACTATTACCCTACTTTTATGATCTCGTATAACAGGTGTGATATAACCAG
>CM059284.1:10429754-10432254 GCA_030347295.1 Setipinna tenuifilis
ACACACCTGTGTACACCTGGCACAATACAGTGATCTCCGCTATATCGTGGTTCACCTTTCGCGATCCTGTTATGTCGCAGATTTTTGTCATTAACATAGTCAAGTCAAGTCAAGTTTATTTGTTAAGCGCATTTCATACACAAAGGCAGTTCAATGTGTTTAACAAAAACAAGCAACTAATAATAAGCTAAAAACAATACAAAAGCATAAAACATTACAAGTGTAACATAAGACATATTAAAGAAAAGCAATCTGCGATATAGCGAGACTATAGAAAAACATATAGAAAAAGTTTATTTTATGGTTTAAACCCTAAAATACCCCTCCCACATGCTGTTTAAATACATTTACTGTATGTATTATTGAAATATTTCTGCATTTCAATCAATATTTAATCAGTATAGTATAGTATAGTTATCATAAATTACAATATTGTGCTAATTAACTTTTCTTTAGCATGCATAGTGACATAGTATGCATATATTAATGAAAAACATACGCAATATAGCGGGACTGCGAAGGGTGAACCCTGATTTCTATTTCTATAGTACACACTAACATGTAGGAGATGTTTGGTGCAGCACGGGAGTCTTCTTTTTTACTTTTATTTTATAGGTGCAAAACAAAAACTAACATTTCGACGCCATGCGTCTTCATCAGAGTCCATCATGTTTTGCACCTATAAAATAAAAGTAAAAAAGAAGACTCCCGTGCTGCACCAAATCTCTCCCTTTCATTGTATGCTGTGTCCTGTCTTGGTTGCACCGGGATTGTCAACCAGAAGCGCGGAGTACGTCCTACTTTTTACTCATGTAAGAGATGTTTCTGTGAGCATAAAACAACTATATATAACTACCTTTTGCTTATGATATTAAACTGTTACATACCATTGTACAAATTTACATGCTAGAGGTGTTTGTTATAGCATAGCCACTGTGCAAAGCTACATGTAGCAAGTACAAGTGTGCACATCTATACATTTCTAGTACATGTAGAAACCACACACACACACACACACACACACACACACACACACACACACACACACACACACACACACACACAAGCACACGCACACACACAGGGTTCAGTTACATCCCTTCCTTGTTGCGGAACTTGGAAGCAAGCAAAGCAAATCGAACAGAGCCAATCGACACAACATATTAGGAGCAGAGAGCGAAATTAGCGTATTGGCTATTGGATTGGCCATTGGGCTTTAGTATGTAGCACCTGTCCTCACATCTGTACTCCCCTAAGACCCTCCGTGACCTGCTTTAGAGGTCAAAGGTAACACTTTCTATGAAGCTTGTGTTGATAAGGCTCTATAAGCACATTCATAAAGACTTATAACACATTTATAAAGTACTGTATGTAAAGTATCCATACCTATTTATACATACTCCTGGCTGTACTCATACTGTCTTGTCATAAGCCCTACTCCCACTTCAAGTGACACAGCGCATTCTTGGTCATAAGTCAGAAGAATAATGTAGATAGATATCATCATCACCATAATTATCATCATCATCATCATCATCATCATCATCATCACCATCATCATCATCACCATCTTCTTCTTCTTCTTCTTCTTCTTCTTTTTCTTCATCATCATCATCATCATCATCACCTAAATTAGTATCATCACCATTGTTACCACCATAATTACCACCATCACCATAATAACTATGTTCACCACCATTATCATCATCATAACCATCTTCATAATCACCATAACACCTTCATCATTACCATAACCATCATCATCATCACCATCATTGCTATCATCATAATCCTCATCATGTAAACTGTTGATTTGACTTGTTGGTAAAAGTACTGCCAGCTGGAGAAAAGCTATTTTTAAACCCATTTTCTGCCACACCTTGGCATTACGAAGCATCAGTAGGAAAGAAGACAGTGTGCTCAGTGTGTGAGGGGTGGGAGCTGCCTTTGAAACTGGAGCCAGTTGCTAGCTCCTGCTGTCTAATGCACAGGCTTTGTGCAAGCTGCTGTAGGTTAGCTCTGATTCACTGCTGAGTGCCGCTACACAACTACAACTTCAAGTGACACAGCGCATTCTTGGTCATAAGTCAGAAGAATAATGTAAATAGATATCATCATCACCATAATTATCGTCATCATCATCATCATCATCATCATCATCATCATCATCATCATCACCATCATCATCATGACCATCTTCTTCTTCTTCTTCTTCTTCTTCTTCTTCTTCTTCTTCTTCATCATCATCATCATCATCATCATCATCATCGTCATCATCATCATCATCATCATCACCTTAATTAGTATCATCACCATTGTTACCACCATAATTACCACCATCACCATAATAACTATGTTTACCACGATTATCATCATCATAACCATCTTCATAATCACCATAACCATCTTCATCATTACCATAACCATCATCATCATCACCATCATTGCTGTCATCATAATCCTCATCATGTAAACTGTTGATTTGACTTGTTGGTAAAAG
>CM059284.1:10442254-10444754 GCA_030347295.1 Setipinna tenuifilis
TGAGGGATTCAAACCTATGACCCTTTGGTTGTAGGTCCGTTACCTTAACCGTCAGGCCACCACTGCCTCTGATATAACACACGAGAGCTGTAATGACCACATGAGGTCAAACCCCTCCAGGGCCATCTCTTCTCCCTCAGGTCAGTGACTCATATGAGACATGCAGATTATCAGTGGTGTGGTCATACTGTGAAATACCCCTCTATAATTGGGAGGGTGGGTGTACTAGCTTTTACAGAAGTACTATCTTTTACGCTTTACATTAATTGCATTAATATGTCAGTACCCCCAACCCTGATATTTTAGTGTCTTTGGGGGGTACTGGGTCTTGATTGGGAGGCGGGGGGTGGTACCGTATCTTCCAGTACCCCCTGTAGTTCCAACTGTGGGTGTAGGGATGATTAAAAAAAGCTGGCTAACCTATATGTGTCTGTGGGCCCAATCAATGGGAAGAATTAGGAAAGTAGCTGCCTGCTGCCTTGCTGGCTTCACTGCCTAGCAACAAAGGACAGAGAAGGATGCACACTCCCAGTGAGGTGCAGGGCAGGCTAAGACAGATTGCAGACGTCAAAGGAATGTAGCCACACACTTCACCACCTTGCTTCTTTTATACTGCTTCAATTCCAACGCTTCGGTCCCATGGCCTTCGTCAAGGCTCACTGTCTAACAGCTCAAGTGTCTTAGCAGGTGTCAACGTGCTGGCTAAGAACTGTGCTTCAGACGACCTACAGTACAGTAGCCAGGCAGCAGTGCAGACTCCTCTTGTCAAGAATCCAACAGATGGCTTCACAGTTTAGTAGCATTTTGGACTTGGACTGAAAGCAGCATGGAGGATACATCTGTGGTTACCTAGGGCAGAATTGGGCAGACTGAAGGTGCAGAAATGAAAGTGCCTTAGAAATAAATTGGGCAGAATGAAGGTGCCTTAGAAGGTGCCTTAGAAGGTGACTTGGAAGGCAGAAGTCCATGCATTTGCTTGACTCAGACAGTCCTTGCTGCCACCAAATGCTTCCTTAGAAGGCTGCATTTTGTCTGTTTCGGACAAAGCTTCTCTTAAAACCCACTAGCCTCATGTTGTTACATTACAACATTTAACATCACACGTTTAATCACATTTAAGCTTATAAAATCAACCTTCACATTTTCTTTCTTTTTGGATTTGGATGGCATTTGGATTTGGGATATCAAATTTCATATTTCTGCATCAAATATCTCCTACATAATCATCTAACAGGTTAAAACATGTTTAAAGTTTTCTCCTATATTTGGGCTAATGACACCAGCATGCTGGTGGTGTTTTGGCAGGGCTTTGCACTTCCTGTTTCGTCTCCCGGGGTTACTGTAGCCTGACTGTACGCCTCAACACTTGAAGCCTCTTTTGGGATAAAAGTGTCAGCAAAGTGTGATAAACCAAAACGAGGGAAGATCAAAAAGTGGGTAAAATATGCATATTTCTAATAAAAAAAAGTAGCTGTAAAAAGGCGAATAAACAAGGGTTTGCAATTGTAAAAGTTGTGTAAACCATGCATACTTCTAATAAAAACAATAGTAAAAAGCTGAGAAAACAGAGGTTCGTGAGTGTAAAAGTTCTGTAAACTATGCATATTTCTAATAAAAAACGATTATAAAGAGGTGAAAAAACAGCGGTTTGTCATTGTACAGGTTGTGTAAAGTATGCATATTCCTAATAAAAAGGCTTGTATAAAGGTGAATAAACACAGGTTTGTATTGGTAAAGGGGTGTAAACAGAGCCAAGCCCCCACCCCTGCCTCCCCACACACACACACACACACACACACACACACACGGCCCTGCAGGGGAAATATGCATCGCTGTGCCCGTCACCTCCCTGACTTTAGCCTCTCCTGGAACATCCCTTTATTCCATTACAGTGACAAACGATGCCTGCGCCGTTTATTTTATGCAGGGTGTGTGTGTGTGTAAGTGTGTCTGTGTGTGTGTGTGTTGTAAACTTTTATGCAATGTGTTGTGTGTGTGTGTATGTGTGCGTGCGGCAAATAGGTATTTTATGCAGTGTCCTTGTGTGTGTGTGTGTTGCATTTGTGTGTGTGTGTGTGTGTGTGTGTGTGTGTGTGTGTGTGTGCGTGTGTGTGTGTGTGTGTGGTAAATAGCTCTGACCACAGATGTCTGATGGCTAGAGGGTGAGAGTGCTGAAAAGTCTAGTGTATGGATGGTCTGATAGGGATGGCGGCAGTCCCCATCTCCATCTCACACACACACACACACACACACACACACACACACACACACACACACACACACACGCACATACACACACACACACACACACATCTCCATCTCTATCTCCATCTCTATCTCTCTCACTCTAATTGCTTCCCTCTGTCCCACTCTCTCTGTCTGTCTCTTCTTTCTGTACCTCTCTTTTTGTTTCTCTCTTTCTTCTCCTTTCCCCCACTCTGTCTACCGTCTCTCTCCCTCCCTCTCTCTCTCTATCTCTCTCCCTTACTCTCTCTCTCTT
>CM059284.1:10457254-10462254 GCA_030347295.1 Setipinna tenuifilis
AACCTTCAATTGCCTTTTGTCTGTGTGTCACTCTGGGCACCGTAGCCACTCCCCCCTCTCACACATCACGGCTCCATCAACAGGCTCTGCACTAGTTAATAATTTATATAAGAAATATATATTTATATATATGAGGTGAAATATTTAAAATAAAAAATAAGTGAAAATGAAATCTGGCTATATCACAAGTTCGACTTGAGAAAAGGAAAGAAACAAAATGTCAGCCCTTTACTTGGCGGGGCTTAACTTCCTTAGTCTTACTACTTTGCCACCAACTTACCATCTCTCCAGTAGTCCTTTTTGCTTTTGCTTTTTTAAAACTCATCTTAAGTACTCCGCAGAGTCGGCAGAGGAGCTGCTTCCATCGCTAGCTGGCTGGCTGGTCTATTGACTGTTGTGTGTTCAGTCCCAAAGCGCTAACGCTCAGAGGCAGACAAACCGGGTTAAGAAAGTAAAAGTCCTGCCATGTACTCCTTCTGCCTGTGCTCTCAACACAGAATCAGCTGGTTTAGTCAATCGGCTGGAACAAATATGTGGCTGGACTTGTGATGTCCGCCTCTGCCAGTGCTAATCCCTGAGGCGGCGCGGTTAGCGGTTAGCAACTAGCAACAAGTTTCCTCACCATCCAGCTGTGGGAGGAGGCTAAAACTAGCTTAGCTAATTACACAGTAGCATTTTATTTGCATTTTCCTCCTTTTCCCTTGCTTTGTTGGAACAGCTACACATGGATGGTTGAGAACATCTGGATGAATATAAGGGTTTTTAGGCTCTCTTTTTTTACACCTGGGGGCTATAGATGTACGTGTTTTTTCTTTCAATGTCTGGGTGTAGTGATAACAGTATCTCTGCTTGAGAACTAACCAAAAATGGCGGAAGTATTGACATGACACTACTGTCCTTGCACCTTGCAGTATTCACATACATTGCTAACAATGTGAAGTTGTACTACAATACACACTTGTGAGGGTGAGTGAGTAGATGTTGAGAGAAACAGCCTTTTCTTTCTGGCTTGTCATAATGCGTATCTCACCTTCATCATTTGTCAAAGGTTGCCGATCAAAGCCATTGTCGTAGCTTTGATTTAACCACCGATTGAAGTCTTAGCACGCTACATGGTCATCAATCACGTCACACACACACACACACACACACACACACACACACGAAATGGCGGCTGTCATTTAGTGTCATGTGTCATTGTGTCAGTCACGGCGTCGTGCTGTGACAGGACATGCAATCAGTGGTGTTAATGAGAGTCTCCAAGCACATTAGACGCCATGACAACCCCTGGCAACATTCTAAGGAGATGTCACAACATCAAACGTTGTTATGACAACCACCATGGCCAACAAGGCTAATGCAGATGAGAATGTAATATACTGTTATGCCAACCACCATAGCCAACAAGGCTAATGCAGATTGGAATGTAATGTCCCAAATGTAATATCCCAAATGTAATCTCCCAAATGCAGTATCCTAAAGTGCCGTATGAACCACACACAGGATGTTCCAGTCACAAGTTTTTTGAAACACAGGATTAGATTTCGACAAAGACAACACAAGATGCAACAAAGGAGAGGTGTCAGTTTCTGGCCCCCCTTACACCCCAGGCGGCTGAAACAGTGATATTACATGATTACAGTAATGATATGATTGCCATTGATCCCATTGGGGCCTTTATTGCAGTGAGTATTGAGTAAGGCTACATGCTCTACAGCATCCCGAAGTTGAGGGGTTTTTCAGGGAACTGAAGCCGGAATATGATAATAATAATAATAATAATAATAATAATAATAACCTTTACTTGTATAGCACAGTTCATACATACAAGATGCAGCTCAAAGTGCTTTACAGTTTGGCAAGGTCACAAGAAGACAACATTTCTTGCAGTCCAATGGCATGTGACATAATGACGCAATGACCCGTTAATGCGGGCTCTTGCGTGACATGTTTACATGTGTGAAGTAATAGCCAGGATGCTCCGGTATCCCGGTCATAACCAGGATACTGATGTCCATGTCAATGACAGCTTTTGAAATTGATCCAGATTAGGTCAGGACTCTGATGCGTTTTGGACAGAACTTTAATAGATCAAAGTCAACAGATTTAGATTATATACTGCAGGTTGATGAGCCAGTGTTAAATACACTGTTTGAATCTGTACAACCTGTGTGTATTGGTGTGTGTGTGTGTGTGTGTCTGTAATTCAGTGCATGTGCTTCTCTGTGTGTCATCTTGGCCCTGAGGTCACATTTCTGACTGTGTGTATTTGTGTGTGTGTGTGTGTGTGTGTGTGTGTGTGTGTGTGCAGTAGGCTGCTTAAGTCGTGACATCAAACCGCATGTGCTAATTTGGTTCCCATGAAGATTTAAATCTTCAGATGGCAGAGACGCAGACAGAGGGAGAGGGCTGCTCCTCATCTTGGCGGGGATCAAAGCAAAGCTGCCACTACTACTGCACACACACACACACACACACAAAACGCACACACACACACACACACACACACACACAAAACACACACACGTACACGTGCACACACACACACACACACACACACACACACACACACATACACACTCACACACACACACACGCCCACACACGAAACACTTAAAACACACAGAAATGCGCTCATTCATACGAAATACGAACCCATAAGGCTTTTTAGACTTCTATAGTACATGTAGAGTGTGTGCAACTTAAATTCACCTTTAAAATGGTGTCTAAAAACACACACATACACACACACACACACACACTCACACAGGCACACACTTTACTACCTCTGACTAATGTATACATGTGTACAGTGTGCTTTAATGCACATCTAAAACATTCTCGCTTTCTCTCTCACACACCCACCCACACACACACACACACACACACATACACACACCCACACACACACACACACACACACTCGTGAGCACCATCTGTTGACTAGGTGTGTGTAGGAGAGAGGCTGGCAGACTCTGGCGAGGACAGTGTATTTATTAAGCTTGTTTCATGTGCAAAGGCAATGCAAGATCTAAAGGACAAAAAAATAAAAACATACAGTGGTGGGGAATGAAAGATGAGTCATTAAAATATCTATGAAATAAATAAGAATGAAAGATTACATAGTTAAAAGAAAGTACAAAGAACATAAAGTAGTAATTAAAAAAAAAAGAAATATATGATTTTTTTAAAATGTGGTAAGCGGAGTCCTCTAAGAATACACTTTGCAAGTTCAGTGTTTAATCATAAGTACATGAAAAGTAAAAGAGTTTTCAACTTGGATTTAAAGATGGCTTCATTTGGGTGGTTCTTCTAAGATCTCTTAGTAGTTTGGTGCAGTTGCGTGGATTCATAACAGCAAAACACTAGACTCTTAAGGCCATATTCACACCTTTAATCTTATTAAGATAGCGCCTAGATCACACTTAAAAGTTTTTAACTAAGAATTTTCTCTTTAAAAAAAAAAGAGTTGAGACCAACTTTTAGAAAAAAAAGGACAACTCCTAAAAACAAGAGCTTTATTGCTATGGTTGCTGTCAGTGCACATACAGCATAGACCAATTGCAGTAGCACCACCCTTGTTAAGGCTCTGGCCATCACAGTCTGCTGCTCCTGCTCCTACAGTAGGTGTCTTAGATCAGTTGGCATACTCAAGGCCTCAAGGGAGTTTTGGTGGAGTTGCACACGAGCCTAACAGTGAAAGGCTGCCTCGCTCGCTGTGCTTAACTGAAACTCTGGGCTCGACTAGCAGACCTAAGTGCATGGATCTAAGGTTCCCTGCTCGATTTATATTCCTTAAAAACTGTCTGAGATGTATATTGGTCCCTAAAACTACTCCAGTTTTGTAGATTTATAGACCAATAGCAAGCACTTTAAAAAACGTATTCCAAAACTAACTGGAAGCCAGAGTAAACATTCTAGAACCTGAGTAATGTGTTCCGTTCCCTCGAATCCAGGCGGAAACCGTGGAGACAGCATTTTTTGCCCGAGCTGCACTTCTTCAGTGGTGTTTTTGGGAAAGGCAGCGTTATGGGACCATTACAGTAAGGGACAGTCAGGGGACCATTACAGTAGACCCACCCCTGCTGTAAATAACCTCCCGGAACTCCTAGTCCTCGATAGCCCCACCAGAAGACTCTTTAAACATGAGGACTATAGTGGTGTAATGGTCTTTTTTTGTGGGGGGGCAGAGGGGGGGCACAGTAGGAGCCCATTACAGCTGGCCACCCTACTGACAATAAACGAGAAGATGAGCTTCTTTTCCTCGACCTTTCTGAGGCCACGAAGGCCTTTGATTCTGGCTGTGGCTGTTTTAGGATGATGGAGGGCTGTTTTGCTGATTGCAAAAGAGACGTCTGGGGAACAGTGAGGATCAGAGACTATAAGAAGAGAAAGATATCTGAAATTGGTGTTTGGTCTTGAGAGCCTGATGATGAGTTTGAGTGTGTGTGTATGTGTGAGTGTGTGTGTGTGTGTGTGTGTGTGTGTGTGTGTGTGTGTGTGTGTGTGTCATGCATATTAAGCGGTGACCTTATATTGCATTGATGAGGGACAGTCTTTTGCTGTCATCGTTCACATGTGCACTCACTCGTAAACCAAATGACACTTTTACGGCTGTATGTGTGCATGTGTCACACACACACACACACACACACACACACACACACACACACACACACACACACACACACACACAGACACACACACACACACGTAAGTATGAGACACATAAATGGACTGCTCAACGCATAAACACATAAAAACACTTTCAAGCTTGGCCTAATTTTTCCCACTTCTTTTCACTCCACTGCCTCACACACACACACACACACACACACACACACACACACAGTCTTTTCATGCTTGACTGCTGCCAGACAAACTCATGCACACATAAAAAGCTGTTGAGCAGGACAGAGAGAGGGCCTGGTGTAGCGGCTACGATGCTAACAAGCAAACGCAACACTTAGGCGCGCTGGGCTTTTATGTCAACACATCTG
>CM059284.1:10472254-10474754 GCA_030347295.1 Setipinna tenuifilis
CATAGTGTGGCCTTCTGTCCCTGTCACACAAATGGATTGGCCATGGGTCTGGGGCATCCTGGACAGGTGTGCAGCCTTAGACTGTACTGGACCCCCTTGAGTGTACGTGATTAGGGACTTGGGATTTAGGGACTAGGGATGAGGGACTAGAGATTTAGGGACTAGGGGTTGTACATGTATGTCACAATACAACACAATGCATCACAATATTTGACCCATGGTTTTATATGGGGTCTAGGGATGAGACACTTAGAGATGAGGGACTTAGGGATTTAGGGACTAGAGATGAGGGACTTAGAGACTAGGAGTTGTAACATATAAGTCACAATACATCGCCAAATCACAATATTTGACCCATGATTTTATATAGGGACTAGGGATGAGGAATTTAGGGACTAGGGGTTGTACCATGTATGTCACAATACAACACAATTCATCACAATATTTGACCCATGATTTATAACGGTCATCTAATGCTCTTTTCTATAAGGATTTAGGTCCAGGGACAGTCTCCATGGAGCAGAGTGTGTTAACAGTGTTGCTGAAGGGCACTTGAGCTAGGGATGAGGGGGCAGGAGAGTGCTGCTTATTCATTATTTACCCTTGCTCCCTTCCCCGCAGGAGTTACACCTCTGACACCTCATAACCTCTTAAGACCAACTCCTTAGCCATTCAGTCACAGCCACACAACATCATGTTTTTAATAATAATAACAATAATAATAATAATAATAATAATAATAATAATAATAATAATAATAATAATAATAATAATAAATAAATAAAACAAAATAATAATAATATCTGTAATAATAATTACAATAATAACAACAGTAACAATAACAACAATAGTAATAATTATTATTGTTGTTGTTGTTGTTGTCGTTGTTGTTGTTACTGTTGTTATTATTATATTATTATTATTACATTAGATTCGATTAGATTAATAAATGAGTTGTACTAAATTCCTTACAGGTTAAACTTTAAATTCTGATAGATTTTGTCTTGTTTCTAGTCATATTTATATTTTCTATACTGAAAGTTTCTGCTGCCATCAGTATGGCAAACTCTGTCTTCACTTTCAGCCTTTTGCTGTGGAAGGGTGAAGTTTCGCACCATGTCACAGACGGCTTCAAAAGCAATGTTATCAGAACAGACATACACACTAAAATCTAATTTAATACACATGATATTTTCATAAATAAACATCAATGATTCTTGTCGCCACAGTAATGCGATCTATTTCGGTGAAAAATCATCGCACTATTACACCGCATCGATTTCCTTTCCTCCCACCTCTGTCGAGGAGCGGAAGATTACAGCCTCATTTGGGCCATCTCCTGTACATTCAGTACTGAACAAACCTGATTTGGGCATCTCTCTTACATTCAGTACTGTACAAAGCTCATTTGGGCTATATCCTGTACATTCAGTACTGAACAGAGCTCATTTGGGCATCTCCTGTACGTGCAGTACTGTACAAAGCCCATCTTATATGACTCCTGCAGCTAAATGCTGAACATCTCATATCAGACAGTCATACATGAGGACATGCTTGAGAGACGTCAATAAAATTATCATTCATAATAGGTCAGGAATTAAGAATCACAAGTTTATTTGTCACATGCATATTTGTACAGGTACAATTAGCAGTGAAATGGAGATTGGGACTAATACTCTGTTCTGTGCAAGATAAAAATGATAAAATAAAAAAATAATATTTTAAATAACATGAATAAATAAATTTAGTGAGTTGAGGAAGTTATGCATTATGCATCATAAAAGGTGTTAAGACTGTTCCTATTACAGTAGCATGTCAGCAACTTGAGTGTCTTTTGACACTACAGATTTAGCCTTTTATATCCTCACAGACATGTGCTCAGAGGAAAACATTACCATATGTAGGATGGCATACTATAGATAAGTATTATACAGAACTCCTGCTAACTGTTAACATGCATGTAGAATGTAAAAATACATGTTATCCAGGGAATATGTGCATGAAAGTGTGCAAGAACATAATTAGCATGTTGCACATTACACTAGCTACTTGTGCACAGCTACATATAGACATCAAAGACACTATGTGACTCCAGTGTCTTTATTCCCGTGAGAGTTCATATTTGAATCGTGGGCACAAACGTGGAAGCACATGATGATCTATAGGCTGTTTTGTTTGTTTTGTATTGGCTACTCTGTCAGCCATTGTAATTACATTAGTGGTCTACTCCAACACTCCACGCCAAACACACACACACACACACACTAACACATACACACACACACAAACACACACACACACACACACACACACACACACACACACACACACTCACACCAAATGCACATGCACGCACACATACATACCCACACCTGCACACACACAGACACACACACGCACACACACACACATTCAGTTGGTCTCCTTAGCCACGTAGGTCCACACAGATGATGCATCGTGTGAAATAATCCATTCGGCCGCCGCTGGGCTGGAAAGATGA
>CM059284.1:10479754-10482254 GCA_030347295.1 Setipinna tenuifilis
CCAACTTCCTCTCCTCTCCTCTCCTCTCCTCTCCCCTTCCCTTCTCTCCTCTCCTCTCCTCTCCCCTTCCCTTCTCTCCTCTCCTCTCCTCTCCTCTCCTCTCCTCTCCTCTCCCCTTCTCTCCTCTCCTCTCTTCTCCCCTTCCCTTCTCTCCTCTCCTCTCCTCTCCTCTCCCCTTCCCTTCTCTCCTCTCCTCTCCTCTCCCCTTCTCTCCTCTCCTCTCCTCTCCTCTCCTCTCCCCTTCTCTCCTCTCCTCTCCTCTCCTCTCCTCTCCTCTCCTCTCCTCTCGTCCTCTCCTATTTCCTTTCCTCTCTTGTCCTTGTCCCCTTCTTTCCTCTCTCCTAACCCCCTCCTCTCTCCTCTCTCCTCTCTCCCCCTGCTTCTCCTCCTATCCCTTTCCTTCACTCCTCTCCTCTACCCTCCTCTGGTCTTCTCTTCTCCTCTCCTCTTCCTTCCTTCCCTCTTCCCTCCTCTCCTCCTCTCCTGTGTCCATCATCAGACGGAGGTCTGGCTGGTGTAGACACACATCAGCCTCTCGGCACTGTCGCTAACGCTACGCTAACCTCCCACCAGCACTCAGCGCCTCAGGGAAGAAGCACGCGGCGGGTAGAAGAGAGGAGAAGAGTAGAGGAGAGAAAAGAAGAGAGGAAAAGAGAGGAGGAGAGAGGAGAGGAGAAGAGAAGGAAGAGAAGGCAGAGGTGTCGCTTGACTGGCATTAGCAAGAGCAGCGGTGGAGTGGTGGGGGGAGTGGGGTTGGGGGGGGGGGGTGAGGGCACTGCAGACAGACAGCACAGCATAGTGCAGAGGAGGAGAGAAAAGAGGAGAAGAAAAGAGAAGAGAGGAAAGAGAGGAGAAGAGAAGAGCTGACAGCACTGTGGACAGCCAGCACAGTAGTGCAGAGGAACAGAGAAGAGAAGAGAAGAGAAGAGAAGAGAAGAGAAGAGAAGAGAAGAGAAGAGGTCATTAGGAATGAGGGAGGGATGGGAGGATGACAGCCCCGGAGTCGCGCGAAGGTGAAGAGTGGGGGATGAAGACGAGTGCCTTAGATGCCAGGAGGAGGAAGAGGAGAGTGAGAAGATGAGAAAGAGGAGAGGAGGAAGAGAAGAGGAGTGAGGAGAGGAGAGGAGGAAGAAAGCGGAGAAAGAGAGAGGAAAGGAGGAAGCGGAGAGGAGAGAAGGATGCAAGAGGAGGAAGAGAGCAGAGGAAGAGAGAGGAGAGGAGGATAAGGAGAGGTGTGAGGAGAGGAGAGGAGAGGAGGAAGAGAGAGGGGTGAGGGGGTTGGGTGGCTTTGGGTCTGATGCCTGGTGACAAAACACGATTGGGCTACACGTGTCTGCCATCAACCCTTCTCTCCTGTGTGTGTGTGTGTGTGTGTGTGTGTGTGTGTGTGTGTGTGTGTGAGTCAGTGCGTGCTTGAGCACATTCATGTCAACGAGTCCATGTGTGTGTGTTTGCCCGTGTGTGTGTGAGTCAGAGTGCGCTTTAGCATCCAGGAGTCTGTCAGTATTGCCAAGGCAACAGTAGCTCAGGTTTCCTACCTCCTCTATCTCACTGCTGCCACAAGATGAGAGAGAGAGAGAGAGAGAGAAAGAGAGACAGACAGAAACGAGACAGAGCGATAGAGAGAGGAGAGAAAGAGAGAAAGAAAGCTAGAGACAGAGATAGAGATACAAGGATAGAGAGAGACAGAGAGAGGGAGAGAGAGAGAAAGCAAGAGATAGAAAGAGAAGTATGGAGAGAGAAAGAGAGAGAAGAAGAAGGGATGTAAAAGAGGAAAGAGTGAAGTCTGCACTCCTTTATTCCCTGTGGCAGAGGCAGGGCTGTGGTGGTGTGAGGTGTGAGGTGTGTGTGTGTGTGTGTGTGTGTGTGTGTAGGGCTGTGGTGGTGTGCTTGAGTTTGTCACTGCGCCTCTTTGGATCCCACTGACTGCACTGTGCTAATGGCAGCCCCCAGGCCAACCAGTAGGTGGACAGAGGAGAGGAGAGGAGAGAGGGAGGAGAGGAGAGAGGGAGGAGAAAAAAAGAGATAAGAAGTGTGTGTGTGTGTGTGTGTGTGTGTGTGTGTGTGTGTGTGTGTGTATGTGTGTATGTGCTCATCTATATATGTGTGTTTGTGTGTATGTGTGTATGTGCAAATGCATGCTTCAACACGTGTGTGTGTGTGTGTGCGTGTTGTTTGTGTGTTTGTTGTGTGTGTGTATTTGCGCATGTGTGTGTGTGCGTCCATATGTGTGATCTGTTTGTGTGTGTGTGTGTGTGTGTGTGTTTAGAGTTTAGAGGTGTTGGGGATATTATCATGTTTCGTGGTGAAAAGCAGGGAGCGGTGAGGTGAGTGTGTGTGTGTGTGTGTGTGTGTGTGTGTGTGTGTGTGTGTGTGTGTGTGTGTGTGTTTGGTGGTGAAAAGCAGGGAGCAGTGAGGTGAGTGTGGGGCAGGCAGGGCAGCTAGACCTTTCTTGACCTTTACTGACCTTTAGCTTCCCATAATGGTATGTTATTTGACC
>CM059284.1:10499754-10502254 GCA_030347295.1 Setipinna tenuifilis
GGAACATTGCTTGTCTCGTCAAACGTCTTTTCTTCGTCTCGGGAGAAATAAACTGAATCTTATTTGAATCTCACCTCCTTTTTTCCTTAGCGATTTGTGGAATAAAAAAAGGAAACACTGGAGTTTAACAGTGCGGTGTGGAGTAGAGAACCTAAATTAGATTTTGACTGACACAAGAGCAAGACCAATTGCACAGCTGCTTTCCTATAGGGTAGTTATCCGTGCTGTCCTACAAAGCCAAAAAGCAATAACTACATATTGTCAAAACTGAGTTTAGACTGGATATTACCTTTATAACACCTCCTTTGTCTTGTGACTAAATGTCTTGCTTTGTTCTATTTTAAAAAGTACATAAAAGCATCGCCACTATAATACCTACAAAATGTGTGACTGGGCAGTATAAGAAGTTTGAAGGCACTTTTCTCAGTTTCAATGTTCACATATTACATTACATTATATTACATTACACTTAGCAGCCCCTTTTATCCGAGGTGACAACAGCATAGTTACTGCACTTTGCCTTTGTAGGGCATAGTGTGGGAGTGGTAAACAGAAAGGTATGTAAACTGTATGAACAGTGGTTAAGATGGTGAATAAATTATTCATTAACCGTCCTTAACATTAGCGATTACAAAAAAAGGCTCGTAAATACTGCTTTGGTTGGTTTTTAAAAAAGATGCGTAAATTGTTTTTATGTGCATTTTTCCCTCCGCTACATCACGGGTAGTTACCATTAGAGAAAGGAAGGAGCGGCGTGTTAATCTTTTATAGGGATCTTGTGTTAAATTAAATTAATTAGCTGCTGCACTTAATATTAACAACCTGTTACAGCGTTTACTGCTTCCAATTGTTTACATAATGAAATTAGAGGATCGCTGATGTTAACTGAGGAAATATATCTGTTGCAAAGATGCTTAGTGGAAATTGAAATTTATGTGTCGACCTAAACGCTCCTAAAGCACTTAAAACAAGATGTTATAAATTGTACACAGAAACGCGGTGCTTGGCGGAGTTATTTTATTCAGACTTTCGTGAGAACTGTGACTTTTTCCAGTAGAAGACTTTGAGGTGGCTATCCTGCACTGACTTTCTCTTCCTGTTTGTCTGGCCCACCAACACCCACCACACCCCATCTACACACACACACACGCACACACACAGACACACACACATGCACACACACACACATACACACAAACACACACACACACACAAACACAATCGCCCCTGCTGCCTCTATCATCCATCTCAAAACATGCAAGTACCCCCTGTGGAATTTGCCATCACTTGTGTGTGTGTATGTGTGTGCAGTGTGCGTGTGTGTGTGTGTAGTATGTGTGTGTAGCGTGTGTGTGTGTGTGTGCCAGGTATGAATGAGGCAAAAGGGTGTCAAGGGGTTAGAGATGTGTCTGTTCGATGGATCTCCATGGCAACAGTCAGGGCGCAAGAGTCCATGTGATGGAATGGCTGATGCTTAAGGAGGGAGGGAGGGTGTGTGTGTGTGTCTGTGTGTGCGTGTGTGTGTGTGTGTGTGTGTCTGTGCGGTAGGAGTGAGACAGAGAAGGAGTGAGATAGGGAGATGGATAGACAGATAAAGAGATAAAAGAAGAAAGAAAGCAGACAAGGACTAAGAGAGACAGAAGCAGAGACATGGGAAAAGGTGTCAGTGTGAGAAGAGATAGAGATAGAGAGCAAAGAAAGAAAGAAAGAAGGGACAGAGAAAGGAGGAATCAAGGACAGACCAGAGAAAGAGAGAGGGGGGGTGGAAGAAAAGAAAAAAAGGGGGACAGGAGAAGGATAAGAGAGGACAAGAAAACACAGAGAAGTGAAGAATAGTGAAAGATAAGAAAAGGTAGAGAGAAGTGAGGGAGGAGACTGGAGGAGAGGAGAAAAAAAAGACAGAAGAAAAAGAGTAACAGAAAGGCAGGGTAAAAAAAAGAGGGTGAGAAGAGAGAGACAGAGAGAAAACAGGAAAAGGGAATGATGAGAGAGAGGAGGAGAGGAAGGATACGGAGAGAGAGAGAGTATAGAAGCATGGAGAGAGGGAGGAGAGTGGAAGGAGTGATGGAGGATAAGGATCCAGACAGAGAGAGGGAGGATGTAGAAAGATGGAGAGAGTGAGGAGAGAGGGATGAAAAAGGAGAGACGGAGAGACAGAGAGAGATAGAGAGAGTAAATATGGATGGAGAGACAGAGAGAGGGATGAGAGGGAGGAAAAGAAAGAGAGACAAGGAGTAGAGAAGGATAGAGAGACAGAGGAGAAAGGGAGGAAAAGAAAGAGGCAGACAGAGGGAAGAGAGAGAGGGAGAGTATAGAAGAATGGAGAGAGGGAGGAGAGAGGAAGAAAAAAAGAGATAGAGAGAGGGAGGAGAGAGAGTATAGAATGATAGAGAGAGGGAGCAAAAGAAAGTGGTAGAGAAAGGGAGGAGTGAGGGATGAAAAGAAGGAGATGGAGAGGGAGGAAAAGAAGGAGATGGAGAGAGGGAGGAAAGGGAGGAAG
>CM059284.1:10504754-10507254 GCA_030347295.1 Setipinna tenuifilis
CACACACACACCAATGCATCTCAGCTGCCAGCCCTGATTGTTCAAATGCGCTTGTCACAGGACTTCATTTTTCATTTTGCTATAAGTGGTCAAGTGCAAGTGCGGTGCTTCATTAGTGCACATGTTTATTCCTGAAGGAGCTGTGTGGGGTCAGGGGGCAAAGACCTACTGGGATATATAGTATGCTTGAGATATATAGTATACTTGAGATATATAGTATACTTAGATATATAGTAGGCTAGGTGATAGGGATGTAGCCCGCTATTACTGTAACTGAAGGAGCTGTGTGGGGTGAGGGGGCAAAGACCTGCTGCTGACTGAATGGACATAGTATACTTGAGATATATAGTATACTTGAGATATATAGTATGCTTGAGATATATAGTATACTGGAGATATATAGTAAGCTTAGGGATAGGGGTATAGCCTGCTGCTAGCTAAATGAATGTAGTATACTTAGTGAGGTGGCAAAGACCTGCTGCTGACTCAATGGACATAGTATACTTGAGATATATAGTATACTTGAGATATATAGTATGCTTGAGATATATAGTATGCTTGGTAATAGGGATGTAGCCTGTTGTTAACTGAATGAATGTAGTATACTTAATGATGGAGCTACGTTCTGCTGCTGACTCAATGGACATACTATGCTTGGGATATATAGTATACTTGAGATATATAGTAGGCTTGCTGATAGGGATGAAGCCTGCTGTTACTGTAACTGAATGATTCTAAGTAAACAACTAATGCTCCAGGGACTGTTACTGAAACCATGTACCTAAATAACTGTAAGTAAGAGTGTCAACTAAGTGTAATGTAATGTGTATTTATGTGACTCATATTACATCTGCAACAGTAGTATATTTAGTGATAGGGGGTATTACCTGCTGATAACTGAATGAATGTGGTATGCTTGGGATATATAGCATACTTTGCATATATACTTTATATAGTATGCTTGGTGCTAGGGATATAGCCTGCTACTAGCTGAATGGATATAGTGTACTTAATGATGGGGCTATGACCTGCTGATAATTGAATGGATGTGGTATGCTTGACATATATAATATGCTTGGCATATATAATATACTTGCCATATATGGTATGCTTGGTGCTAAGGATACAGCCTGGTAATGGCTGAATGCTTATGGTGTACTTTCCCAAAGGGACTGTAATCTGTATCAGGGCTCAGTGTCCTGCTCTCTTGCCTGGCCATTCTCCTTCACGGTCGCCACCCGCACACAGAGGCCAGTGGCGGCCGATCGAGAGCCTTTCTTTCTGTCTCTACTTCCCTTTGTCGGGCCTGTGTCTTTTGTCCCTCCTCTCTCCCCCCTCTGCTTGTTGTGTCTCTATTCACCTCTTCGGTAAACCTTTATTTTCATTCACCTGGAGTACAATTGAGGGAAACTTCCTTTATGTTTCAATGTAGACTTCTCCTCAGTGAAGGTTGATTCGCCTGGGTGACAAAAACAGAGTGTGTTTCTGTGTCATGGTTAGAAGCCACTGGCAGTGCTAAAGCTAGTTCTGAGTGTCTATGCTGACTTGGGCCTGCACTGTTGAGAAGCAGCAAGGGAGCCAGAAATCATCAAATGGGTGGGCCCAGAATACATCAGGTGTGCCCAGACCAAAACACATAGGTTACTATTAGTACTTAAAACAGTCAGTCAAACAAAAAACAGCATTCTGATTGGGTGGGCCTGATTGGCAAGTGGGTGGGCAAGTGGTTGCATGAACCTATTAATGTCATGTATGTTCATAACAAACAGTACATGGCATTGTTAAGTATAACCAATATTATACAACAGTTAGGTCCGGTCGAACTATATAGCAATTTCTGACTGGACGAGAAGCATTCTAAGCGTCACTAGGAGTGAGGATATCCCACAGTATACCATAGGTGACTCTTCACAGTTGATAATCACTCTGCTGAAGATACAACGTAACAGTTAAATCGAGTGCATTTATAAGCTATGGCAGACTTTAACAAGACACCCATGACTCTCTCTTCAGGCCTAGTTCGGACTGTGAACAACGACAACAACCATATTTCAGCAGCTGCACAATAAAGAGGAATGTCCAAATCAACGTGTAGGACACTGGTTGCACAGCAACCACAGACACTGTTAACTCGAACTGGAGCTATTTTGGACTGAAGCGAACTGAAATACCTTGAAATAAAACTTTAAAACAAATGTTAAAATTGTGTCTATACCCTAACTAACTGTGTTGGCAGTGGAACTGTTGTATAAAAGCAATATACTGTAACACTCGTGTTCGTGAGTGTGTTTGTGTATATCCTCACGGGTGTGGCTACCTATGGCACGAAGCCAAAGGCTGAGGTAACCACACCCGTGAGGATATCCACAAAACACCCTCACTCCCTCCCACTTGTGTTATACTGCTTCATTAAAAGTTTCATGTACCGTATGTAGTTATTCTCTTGGTTCTGTGCTCTACTTGTTACAGTGTGTCACAGTGCTGGTTGCTGTGTCATGTT
>CM059284.1:10512254-10514899 GCA_030347295.1 Setipinna tenuifilis
ACGGCACAGGAGGGGAAACACACACACACACACACACACACACACACACATGCATACACATGCACACACATGGACACACATGCACATACATGCACAGTTGCACACACACAGACACACACACACAAACGCAAACACACGCAAATATGCGCACACACACACACACACACACACACACACACACACACACAAACACAAGAGGGGAGCCAAAGCTCTCTGGAGCCAGGTTATACACACACACACACACACACACACACACACACACACACACACACCCTTATACTCACACACTGTATACACACACAAGCCCAGGGCAGCAGAGGGGAGAGAGAACTGGTGCTTGGCAGCCAGGTTATGCACACACACACACACACACCTGTGTGCCATGAACCCCACAGAGAGAGAAACAGACAGAGAGAGAGCAGGAGAGAGAGAGAGAGGGGGGGGGAGAGAGAGAGAGAGAGAGAGAGGGAGAGAGAGAGAGAAGCCCATTGCACAGAAGGGGAAACACATATATGTGGTTAGAAATAATAAGAGAAAGAATCTATTTCTCTCTGTCTTTCTCTATGTCTCTCTCTCTCACACATGCACATGTACACACACACACACACGCACACACACAATTTTCTCTTGCTCTCATATTCATGAACGTGAACAGAATGTTTAAAAAAGAACCTTAAGAGCTGCAGTTCCTTACTCTATCCTCTCCTCTCAACTCCTCTCCTCTCTCTCTCTCTCTCTCTCTCTCTCTCTGTCTTTGCTCTCTCTTTTCTGCCCTCATCTACTCTTCACTCTTTCTCTCCTCGTCCCTCCTCTCCTCTCTCTGTCCTCTTGTCTTTCTGTTGTCTTTTTACCTCTTATTCTCTACTATCCTTGCCTCTCCTCTCCTCTTCTCCTCTTCTCCTCCCTCCTCTTCTCTCCTCTCCTCTCTCTCTGTCCTCTCCTCTTCCTGTTGTCTTCTTTCCTCTTATTCTCTCCTATCCTTGCCTTTCCTCTCTCTTTCTCTTCTCCTCTCCTCTCCTCTCTCTTTCTCTTCTCCTCCCTTCTCTCCTCTCTCTTTCTCTCCTCCTCCTCCCTTCTCTACTCTCCTCTCCTCTGTATTGTGTCCTCTGCTGTGTTGTGTTTCTGCTGTATTCGCTCCTCTAAATGAATAGGTGACGCTGCCACCTTCACCTTTCTGTCTGGCTTATTACAGACACACACACACACACACACACACACACACACACAGACATACACACACACACACACACACACACACACACACACAGACACACACAGACACACACACACACACACACACACACACACACACACACACACACACACACACACACACACACACAGACACACACACACTCATCCACACAGACACGTACACATACACACACATACAGACACACACACACACATTGTTACGCAGACACTGTGCATGACAGATGCTATTACTATGTAATGACTATTGATGTGTCCGTGTGTGCTCAGCAGGTGTCTATGGGGGCCCTGCTCTCATACATCTTTAATGGATAACCATCCATACTTACACACATACAGCATACTACATACACTACTGTAGCTATCCATACTCACACACATACAGCATACGAGTATACACACTATACATCCATACTTCCACACACACAGCATATTACTATACACACTAACTGTCCATACTCCCACACATACAGCATACTATTATATATACTATATATCCATACTCAAATGCACATACAGTGTACTAGCATATACACTATACATCCATACTCAAATACACATACAGCATACTATTATATACAGTATACAGCCATACTCAAATACACATACAGCATACTATGATACACACTAGCTAACCATACTCAAATACACTTACAGTATGCTAGTATACACACTATACATCCATACTCCACACATACATCATGCTACTGTACACACTAGCTGTCCATACTCCCACACATACATCATATTAGTATACACACTATCTATCCATACTCAAATACACATACCGCATACTACTATACACACTATACATCCATACTCAAATACACATGTAGCTTACTATTATACACACTAAACAGCCATACTCAAATACACATACATCATACTAGTATACACACTATACATTCATACTCCCACACATACAGCATATTAGTACATACACTAGCTATCCATACTCTACACATACAGCATACTATTATATGCAGTATACATGCGTACTCAAATACACATCAGCATACTCTGATATGTGACCAGATCGGCCAAAATGAGGCACAGTGAGCCAAAAATTCTAAATTGAGATTTTGGTACGAGTGGAAAGACAAGATGAAACACTTATTTATTAGTCAGACACACACTCCTAACAGTTGTCAAGATAAAGTCGTTTTTAAAAAATGACATCCCACTATCTTTTTATAATTGAAAACCTGAGAAAAACACATTTATTTTGGAACATTTTAGTAATATTTCAGTGGTGTTATGAAACTTCAGATAGACATTTTTTAACCTTAACATAGTTATCTTGACAATGACAAATGAAGAGACCTTTAAAAAGAACAAAAAAAATAAATTGTTATATTTTAAGGCTTTCTACTAAAATTGCCTTGCTCCTTAAAATTAGAAGTTGCGACTTCAGACTCATTTCCCCGATCGGG
>CM059284.1:10514999-10517499 GCA_030347295.1 Setipinna tenuifilis
GCCTATCCTTTTCTCCTCTCCTCTTCTCTACTCTCTTCTTGTCCCCTCCTTTTCTCTCATCTCCCCTTCTTTCCTCTCCTCTCCTCCCTCCTCTCCTCTCCTCTCCCCTTCTCTCCTCTCCTCCCCTCCTCTCCTCTCCTCTCCTCTCCCCTCCTCTCCTCTCCTCCTCTCCTGTGGCCATCATCAGACGGAGGTGTGGCTCGTGTAGACACACATCAGCCTCTCGGCACTGTCGCTAACGCTACGCTAACCTCCCACCAGCACCCAGCGCCTCAGGGAAGAAGCACGCGCCCGAGAGAAGAGAAGAGAAGAGTAGAGGAGAGAAAAGAAGAGAGGAAAAGAGAGGAGGAGAGAGGAGAGGAGAAGAGAAGGAAGAGAAGGCAGAGGTGTCGCTTGACTGGCATTAGCAAGAGCAGCAGTGGAGTGGTGGGGGGAGTGGAGTGGGATTGGGGGTGGGTGAGGGCACTGCAGACAGACAGCACAGCATAGTGCAGAGGAGGAGAGAAAAGAGGAGAGGAGAAAAGAGGAGAAGAAAAGAGAAGAGAGGAAAGAGAGGAGAAGAGAAGAGCTGACAGCACTGTGGACAGCCAGCACAGTAGTGCAGAGGAACAGAGAAGAGAAGAGAAGAGAAGAGAAGAGAAGAGAAGAGAAGAGAAGAGAAGAGAAGAGAAGAGAAGAGGTCATTAGGAATGAGGGAGGGATGGGAGGATGACAGCCCCGGAGTCGCGCGAAGGTGAAGAGTGGGGGATGAAGACGAGTGCCTTAGATGGCAGGAGGAGGAAGAGGAGAGTGAGAAGATGAGAAAGAGGAGAGGAGGAAGAGAAGAGGAGTGAGGAGAGGAGAGGAGGAAGAAAGCGGAGAAAGAGAGATGAAAGGAGGAAACGGAGAGGTGTGAGGAGAGGAGAGAAGGATGCAAGAGGAGGAAGAGAGCAGAGGAAGAGAGAGGAGAGGAGGATAAGGAGAGGTGAGAGGAGAGGAGAGGAGGAAGAGAGAGGTGTGATGGGGTGTGGGGGGGGATGCTATGGGTCTGACGCCTGGTGACAAAACACGACTGGGCTACACGTGTCTGCCATCAACCCTTCTCTCCTGTGTGTGTGTGTGTGTGTGTGTGTGTGTGTGTGTGAGTCAGTGCGTGCTTGAGCACATTCATGTCAACGAGTCCATGTGTGTGTGTGTGCCTGCATGTGTGTGTGTGTGTGTGTGTGTGTGTGTGTGTGTGTGTGTGAGTGTGTGTGTGTGTGTGTGTGAGTCAGTGCGTGCTTGAGCACATTCATGTCAACGAGTCCATGTGTGTGTGTGTGTGCCTGCATGTGTGTGTGTGTGTGTGTGTGTGTGTGTGTATGTGTGTGTGTGTGTGAGTCAGAGTGCGCTTTAGCATCCAGGAGTCTGTCAGTATTGCCAAGGCAACAGTAGCTCAGGTTTCCTACCTCCTCTATCTCACTGCTGCCACAAGATGAGAGAGAGAGAGAGAAAGAGAGACAGACAGAAACGAGACAGAGCGATAGAGAGAGGAGAGAAAGAGAGAAAGAAAGCTAGAGACAGAGATAGAGATAGAAGGATAGAGAGAGACAGAGAGAGGGAGAGAGAGAGAAAGCAAGAGATAGAAAGAGAAGTATGGAGAGGGAGAGAGAGAGAGAGAAAGAGAGAGAAGAAGAAGGGATGTAAAAGAGGAAAGAGTGAAGTCTGCACTTCTTTATTCCCTGTGGCAGAGGCAGGGCTGTGGTGGTGTGAGGTGTGAGGTGTGTGTGTGTGTGTGTGTGTGTGTGTGTGTGTGTGTGTGTAGGGCTGTGGTGGTGTGCTTGAGTTTGTCATTGCGCCTCTTTGGATCCCACTGACTGCACTGTGCTAATGGCAGCCCCCAGGCCAACCAGTGGGTGGACAGAGGAGAGGAGAGAGGGAGGGAGGAGAGGAGAGAGGGAGGAGAGAGGGAGGAGAGGAGAGGAGAGGAGAGAGGGAGGAGAAAAAAGAGACAAGAAGTGTGTGTGTGTGTGTGTGCATATGTGTGTGTATGTGCGTATGTGCTCGTCTATATATGTGTGTTTGTGTGTATGTGTGTATGTGCAAACGCATGCTTCAACACGTGTGTGTGTGTGTGCCCATGTGTGTGCGCACACTTCTGTTTGTGTGTTTGTTGTGTGTGTGTATTTGCGCATGTGTGTGTATGTGCGTCCATATGTGTGATCTCTTTGTGTGTGTGTGTGTGTTTAGAGTTTAGAGTGTTGGGGATATTATCATGTTCCGTGGTGAAAAGCAGGGAGCAGTGAGGTGAGTGTGTGTGTGTGTGTGTGTGTGTGTGTGTGTGTGTGTGTGTGTGTGTGTGTGTGTGTTACGTGGTGAAAAGCAGGGATCAGTGAGGTGAGTGTGTGTGTGTGTGTGTGTGTGTGTGTGTGTGTGTGTGTGTGTGTGTGTGTGTGTTACGTGGTGAAAAGCAGGGAGCAGTGAGGTGTGTGTGGGGCAGGCAGGGCAGCCAGACCTTTCTTGACCTTTACTGACCTTTAGC
>CM059284.1:10532499-10537499 GCA_030347295.1 Setipinna tenuifilis
TGTCATTGAGACGCTGTGTGTTTGTGTTTGTGTGTGTGTGTGTGTGTGTGTGTGTGTGTGTGTGTGTGTGTGTGTGTGTGTGTGTGTGTGTGTGTGTGTGTATGCATGTGTGTGTGTCTGTGTGTGTGTGTGTGTGTGTTTCTTTGCGAGCATGTTAAAGATGTCAGTACATGTTAGCAAAGGGAGATTGAGATTTAAACCCCCTAACTCTTCTTGAGTCTGCTGTGACACCGTATCTACTGCAGAAGGTCTTTGCCATCTGCCCTTGGAACTATCTCTATACACACACACACACACACACACACACACACACACACACACACACACACACGCATGCACGCATGCATGCACACACACACACGCACGCACGCATGCACACACACACACACACACACACACACACACACACACACACAGCGTCTCAATGACAATGACTCTTCCTAGATGCATGTGGGCACACCAACACACACAAATAAAAAGACAGACAGACACACACACACGCACAAACACACACACCACACACACACACACACACACACACAAACACACAATCCATGATCTAATATGTGTTGCTTCCTCCCCGTCTTGGAAACTACTTGTGTTTACGTTCTCAGTAAAATAAGCCCGCGGCGTTGTTCATTTGCACCCTTTGAAGCCTAGTTCAAGCTGCGTTAGGCTAAATCTGTTCATTTATTCCATCACAATGTGACATTGTCAGTTTGAATGTTTCCATAATACAGAGTGATGTCTATTGGACTTGAACTAAATAAATCAAATTAAATGATGTTTTACTTGTGAGGCGGCTCCCATCCACCCACACACAGACGCAGACACACACAGATGCAGACACACACACGCGCGCACACACACACACACAAAGACACACACACACACACACACACACACAAAGACACACACACACACACACACACACACACACACACACACACACACACACCAGGGATGGAAATTAACCACCCGCCACCCGCCAAATGCGGGTAAATATGAGTGTTGGCGGGTGAGTTTTGCCATTTTACCTGCCACTGTGGCGGATGTGCAAATGCATTCAGCCAAGTTCGATATAGTCTATGAATGCACTCCCTGACGCATGTTGTAGCGTAGCTATCAGTTAGTAGACAGCGCAGGTGCGTATAAGTTTACCATTTATTGATAAGCAACACTCACGGAGCGTTTCTTGGGATCCAGCACAGGCGCGTGGTTATTTCAAATATGATCTAGGCAACTTTCTGTTCATCATTTTGAGGTAGGCTAATGAAAGCTCAGTCATGATGATTATAGCCTAACTGTCCAAACAGGAATGCATCAGTATATTGCCTTCTCACGTTGATGATAACGCCATATGCGCACAAGTTCATTCCAAAAACTAACCTGTGATTTTAACGTAACCTATTAATAGCGCCAACAAAACCGATTTCAGAACCCAAACAAAAAAACGCACCTTGCAAGACACATCTCTTGCATAGTCTAATAAAGAGTCTTTTCAATGTGTTTTGGAATATTTATTAATTCCATAGAAAATATAATCAAATTTATCCACATCTGCACTAGCCCTTTGATTTCCTAGCATCTTGCATAGAAACGAAGTTAGAACATAACCTTTTTTCACGTTAGGATCATAAGGGGAAATTTAAAGTGACAGGCGCCCAATTAGACCTTAGCCTACAAACATCAAATACAACTAATTGCATTATTTTTAAGTGATATCCTAAATAACAGTTTATTTTTAATTTTTTAACATATGTAAAGCATGGATTTTCTTTCTACTGTCCTTTCACTTAGAAGGATAATATTAAGCTATCTAACAACCTGTTAAAATGCACCAGAATGCAGGAAATTACCTTACTTTGACTGCCTGTCACTATCAGCACAGAAAAAAGTGCTGGAGCATGCTGTATACATGATGCCCCCTTCACATTTATGACTGCCCCCTTATATATGTCTGCTTAGAACCGGCCCTGGGTGTTATACTTGGCATTAAAATGTGCGGAAGGGTTGAATATATAAAGTGGCTGGTAAAAATGTTGAGTGGCTGGTAGATTTTAGAATCTACCTGCCACAGTGGCAGGTGAACAAAAAAGTTAATTTCCATCCCTGACACACACACACAAAGACACACACAGAGACAATAAACACACACAGATACACACACGCAGACACACGCAGACACACACACACACACACACACACACAAACACACACACACACGCACACACAAACACACAGGCGGCTTTCAGGCAGTGCAAGGTGTTAAGTACAAGACAAAGAAAAAGAAGGTAAACAAAGAAAGACAGAAAACTATATACACAAATAGAAACTATACAAGAATACAAGGGCATGTTATTGCCGCATGCATAAAAATACTTGGTTAAGTAAGACATATAGTGAAATTGCTGCTTTTTAAGCCTATACTGTGCATGGGGAGGGGGAGTAAAGTGCAGTTGTGGTGGGGGTGGGTGGGAGGGGGGATTGGGTGGGGGCTGTGTTAGAAGATGGAGGTGGGGGGGTGGGGGGGCAGAAAAAAGTAAAGGTGATGAAGTAGTATGAACAAGAGTGAGCAAGAGTTCACCGAGTTCACTTCCTGCGCCAACTGTACATATTGCTATTGCATTTAATGACGTGTCACACAACAAGTGGGAAGTGGCTTCTCAGCAAGGCATTGGTCATAACAGGTCCTATTATAAAGTCACAAGTCCACAGGAGACGTACCCAGAAGTCAACAGGCCAATCATAGGTGTGGAGTCATAAGCCACTGGACGTACTGTATGTTCCATTAAACCAC
Source organism: Setipinna tenuifilis (assembly GCA_030347295.1). NCBI lineage: Eukaryota > Metazoa > Chordata > Actinopteri > Clupeiformes > Engraulidae > Setipinna > Setipinna tenuifilis. Next base: position 10,535,300 of record CM059284.1, read on the forward strand.
TCTTATTTTTGACCTAACACCTTTGATTGCTATGACTTGTACAAATACCATCCTACACAAAGAAAGTGAATAGGCTTGTTTGTCCTGTTTCAGAAAGACCTTCAAACTTTTCTATCGTCTTTAGTCACCTCTTGTCCTTTCGTGTTGCAATATTTCTGGCCTGTTGGTGCGTTATATTGCATAACACACACACAGCTTGTGTGCCGTGCTATTGGTGCGTTATATTACATGCAAACAAACACACACACACACAGCTCGTGGGTCATCTAAAGTAGGGCCCAGGGCGTTTATGTGCGTCCCCCAGGCCTCGTGCCGTGCGGTTTAAAACACACAACACGGCCCAGACAGCCTCCATCCCATAAATCAGCGTCCTTAATGTCTGGGTCACAGAAGAACAGAAGGGACAGTGAATCTAAGGAGATGTGTCCTCTGCTGAGCCATGTGTGTTACGTCCTGTGTGTGTGTTTATGTGTGTGTGTGTGTGTGTGTCTGTCTGTGTGTCAGTGTGTGCCAGTGTGTGTGTGTATGTGAGTGTGTGTGTGCATGTGTGTGCGTGCGCACGTGTGTGTGTCTGTGTGTGTGTGTGTGTGTGTGTGTGTGCGTGCATGTGTGTGTCTGTGTGTGTGTGTGCATGCACGCATGTGTGTGTGTGAGAGATAGAGATGTGAGGTCATGAGGGCCACTGTGGTAATGTTTCACAGGAATCCTAAGGACCTTGTGTTAAATAACATTAATTAGGAGTTGCACTTAATATCACCAAAACATTAACGGCAGCAGTTTGTGGTATACACCGCAGTATAGTTTTATGGCATAATGTCATTAGGGTATTAGTATGTCTACTAAAAAAAGTGTAACATAACGTTTGTTTACGTAAACGGTTCTTGGGACAAAGTGAGATGTATGTGAGTGGGTGGTAAAGCAGAGCTGGGACTGGGACTGGGGCCTTTCTAAAAAGACACCAGAACGTTATGAACTGCAGGAGGGCAGGGAGGGGGGCGTTGGGGAGAGAGGGGGGGTTGTTGTGGAGGATGTGTGTGTGTGTGTGTGTGTGTGTGTGGAGAGGATGTGTTATTACCCAAAGGAAGGAACATTGCCTGTCTCGTCAAACGTCTTTTCTCCGTCTCGGGAGAAATAAACTGAATCTTATTTGAATCTCACCTCCTTTTTTCCTTAGCGATTTGCGGAATAAAAAAAGGAAACACTGGAGTTTAACAGTGCGGTGTGGAGTAGAGAACCTAAATTAGATTTTGACTGACACAAGAGCAAGACCAATTGCACAGCTGCTTTCCTATAGGGTAGTTATCCGTGCTGTCCTACAAAGCCGAAAAGCAATAACTACATATTGTCAAAACTGAGTTTAGACTGGATATTACCTTTATAACACCTCCTTTGTCTTGTGACTAAATGTCTTGCTTTGTTCTATTTAAAAAAGTACATAAAAGCATCGCCACTATAATACCTACAATATTGTTTGACTGGGCAGTATGAGAAGTTTGAAGGCACTCTTTCTCAGTTTCAGTGTTTGCATATTATATTACATTACATTATATTACATTACACTTAGCAGGCACTTTTATCTAAAGCAACTTCCAACAGCATAGTTACTGCACTTTGCCTTTGTAGGGCATAGTGGAGGAGTGGTAAACAGAAAGGTATGTAAACTGTATGAACAGTGTTAAAAATGGTGAATAAATAATTCATTAACCGTCCTTAACATTCGCGATTACAAAAAAGGCTCGTAAATACTGCTTTGGTTGGTTTTTTAAAAAGATGCGTAAATTGTTTTTTATGTGCATTTTTCCCTCCGCTACATCGCGGGTAGTTACCATTAGAGAAAGGAAGGAGCGGCGTGTTAATCTTTTATAGGGATCTTGTGTTAAATTAAATTAATTAGCTGCTGCACTTAATATTAACAACCTGTTACAGCGTTTACTGCTTCCAATTGTTTACATAATGAAATTAGAGGATCGCTGATGTTAACTAAGGAAATATATCTGTTGCAAAGATGCTTAGTGGAAATTGAAATTTATGTGTCGACCTAAACGCTCCTAAAGCACTTAAAACAAGATGTTATAAATTGTACACAGAAACGCGGTGCTTGGCGGAGTTATTTTATTCAGACTTTCGTGAGAACTGTGACTTTCTCCAGTAGAAGATTTTGAGGTGGCTATCCTGCACTGACTTTCTCTTCCTGTTTGTC
>CM059284.1:10542499-10544999 GCA_030347295.1 Setipinna tenuifilis
TGTAACATGTATTAAATCTGCCACAGTAGAATACTTAGTGATAGTGAATATGACCTGCTGATAACTGAATGGATGTGGTATGCTTGGCATATATAGTATACTTGGCATATATAGTATACTTGAGATATATAGTATCCTTGTGACATATATAGTATACTTGAGATATATAATATACAGTACTTGGCATGTATAGTATGCTTGGTGCTAGGGACATATCCTGCTACTGACTGAATGATTATAGTGTACTTTCCCAAAGGGCCTGTAATCTGTATCAGGGCTCAGTGTCCTGCTCTCTAGCCTGGCTATTCTCCTTCACGGTCGCTACCTGCACACAGAGGCCAGTGGCGGACGATCGAGAGCCTTTCTTTCTGTCTCTACTTCCTTTTGTCGGGCCTGTGTCTTTTGTTCCTCCTCTCTCCCCTCTCTCTCTGCTTGTTGTGTCTCTATTCACCTCTTCGGTCAACCTTTATTTTCATTCACCTGGAGTACAATTGAGGGAAACCTCCTTTATGTTTCAATGTAGACTTCTCCTCAGTGAAGGTTGATTTGCCTGGGTGACAAAAACAGAGTGTGTTTCTGTGTCATGGTTAGAAGCCACTGGCGATGGGAAAGCTTGTTCTGAGTGTCTATGCTGACTTGGGCCTGCACTGTTCAGAAGTAGCAGGGGCGTAGCCAGAAATCATAAAATGGGTGGTCCCAGACCAAAACACATAGGTTGCTATTATTACTTTAAACTGTCAATCAAACAAAAAAGAGCCTTCTGATTGGGTGGGCCTGATTGACAAGTGGGTGGGCAAGTGGTTGCATGTCATGTATGTTCATAACAAACAGTACATGGCATTGTTAAGTATAACCAATATTATACAACAGTTAGGTCTGGTCAAACTATTTAGTAAATTTCTGATTGGACGAGAAGCATTCTAAGCGTCACTAGGAGTGAGGACATCTCACAGTATACCATGGGTGACTCTTCATAGTTGATAATCACTCTACCAAGGATGCAATGTAACTGTTAAAGCAAGCGCATTTATAAACTATGGCAGACTTTAACAAGACACGCAAGACTGCAGAACAGTAGCTGTGCTTTAGGCCTAGTTCGTACTGTGAAAAACAACAACAATCATATCTCAGCGGCTGTACAATACAGGGGAATGTCCAAATCAACGTGTCGGACACTGGTTGCATAGCAACCACAGACGCTGTTATCTCGAACTGGAACTATTTTGGGCTGGAGCGAACTGAAATACCATGGAATAAAACTTTTAAAACAAATGTTAAAATTGTGTCTATACCCTAACTGTGTTGTCAATGGAACTGGTGTATAAAAGCAATGTAAGGTGTTCATGTATATCCTCATGGGTGTGGCTACTTATGGCACGAAGCCAAAGTCTGAGGTAACCACACCCATGAGGATATCCACATAACACCCTCCCTCACTCCCACTCGTGTTATACTGCTTCATTAAAAGTTTCATGCACCGTATGTACTTATTGTCTTGGTTCTGTGCTCTACTTGTTACAGTGTGTTTGCTGGTTGCTGTGTCATGTTGCTCATAAAACAGACTTTTATGTCCTTGTTGGCAGTGCCGCAGTCTCTCTCTCTCTCTCTCTCTCTCTCTCTCTCTCTCTTGTCTCCCCTGAGTGGCTCATTAACATTGCGAATGAATGACTGCTTGTCACTTTGTCATTCTATATTGTCACCTGTGTGACCGCAGGCTAAGTCCAGTGCTGTTTTTAATGGGATCATTGGCTACTGTGAGTGGCCAAAGTGGTGTGTCAGTCAGGATTTAACACGCCAAGCAATGTGATTAGCATGATTTATGTGTGTGTTTACAATGTTTATGAAACTTTTTCTCATCTTGTGTTTGTGTGTGTGTATGTGTGTATAGATGTCTGTCTGTGTGCATGTGTGTGTGTGTGTGTGTGTGTGTGTGTATGTGTGTGTGCTAATGTGTGTGTGCGTGTTTGTGCGTGCATCTGTGTGTGTTTGTGCGTGCATCTGTGTGTGTATGGGTGTGCATGTGTGTGTGTATGTGTGTGTGTGTGTGTGTGTCTACGATGGGTATATGGACATAGCCTTTCAAGACAAGATGACCAAGTACCAGCCCCTACTTACAAAGATCAGCAATCTGGGCTATTTCTGTCGTTTGATTGTACTGATTTTCGGTAGCCTGGGACATGTTCACAAACTAACTACGAGTGGGTTACGACTGGCAGGGCTAACTAAAGGAAAATCTAAACAACTGGCAAGGTTTTGCTCTGTATCAGCAATAATAGGCAGCCTTGCTATTATGTTTCTTGTATCCCTGATTGTCAAAGCAGTATTGAACCTCTGAAAAATATTTGAATCCTGTCTATGAAAAATGTGTTTGGTGGGTTCAAATAAAGAATTCCAAATGTGTGTTTTGTCACATCTGCAGACATCCGTGACCGCCGGAACAAGCCCGTGATGCTGTTCATCCACGGCGGCTCCTACATGGAAGGCACCGGAAACATGTTCG
>CM059284.1:10599999-10602499 GCA_030347295.1 Setipinna tenuifilis
CATATTTTTTGTTGCCTAACGGCTAAATGACTGTGTCTTAAAGACCTTAGTTATGTCTCCTATGTATTTTGGTGATAAATCTGATGATACAGGAATGTGAAATCTCTTGTATGAATTATAGATGGTCTGGAGAGTTGGTACACAGAGCTAGTGTGCATGGTAACATAACCTATGGAAATATATATCTTATATTGCACATGCCCCCATTGACACACTAATAAAGGAACAGCTCATCTTATCTTAAGCTATGTACTAAAGCTTTATCCTATGAATAATAACAATAATGATATTAATAATATTAATAATTTTAATAAAAGTAAAAATAACAACAATAGCAACAACAACAGTAGTAGTAGGAGGAGGAGGAGGAGGAGTAGTAATAATATTAATAAAGAAATGTATTTATTTATTTATTTATTTATTTATTTATTTATTCTTCTGAAGAATGAATAAATAAATAAATAAATAGCTATTAATTCATTTAGAAATGCCTCAGAAATGACCTCTCTTCATATACCATATCCTATAAAAATAAATCTAGAGTTGCTTCGAAATAACCTTACAACTCAGCTCCTATTGCTCAAATAACCTTACAACTTAGCTACCATTGCTCCAACTATTTATTTTCTGCTGCATGTATTTCTTTAGCAGTTTATAGTTTAGCTCTTGGCACCTAATGTCAGATAGATGCTTCTGTATCTCAGGGTGTCTCCTCATTCATATCTCCTTTAGATATGATAGTATGATGCCTGATAAATATCATCTACTGTGATAAAGGACAAATGCATTTCAGGAATGCTAGACACACTAAAACTCCTCACCTGATACATACTGTCTGATAGGGAACTTAAAGAATAGCATACATATCTTCAAAGACATTAATCAATTAATTAAAATAGAAACACTAGGCATTTTACCTGTCTTCAAAGATATTTACCAATGGATTTAAAAGACACTGTGCATTTTACCAACCTTCAAAAGACATCTCTCATAGCAGCTAAAAAACCTCGCCACCTGTAATGTTCCCCTCAGTACAGAACATCCCCAAGGCGCCTCCTCTGCCTGACACACACACACACACACACATACACACACACGCACACACACACACACACACACACACCTGTGTGTTCTCCAGTGCATGCCAGGGGTCAAAGCCGCCCATCAGGGAGGCATGCGGGCAGGTGTTACAGGTGGAACAAGTAGGGCGGGGACACCTGCTGGTGCTCAGCGGGGCTGGAGGGGTGGGGGGGGGGGGGGGGGTATGGGGGAGGGGGGGCAGCCAAAGGGGGAAGCTGTGCATGGCTCTACTTCCTGCTGCTGCTGTAGCTGCAGGATTGGCCAAGCCGCAGTGTGTGGTGGGGTGATGTGGTTTGGACAGACGAGCATTCAAGTAGAATTGGGGGGGTGTGGGCGGAGAGAGAGAGAGAGAGAGAGACAGACAGACAGACAGAGAGAGAAGGAGACAGAGAGAGAGAGACAGAGAGAGAAGGAGACAGAGACACAGAGAGAGAGAGAGACAGAGAGAGAGAGAAAGAGAGACAGAGCGAGAGAGATAGAGAGAGATTCTCTACATTTTGTACATAATTACATCAGTAAAGCACACAAAGATTGAACAGATGGAAAGAGGGGTAGGTAGGTAGGAAGACAGGTGTATAGAGAGGACAGGAAGGGGAAGTAAATAGTGGGGGGGTGGGGGGGTGGGGCGGGGGATGGATGGAGATGGAAAGTCTCTCAACAGGCATGGAGTTCAACTTCGAGATGTGTATTTGTCACATTCACAGTAGTACACGTACACCGCGGAATGAAATGTTCAAATTCGAGATGTTTTAGTTGTCACATACAGAGTTCCACACATACACCATGGAGTGAAATGTTCAGTTTTGAGATGTTTATTTGTCAAGCACACACAAGTTTGTTGTACACACACACACACACACACACACACACCGTAGTGTGTGTGAGACGCAAGGTGACCCTTATGGTGAGGGTGTGAGAAAGGGTCTGTTGATTGTCCGTCAGTGTGAACTGTTAGGCCTCCATAACTTCCCTACTCCTTGTCAGAGCGGCCAATGAATTCAGTGGCATAACATAACACATATATTTATTTATTGGCATTGTTTGTTTATTCCTTCACAGGCTGATGAATAATGCATCTGTTTATTTTATTGTGCCTACCATTTCCATCACTTCACTTCTGTGTGTGTGTTCCTTCTCTCTCTCCATCTCTTTTTCTCTTTCTCTCTCTCTCCCTCTCTTACTCTCTCTCTCCCCCTTTGTCTCTCTTCCTTTCTCTCTCTCGTCCTCTCCACCCACCTCTCTTTCTCCCTCCCTCTGTCTTCCTCTCTCTCTCTCTCTTCCTTTCTCTCTCTCACCCCCCCTCCCTCTCTTCCTCTCTCTCTCTCTTTCCCTCCCTCTCTATTCCTCTCTCTCTCCATCTCTTCCTCTCTCACTTTTTCCTTTGTGGCCTCCTCTGTCTTACTTTCTTTCTTAGCCCACC
>CM059284.1:10607499-10609999 GCA_030347295.1 Setipinna tenuifilis
AGAAAGTGTGAGTGTGTGTGTGTGTGTGTGTGTGTGTGTCTCCTAAGCACTGGCCTTCATCACCTCTATTTCACCCCCCATTACCTCGGTGGCAGAGGGGGAAGGAGAGAGGGAGGGATGGAGGGAGCGACAGAGAAAAAGAGGGGGAGAAAGGAGGGAGAGAGGAAGAGAGAGAGAAAAACGAGGGGGAGAAAGGAGGGAGAGAGGAAGGGATAGAGAAAAAGGGGAAGAAAAGAGGCAGAGAGGAAGGGAAAGAGAAAAAGAGGGAGAGAGGGGGAGACAGAGAAAAAGAGGGGGAAAAGGAGGGAGGGAGAGAGGGAGTGACAGAGAAAAAGAGGGAGGAAAAGCAAGCGAGGGAGGAGGGGAAAGAGGGAGGAAAGGAAGGAGGGAGACGAGAAAAACACATTCATAACATCCTGCCTCAGACAGTCATCTGTTTCACGCTGCGTTACTTTGCCCCCGATACACCCCCCAGTGTCCTTTTAACCACACACACACACACAGTCACACACACACACACACACACACACACACACACAGTTAAACACACACACACACTCTCACACACACACATACACACACACATACACACACATACACACACACACACTCACACACACACACACTCACACACACATACACACACACTCACACACACATAAACACACACACACCATTGTCTAAGGGATCTATTGGGTGTTCACCACAAATTCCATGTAGCAACAACCCTCCACAAACACACACACACACCATTGTCTGAGGGATCTGTTGGGTATACAACACAAATCCCACAGACATTCACACACACACACACACACACACACACACACACACACACACACACACACATTGCAGGCACAGTTTTATACACACATACACAAAAAATAGATGAAATTACCCAGTGTTTTTCAGTGTTTTTGCACTTGTTTTTCTGTTTGTGTATTTGTACTCTCCAGACGTACTAGAAGATGCTTTAGCATCCATTATGCTTCTTTATTATTTGGAGGACATCAGCTTTGTGAAGTCCTAAGGTTGAAGGTTGTAGGTCAATATTATTTGGTGTTTGTCTTCTGTTTATGTCTGCCTGTGCTTTTCAGTATATCATGCTTCAGGTGCTGACAAATCTGGGTATTGATCTGGGAGGGTGTGAGGGCAGAGGGGGGTCATCAATAGAGACTGGAGGCGTGTGTCTTTGTTCACTTTATTTACATCTATCTCTAAATGCAAGGAACGTCTGTCTGAGTATCTGTGTGTGACTCTAGGTCTGTTTCACACACAACTCTTGAACCATTTATTTCACTGAGCTCAAATTTGGTAGATGTCTTGCTAATGGCGTGAGTGAATCCAGTGCCAAGTTTCATGCTGTTAGGACAATGTTATGACCCATCTTTCGGTGACCTTACTGGGGCTAAGAACAGGCCAATCCTGTCCCAATTCATAACAAATTTATAACAGATTTATTGACATTTAACACAAAAGACAAAGACATTAAACTAAACTAAAGCCATAAAGTCCAAATCGAAATCCGGGGCAGACATCCCGGTTTCAGAAAGTAAAAGCCCTGCCATATATTTCTTCCAGCCAATTCACTAAACCAGCTGATCCTAGGTAGAGGAGGTAATTAGTAAAATTACCTGTGTTAAGAGGACAGGCAGAATGAATACATCACAAGAATTTTGTATGAATACATGGCAGGACTTTTACTTTCTCAGTCCAGTTTGTCCACTTCTGATCATAATAACAAAAGTCCCAGGCTGAGAGGCAGCTACACAGGCAGCAGTCCCACCCCAGAAGCCTCTCTTGGCAGCAGGAGGCAGGTGGCTCTAAGGAGGCTTGATTGCATGGCCAGGTGCATCTAATCAAGCCAATGACATCATCTCCTGAGCCAGTAGAGTGGACGGGAAAGGCAGAGGGACAAACAGCACTGGAAACACAAAGACAACACATACAGCCGTAACAGACAACAATTGCCAAATGGTAAATCGTTAAAACTAGCTTCAATTTACCTTTTTTCTGTCTGTCACAATGGGCACTGCAGCCACTCCCCCTCTCACACATCAACGGCCCCTGCACCAGTTACATTACATTATCTTACATTACATTCACATTACATTACATTACATTACATTACATTTACATTACATAACATTGCATTACATGACATTACATTTACATTTACATGACATTACATCAAAAAGTCAGTACATTAAAAAAAAACATTTTTAAAAGGTGCAAATTTGTAAATGCTGGCAGCTTTTGTTTAGGTCTGTGTTTATGCTTACAGCTTACAGCAGATGTTTTGTTCCCAACACAGCTAATTTCGTACATCAGGGAAAAAAAAAACAAGGGACATTGAGGAAAACTCATCTCTTGATACATGGAGAGAGAAAAAAAGGAAGGAAGGAAGTAAAACTGGTCTCTACCTGCAGGGAGAGTTAACGGGAAAGGCAGAGGGACAAACAGCACTGGAAACACAAAGATACAGCCGTAACTGACAACA
>CM059284.1:10629999-10652499 GCA_030347295.1 Setipinna tenuifilis
GTGGCGGGTAAAAAATCACATTTTGCAAAGTTAATTTCCACCCCTGGTCAGGTGTAACCTGTTTGTCAAGTCATTAATCATGTAGCCCCTTTCCACCACCACAGTGCCAGTGCTCGTGCCCAATCTGGAACTGGTTCTGCTTGATTGGACTGGAAAGTGGCAAGCCCTGGTGCCAAAACAGCTGGCTACCTGAAAGTTGCTGGTCCCAGAGTTGGAACCACAGTGTCACACTGCTTGGTTCTGAAACCTGTGGAAATGCATGCCAGTCCTGGTGCCAGTGCTTGACCAGAACTAGCTCAACATTAGCACTGGGACCGGAACCGGCACCAGAACGGTTCCCTTGGTGTAAAATAGCTAACTGTTCCATGTCTGACCACCAGGGGGAGTTCCTGAACTATGACTTCCTGATCGGTGTGAACCAGGGAGAGGGCCTGAAGTTCGTGGACGACGGAGGCTCGGAGAACGAGGAGGGCATTTCTGCCGCCGCCTTCGACTACACCATCTCCAACTTCGTCGACAATCTTTATGGATACCCAGAGGGTGAGGAAAACCTTTAACACACAGACAGACACACAAACACAAACACACACACACACACACATATTAACTTTGAGGCACCTACACTAATTTATGCCTGGAAACGGAGAAAGAAGCACGCATCAATACACACACACACACACACACACACCTTGAAACGCCAATACTTTCCGTGTTTAACCTCAGGAACACTCAGCTGGTACATTCAGATCCAGCTTCGGGGTGTGTACAAGGGAAAAGAACACAGCAGCTGAGAACAAGCTATTGCCAACTTCGCAGCCAATCAATCAAAAGCTTTTTGCTTTAGGAGCAGTGAAAGGATAAGCAATGTAATTTGATTGGCTGTTGAGCTGAAATTTTAACAGCCTTTCACCGGAATCAGAGTGCATCTCTTAAAAGAAGGAAAAAGAAGGGGGGGGCAGAATGGCTTGATGGCATTGACAAGATACATTCAATTAGTGACAATTTGAGTGCACAAACCCAAAGGTCTCCAAAAGACAAGGCAGCACTTAGAGCCCCTGAGCGCTCATTAAGCTATTAGCCTCTCTGGAGGTCAAAGGGGAAAAAAAGAGGGGTCATCCAACCAAGGACCTCTTCAGTTTAACCGCTTTGGCCGAAACACATTGGAGATGGAGACACGAAAGGAAAAAACACAAAGCTACATCACGACTCTCCAAAACAGACGTCAGTGTGGAGTGCATTATGCATGGCAACCGAACGAGACGAGTCAAAACACTCTTAGGCTCGGTGAATATTTCATGTTCAATCTGCTCCGAGTTCAACAACAACACACACACCCCTTCTCTTTGTCTGCTGCCAGTTTCCCTTAACAAAGCTTTAATATGTCAGTGTCACCAACAGCAACACACCGAGTTTGTACTCCACGCTAGTTTTTATTAAAGTGACACTAAAAACTCTTTAACATATTTATTTTGATGACAAACACGTTTAGGGGAAAGAGGCACCTGCTACTACCAGGCACCATCACTGTCAGGAGATTGGCCTGTGTGTGTGTGTGTGTGTGTGCTACCTCAAACTAAGTAGCTAAGTCAGCCTGGCCAACTTCCATATTCTCGGCTGTTCCTTCGCCCAAAAAATCAGGCACCAATGAAAAACGATCATTGCACATTTGTCATCGTAACCAGTGGTCTGATTGGTTGTAGCTCCATCCGGTAGTACACGGAGGCATTTGAAAGATGTCTGTTGATCCCGCCTCTGAGAACTTCCTTCCTGTCTATGGGAGGTTTGCCAGACCAAGCTCCGTCTATGAGCTTGGCGCGACAGCCAGGCTAAGTGAAAATGTAAGGACACAGCAGAATGCTGCTAAGTGCACTGTAAAGTTCCACCAGACTAGCTGTCTTTAATGAGCTAGCAGTGTTATCATTGCTATGTGCCAGAAAATGAGTGTTTGGGGTGAAATTGGGAAAAGGCTGCCAGCGCTTGTAAATCACTTGGAGTAAACATGTCTACCAGTTAGGTTTTTTATCCAAGAATTTTCAGTTAGTTGCCTTGCTAGTTTTACAGCAACATACTGTGAATTCTCTGTAGCAGAATTACCTGTTACTTTACCCCCAGGTCAGTTGGTTGTAAGCTACTTCCCTGTCCAGTTTTACACAAAAAAGACAATACAATTCCTCTAGCACAATTACGTTAACTTTAACCTTGGTGGGTTGTAAGCTGGTTAGCCCAGTTACTTTAACACTCAGATTCAGTGTTGTACCTATTTAGCAGAAGCTAATCAGTCAGTGTCAGTAGCCATGTGTGGCGCAGACATAAGGCTACGTAGCCGTCAGCGGTAGCAGCAAGCAGCAGACCTCTCCTCTTGTCTCACTTTGAATGGACTCTAATAATAACAGAGGTGCCAGCTCTCTCTCACATACGCACTTGGCATGTGATTCCCACTCCAAGAGCAGCCAGCCCTGTCTCGCGCTGTCGAAATGCAATTTACCTTCGTCACCGAGGGCAATTCGTCTCACATTAGGAGCCCGTTTAAATTGGCAAAGGGCGTATCGTCTCACACTTCCCCGGCGAAAAGAAAAGAAAAAAAAAGGGGGAAAAAAAAGAAAGAAAGCCATGGACACTGGCAGTTTCTCAACAATGGAGAATTAACCTGGGCTAAACTGCATTGTGAATACTTAATAGGCTGCAGTGTGTGTGGCACTGCTCTCATCCTCACAGAACCTTGGCACGTAGTCTCTGATCTGTTACCGCCGCTTTTGGACTGGCTTAGGCTATGACGTACGTGGTACTTTCTTAATCTGCACACTACAGGACAGTGACACACTCTTACTTCCCACCTCTTCAGAAGGAGAGACTATACGTTCTGTCCTCCATTGAGGGAAAAAAACACATTATTTTACCTACATTAATAGTTGTTGTCTCCAGAACCTTCCCTCAGGCTCTCCCTGCTTGCTCTCGCTGTGAGGGCTGACGCGCTGCACTACCTCCATCCTGACAATAGAGGGCGCTGAGGAAGCCCTTTTGTCCTCTGTCCTCGTACTTTGGGAAAAGGGTTTATTTTCTGTCAGGACTGGCACAGCTTACTGGGGCAGTTCGTTATCACTCCAGTGGGGGTGAAAAGGGTGTGTGAAGAGTGTGTGTCTCTTTGAGTGTTTGTGTGTGTGTGTGTGTGTGTACATGTGTGGGACGGTTGCATGGCAGCGGTGGCCTTTCGTGGTTGGTCAATGGTGCAGTGCAATGGTGGGAAGGCTTTCACTCATCAGCACGTACTTCACACACACACACACCGCAGAGTTCTAGAGTGTTCCGGAGTGATCAGCCTGCTGTTCCGCAATCAGGCAAAAAGCATCACGCTGGGCACTTCATGGATATGACAGCTGTGATCCTTAGAAACACACAGGGGCAAAGACTGACTCCGGAAAGCAGTGCAAATACACACGCGTATGCACACATGCACACACACACACACACACAAGCATGAAGGAGAAAAGAAACTGCATAGAATCAGTGAGGCACAAAAACTCTTTCACACAACTGTTCAAAAATACACACATGCAGGCCATCACACAAAATTGTTTTCAGACCTGAAGCTGATGTATCTGTCTATCTATCTATCTATCTATCTATCTATCTATCTATCTATCTATCTATCTATCTATCTATCTATCTATCTATCTCTGTGTCTGTCTGTCGATTTATTTATCTGCTTCTATCTATCTATCTATCTATCTGTCTATCTATCTGTCTGTCTGTCTGTCTGTGTGTCGATTTATTTATCTGCTTCTATCTATCTATCTATCTATCTATCTATCTATCTATCTATCTATCTATCTGTATGCCTGTCTATCTGTATCCGTCTTGAAGGAATCTGAATAATAATAATGACATTGTACATAACATTTTTAATGTTACATTTTAATGACATTTCTTTATTATTATTTTATATTCCTGTTATTTTGTAACTCTTATTATCACACTCAGAGCTTTGTGTGACACTTTCCTGGCCATAGCTGTGTCTGTCTCCAGAGTTGAGATGTTATGTGTATTCTATTGTCTGCCCCATTCATTTGCCCGTCTGAAGGTGTGTCACACCCCTGTGTCACACCTGGAAGGAGCTCTTCTTTCCCGCCATGTAGAACAAAGAGCCTTGCCACATACAGTTGTCTAATGCATATTAATGTAGGGTGGGTCTAAGGGGTTGCACCCCTGTTGACCAAAGAGTATTTACTGGCTGTAAATCTTTGGATACGTTAGAGATAGACTTAAAGACCACCAGAGAAACTCCTGTCTCTCCATTGGTACCAATGCAAGAAATAAAGCCTTGATCCTGCTTCTCCTCACTGCTGACTAAGCCTTCATAATATAACAAAATTACTAGTAAAAATAATTACTATCAAAATGGAGGTTCCGAACCGAAGATAAAAAACTTGAATCATAACTGGATTTTGGAGTCCTGAGTGTGTGGTAAGACTTTTCATTCATTCTTTGATTGACAGAACATTTTTAAGTAAGTAGCCTATACTTTTATAGTGCTTATATGTTGTTAGAATACAGGTAAAATGCTTAAAACAAAGCCTGAGAGTCGAAACCTTGACGGAGGTTTGGCATAATCCAATTGTTAATGCAATTGAGGTAGGGCAGAGTTTTTGGTTCCAAACATTTATTGTGTTTGTGGGTGCAGGTAGCAGGATTATATTCTGCTATAAGCTGTTGACTCTGTTCCTAGTTGGGCGTCAGTAAGACAACAGAGTCTTCTATCTTTCCTACTCTATGAATTTCTCTCTGTTCTTTTGACTCTGGTCTGGTCTGAACACGCATACTCCCCGACGGGGGACGCAGACAAATTTCCCGGTTGCGGACCGAAATCTATAAATTTCTGGACTGCGGTGTGGGCAGTGGTAATGAGGCCATTGTATCCATGAAATTTTGGACTGCTGAAATATTATGGAGTGGGCCCGCTCCAGGGAGGGCTTAATTGTTTTAAGTACATTATCTGTCTGATTTTACTACTATCTGTCAATTAAAGATATGTGTAAAAAGTCAAACTTCAGCTCCTAAATTCTGTGCAAACTGATTGGATTTGATTACAAACATAATTGTAATATATTAATTTTGAAGACTTGGTTAGTATGGTGACAAATCAGGTCATGTGTCTTGTCTTGAGATTCGTCTCAAGTGTCTGCATGTTTTCCTTTGTTCTATGTGTTTGTGTGTCATTCCCTTAAACTGCATGTCTTGTGCTCTGTGAGTCATAATAATTAACCCATGCCTTAGATTTGATGAACGTGTCTGTGGCAGCTGCACATGATCAAAATGCATTAGCTATGGCCATATAGGAGAGAAGGCAGGGATGCCTATTTCAATAATATCTATGTTGATTGATCATTGAGCAGTCGATGACCCAGGCTGGAATAGACTAACTTCTGAGAAGTAAACCTGTTTTCCTATTGAGGGCTCACAACTAACCCAAGCATGTTTTCCCCTTTGTTTCCTGAGCGAGTGAATGAGTGTGTGAAAAATGGCCGGCCAAAGCAAATGTTTTTGTGTTGTCTCTTTGTGTGAAAACCCAGAAAAACCTAGAGGAGAAAACTTCCACTTTCACAAAGATCATATTTACCACTTTCATTTGTTCACAGGAGTCCCAGTTTAGATTTGAAAGACTGTATGGATTTGTAACATGACATTTAACTTTCACGCTTTTTCCATTTCTTTGTTTAGGTTTATGAAGCTACGCCTATCAGGCGAGAATATGATTAAGTGCAGAACCTGACTTTAACAAGAATTTGATTTTGATTACAGATTTCGAATTGTGTTCGGATTGCATCAGATTTCGTTTGTGTCATTGCTAAATCTGTTTTCTGATGAATCATTCTTGAGTATATTTGTGCAAAATAACCTCTTTGTGTTCTTTCCTCTTTGGTTTCATCCCTCTCAGAGTGAAATTCAGCAGACTTTGAAAACCACTCAGGAAAGAGTCTTGCTAAAACCTATTGTTATGCTAATCGATTGCCATTTGGTCACCTAGAGAAGGTGTGATGAATTTGATGTCTGAAACGCCTCAGCATAGAACATAGAAGTTCATTTTGCCTCATATACTCAATGCAGAGATTCATTTATTTATTTTGTTTGCAGTTATTCCATCGTTTGTTTGTTGAATCCACTGATGTGACTTATTGGTTGTCCTGTCTTTAGCATTGTCATCTCTATGTCTATAAGGACACATTGATATAAGAAACTAGAAGAGGTCATGTCAATCTGTAGTACATATTATGTTTACAATGCAAGCCCAGAAGACTTAAACTTAAATGGCTAAAGTGCAGTTGGGTCTCAACCTCCACACCATCCTCTAGTATTTTAATGCATAATTTTAATTCTGTCTGTGTTATCTAAACGGTTTTAAGTTTTTCTGGAAACAAACAGTTGTGTGCCATGGGCAAAGCAAAGAATTTAGTTGTTAAACAGAATATACTTTTGTTTGTGGGTATAGACAGTGGATTTCATTGATTCTATGAACTTAGCTACAAGCGAGTTCCTGTTTCCGAACAACTTAGCTATATTCTGTTTGCTTGTGGGTGCAGCTATTGATGGGATTTCAATAGATCTGTGAACTCTGTCTGAGGATAAAGCAGGGTTTATGTTTCCGAGCAACAGAGTATTGTTTTGTGTTTGTGGGTGTAGACAAAGTTATTCCACTGATTCTGCGAACTTCGCTGCACAGGCAAGTTCATGTTTCCAAACAATTTAGTTTACTCTGTGTGTTTGTAGTTGAGAAGCTTTGGTACACTTCTGGTATTATGTCATCTCTCCTTTGCTGATTTAGAGAAAAGTTTAATTAATGACGTAAGCTAATAGTGGAAATCAAAAGGTGCTTCCCCGTCTGAGTTATTTAAACTGATGGCGTAATTTAATTGTGGACACTGAATGGTTTTTTCCCGTCAAGGTTAGACATTAAGGATAAAACAAGGTAAAACTTGTGTTGTGTTTGTTGTGAAGGACACTGATCAGCTTAAACTGTCAACAGTTATCACAGATCAGAAAGGGGGAGGAGTACGGTTTGTAGACTATAGGCTATTAACTTTCAATGGAAAAAGGGGGGTAGCTTGATGGCTGATGAGTCTAGGATCTCCTGCTGATTAGTCTAGAAGCACTTCCTGATGGTTTTAGGATCACCACCTTTTTGCAGACATGTTAAGTCAACACCCATCGTCACCTAACAAAAGGCGGTCAGTCTGAGCTACTCTGAGCTACAATCTCTTTGGGTGTCAATATTGAATACACAAGTACTGTTGGATTAGAGTGTCTTTGTGTCCTTGTGACTTTGTGTCTCTGTTTTAGGTCAGACTTAAGGAAATGTCTGACTCTGACAGCCTAATCAGACTTAAGAATCAAATCAGTTTTATGAATCAAATCAGTTTCAATGGAGGATGGGGGTGAGGAGGGGTTGTTGATTCTGACTGTACTCATGCCTGCACTGTCGATACTACAAGTTATAGGTTTATCTTAGATGGACACTGGAAAAGTTAACTGAAACGTCTTGCTTCCTCTCTATAAGAGATGAAGAAAAACCGACGGACTTATTGATCACAAGTTTAACCATTTTCACAATAACTACACTTAAGATTTGTTTGAGATTTGCAGGTAACCGACGCCTTGCCTTCCACCATTGAAGAACAAGGACTTTACTGATTCTGCTGCATTCACAAGGTGTCAAAAGGGGGACATTACAAAGACCCCTGTGCCAAGTCACATTTTATTGGAGGAAGACCTGAGAAAGTTGCTGGTGAAATTGGAGCAACCAACACAGAAGCTACACACACACACACACACACACCACACACACCACACACACACACACACACACACACACACACACACACACACTTTTAGCATAGTGGACCTACTGTGGGCAGAATAAACCCCATGAGCAGTACGGATCGAGAAGGCACAGGCAGCCCACCCTGGCTTTCAGCATAGGCGTTTCAAGGTTTAAGAAGATGAAGAGGATTACTCTTGTTTGCGTGTGTCCACACACAAACACACTGCACACCACACACCACATGAAGAGGAGTCAAACATCATATGCGTCATCCCCACACTTCTTTCTATTACAGGAATTCTACAGCTACCAAGATGATGGTGTTCACCATACTGTTGATATGTCTGTTTAGCATGGTCTGTTGTTGTTGCTTTTCATATGTCTGTCTAGCATGGTCTGTTGTTGTTGCTTTTCATATGTCTGTTTAGCATGGTCCGTTATTGTTGCTTCTCATATGTCTGTCTAGCATGGTCTGTTATTGTTGCTTTCCATATGTCTGTTTAGCATGGTCTATTGTTGTTGCTACTTGTTTCCAACCTTCTGTAGTATCCTGTCACAGCCATAAATATTAGACTGAGTTTCAACATGTCACAAAATAGGAGAACTAAAGATGATACAATTGTTTAGGCATTCTAATGCATGTTTTGTCCGCTCCCGGCTGACCAACCCTGGATGGCCATTCTTGAGATGGCATCGGAAGAGGAATTTGTCCCAAATCTCTCATCAGGTTTCCACATAATTGGCAATGATAGTGGTTTTACTTTGAGTAACATGGGTTTCGCCTCTCCCCGCGAGCGTGACTAAAGAGAAGAGAGAACGGCAGCTCTCTTATCCATGGAAATTGTGAATGTATTTGTTTAGTTCTTCCTGGATGCATTAATGTTAGTTGTCAGTTAGAGCTATAGTCATAAGATCATGCTGTTTACGGTATTTAATTTGCTCATGGAACCATTTATTTTTTTTATCTGTACAGACTCTCTACTGTCAATTTCCTTTTAAGCTGAAGTTCAGAATGTTATGCACATGTTAAGGCTGTTTTTTAATTTATTTTATGATTTAGTGTCAAGTCAGTCAGACTTGAAAAGGGGGACTGAAGGAATCTGAATAATAATAAGGACAGTGTACATAACATTTTGAATGTTACATTTTAATGACACATTTCTTTATTATTATTTTATATTCCTGTTATTTTGTAACTCTTATTACCACAATCAGACCTTTTGTGTGACACTTTCCTGGCCATATCTGTGTCTGCATCCAGAGTTGAGGTGTTATGTGTATTCTATTGTCTGCCCCAATTCATTCACCCGTCTGAAGAGGTGTCACACCTGGAAGGCACTTCTCATTCCCTCCAAAATGTAAACAAAAGAGCCTTGCCACACACAGTTGTCTAATGCATATTAATGTAGGGTGGGTCTAAGGGGTTGCACCCCTGTTGACCAAAGAGTATTTACTGGCTGTAAATCTTTGGATACGTTAGAGATAGACTTAACAACACCAGAGAAACTCCTGTCTCTCCATTGGTACCAATGCAAGAAATAAAGCCTTGTTCCTGCTTCCTCCTCAATGCTGACTAAGCCTTCATAATATAACAAAATTACTAGTAAAAATAATTACTATCAGTCTATATCTATCTATATATCTATCTATGGGTCATCCTTTCTTATTTAAATCCCTCCCTTCTTCTAAGGTAAAGACATCCTCAGGGAGACGATTAAGTTCATGTACACAGACTGGGCGGACCGCGACAACGGCGAGATGCGGCGCAAGACGCTGCTCGCGCTCTTCACCGACCACCAGTGGGTGGCGCCGGCGGTTGCCACGGCCAAGCTGCACGCCGAGTTCCAGTCGCCCGTCTACTTCTACACCTTCTACCACCACTGCCAGACCGAGACACGGCCCGAGTGGGCGGACGCGGCCCACGGCGACGAGATCCCGTACGTTTTCGGGGTGCCCATGGTGGGCGCCACCGACCTGTTCCCCTGCAACTTCTCCAAGAACGACGTCATGCTGAGTGCTGTCGTCATGACCTACTGGACCAACTTCGCCAAGACTGGGTAAGATGGTTACTGGTTACTGTGTTACTGTGTGTGTGTGTGTGTGTGTGTGTGTGTGTGTGTGTGTGTGTGTGTGTGTGTGTGTGTCATGTGTCATGCTCAGTGCTGTGGTCATGACCTACTTGACCAACTTCGTCAAGACCATGTAAAGAGATGGAGTGGCCCACAGTCACAATCACGATCACCATCATGGGTTTGGTCTTACTGTAAAATAACTCTCCTCCACCATAAGGTGACCAGACCTCAAAGGAAAATCTGAGGCATTTCCCAGAATTTTCCTTGGAAACCAGAAACATTCCTATTTCTACACTAAATTCTATTACAATAAGCAATGTTTTAGCTTCAGCAAATGGGGCTCAGTTTCCAAACTAAACAGTTGAGTTTTACTGTTTTTGAATCCATTTAGCCAATCTCCAGATCTTGGCAATAGGATCTCCGCATCTGTCAGTAGCACTTTAGCTGTTAGCTTAGCATACATCATTGAATCAGATGAGACCAGTAGCTTACTTACCATTGTTATCCATATTTAGCTACCTCCAGGCTTCAGCGAGACTGGGTACATGTATGCCTGCAGTCACAAGCCCAGTTTGGTTTCTCAGATGGGGTAAACACCAGCAGTGAGGGCAGGTGGTCAGTTTATTTATGTGGTAAAAGAGGGTGAGAAGGGGGGAAAAAGTACTCCGTTTAGGCAAACGAGTCAGTTTGTTTGGATGGATTGAGTGAAAAAAATAAAAAAAATAAAGCAACCAGCAGTTTTTTTTCAGCAGATACACTGATACACAGTACAGTATGAGGCTAAGGTTTGACTAGGGATGTGGTGAGGCAAACTATGCAAAAATTTACTATGCAAAAACTCTTCTGGAGTTTTCCTTCTACACATAAGGTACAGCACTACAAAGCTGCTAAAATGGAGGAGTTCAGCATGAGTTTAAAGGCGGCTTTGTACTCTGTCAGCAGTTTGGCAAGGGACCCAGCTTATTTAAACACATAAAATATGGAAATAATGAATAATAAATAAAAAAAAGGTTCACTTTGTATAGCCACCTACAGTAACAACACGACTGATACAATGTCATATCACTGATATATTTAATGCATAAGTAAGGTAAACATTAGCCCAACCTGAAACCTCTATTTACTTGTAGCTTTACTGTTGCTCTTTATAAACTTCTAGTAAGTCAGTAAACGGTAATAGCAACTACCAAATGCAGTGAAATGTAATGTAATGCCTGAATGGCAGTTGCTCCAATTTTTTAGGAAATATAACCCTGTGTTCCTTTTAAACTGTCTCCGTCTTTGTACATCTCACGTCCTTTATTTGTTTATTCGCGCATTTTTATGTTTGTGTAAGCTTTACTGGCTAGGTTGTTTGAGAAAGGCTCTCAATGGTAACACAGAGTTCCCAACTTTGTCAAGAATATGAATAATGCAATTCGCAGAGCAGTGAGTCTTTGCTTCGCACTCAGAGAATGAGATTGGTCTCAGGCCTCGAGTGAAACTACAAGAGGCAAGGAGAGAACAATGAAGCTTTTTTTACTACATTGGAAAGTATTCTTCTTTTACAATCTTTTTTTAAAGCGAAGTCAGAAAATGGGCTTTTTGTTGGCCAAAAAAACACAATCTAAATACTTCTTCGGTATTTGCAGTTGAAAGACTCAGTGTGTTGCATCATTTTGTGTGCGCTATTTTTGCGCAACACTAAAACTCAGACACATTACTATTTGGACTACCGTTCCACTATGAAGTCCTTTAGACAGCACAGAAATATCCCACAGTGCTAAAATATTCACAACGATCTCGTCTCTCCTCAGTCCTGCCTCCCCACATCCCCCTGTTCTCTGTGGGAGCCTTTTGAGTGTGTGTGTGTGTGTGTGTGTGTGTGTGTGTGTGGGTGGGTGTGTGTGTGGGGGGGGGGGGGGGGGGGGGGGGGGGGTGGATCAGGTAGACGACCCACAGGGTTACACCACTGGTGGGAGATGAAGTCGCTCAGACAGAAAGCCAGAAGCACCACTTAGACTCACACACACACACACACACACACACACACACAGACACTCGCGCACACACACACACACATAAATCAGCTGTGATCCTTACAAACACAGGGGCAAGAACTCACTCCAGAAAGCAATGCAAATGCACGCGTGCACACACACACACACACATATACGATATGCAGATGCAAGATGCATTTAATCTTAAGAACAGGGACAGACATAAAAACTGTAATTAACTGTAATGATATTCAATTCAACGATATTGAAGTCTCTTTTTTCCTACATGTGTTCTTTGTCTTTCTCTATCTATCTATCTATCTATCTATCTATCTATCTATCTATCTATCTATCTATCTATCTATCGACCTATATCTATCTATCCATCTATCCATCTATCCATCTATCTATCTATCTATCTATCTATCTATCTATCTATCCTTTTCCTCTCAGGGATCCCAACCTGCCGGTTCCCCAGGACACCAAGTTCATCCACACCAAGCCCAACCGCTTCGAGGAGGTGATCTGGACCAAGTTCAACTCCAAGGACAAGCAGTACCTTCACATCGGCCTGAAGCCCCGCATCCGGGACAACTACCGCGCCAACAAGGTGGCCTTCTGGCTGGAGCTGGTGCCCCACCTGCACAGCCTCCACGCCGAGCTGCCCTCCACCACCCGCCAGCCCCCGCGCACCACCCCGCACAGGTGTGGTTCAAAGTTTGGATATCAAAAGAAACTCAGGCAGAGTCGGCTGGCAATCAAGAAATCTCAGAGAGCTTTATTTATACGGCACCGGAGACTCACGTCGTGTAGCAAACAGGCGTAGTCTAACTTACATACAGAATGCATCCATTCTTATACCCTCAGAACCCCATACAGCACTCTTGCACGTGGCACATTCATCAATAGAGGTGTTTACCTACCTTCACGGCAAACATTACCAGGAATCCACAAATTCCAATAAACATCTATGCTATCACTTGAAGGTGACCAGACCCCCGCTAGGTGTATAGTATTATATACGAGGCGCCTTTGGGTCCGGCTCCTCCGTCCCTGGGGACACACTTATCTCCAAGAGAGTCAGGCTACAGCTATTCTTACAATTCTTTAGTCAACAAGGCCACAGAATGTTCCAAACATGAAGGGCACAGAGATTATGCATGGTACAACTATGCAGTTTGAACACACACAAGTTACACAAAGCACGACTTATTTCATTAAACCCTTGATGATTATACACATTTATAATAAAGAATCTAAATTTTATTCCCACACAGGATATCCGGCGGAGGAGGAAACCGGCCCCCCGGCACCACGGGCCGGCCGTACCCCACCTACCCGCCCCCCGACGACGTGGACGGCTCGGAGCCCCCCCGCCGCTCGCCCTTCCCCGACGACACCCGCGACTACTCGACGGAGCTGAGCGTGACGGTGGCGGTCGGAGCGTCGCTGCTCTTCCTCAACATCCTGGCCTTCGCCGCGCTCTACTACAAGCGCGACAAGCGGCACGAGATGCGGCGGCACCGGCTGTCCCCGCAGCGCGGCATGGGCATGGGCATGGGCATGGGGCTGGGCATGGGGGGCATGGTGGGGGGCATTGGGGGCATCGGCGGGCCCAACGACCTGGCGCACAGCCAGGAGGAGGAGATCATGTCCATGCAGATGAAGCAGGCCGAGCACCTGGACGCCCACCACGACCTGGAGCCGCTGCGACCGCACGATATCCTGCGGCCCGCCTGCCCGCCCGACTACACGCTGGCGCTGAGGCGGGCGCCCGACGACGTGCCGCTCATGACGCCCAACACCATCACCATGATCCCCAGCTCCATCACGGGCATGCAGCCGCTTCACGCCTTCAACACCTTCCCCGCCACCGCCGGCCACAACAACACCCTGCCACACCCCCACTCCACCACCCGGGTATAGTAGCCCCCCCACCCAGGCAGCCACCAAGGCAGCCCGCCCACACCCCCACCCCAGCCCAGCCAAGCCCAGACAAGCCCCCCACCCACACCCCTACCCCAGCCAAGCCATGCCCCCCACCCACACCCCCACCTCAGCCAGCCAGCCAGCCAGAGCACTCCTTGTCCTCTTCCTTTACACTACGTACTCCCTCCACCCCCTCCCAAAACAGAGGTTACCCCTCTTCTTCTCCCACAGGTTGCATCCCCTCTGCTACCTCCCACTTGAAGAAAAAAAAACAAAACAAAAAACCCACAGTGCCCTCTTCAGGACGAGACAGGAAGGACACCCTGCTCTCCTCTGTGGCGCTTTCCCTCTCTCTCTCTCTCCCTCCGTTTGTTTGTTCGTTCGTTTGTTCCTCCACCCTCTTGTCTACCTTGCCTACGCCTCTTTTTACAAACTCTCACCTATCAGTGTCTCTTCTATGCCCCCACCCCCCACCCCCACCCCCCATCTCCCCCCTCCCTCCCTCCTCCCTCCTCCCTCCTCCATACTCTTGCTGTGCTCTTTGTTCCTACATCCACCCAACACCATTGAATAATAATTAAAGAAAAAAGAAACGAATCGCTCTGCCGACCTTCCCATCCGATCTCCTCTCCACTCTCCGCTAACGTGGACAAACAGCGCCACCCGATGGCAGCTTACTGAACTGAACTAACTCCACTTGCATGAAAGGGGAGGATTTATTTTTCACTTTTTTTGTTTTTCATTTGCAAATGCTGAAGAAGAACACACACACATACACACACATGCACACACAACAGACGTGTGTGCGCACACACACACACACACACACACACACACTTGAGGGTGGTCTAGACTCTGCTGTGAGGCAGACACAAACACTCTCGGCTCTGCATCTGTCGAGGAAGCTCTCTGTGAGGAGGAACCCCGCGAGGCATCTCTCACGCTTTCAAACGGAGGCGCAAGGAGGGGGAAAAAACGGAAAAAAAAAACAGAGATTTTTTTGTCTCTCTTTCTCTCTCTTTGAGGTGACAGGGACGTCTCTCCATTTTTTTCATAAACCCTCCATCCTTTCCCCCTCCTCCTCCTCCTCCTTATCCCCCCTTCTCCTCCTCCTCTTTTTTCATGCCGACTCTACTTTTCTATACATCCACCCCTCCCCCCCCCCCCCCGACCCCCTTCCTCGTACCCTCATCTGTAGCATCATCCCCTACAAAACTCTCCCATAAAATTTGAATCTTTGGAGTAGCTTATATTTTATATACACACAGTATAATATGAACATTTGAAAACATTCATATGACTGGATTTAAAAATTCTATATATATATATGTATAGATAGATATATATATATATAAAAAAATAGATTGCTTGACATTGTGTTTTCAGCCAGCAAACTTGGTGCCAAGACGTGTATCGTGCCCCATTTGAAATGAGGGCCAGACAGAAGCCGAACTTAGTTAGTTGTGTTGGGATAAAAAATGTATTTTGTTTGCCCACCAGTGCCAAAATCCTTTCAAACAGTCATATCTCTCTGTCTCTGTTTTCTTTTTTCCTTTGGTTGTGTTTGCCCAATACTGTGTTTATAAAGGTTTATAAATACACAGACAGACAGACAGACAGACAGAGTGCTACATGTATACAAAGATGGATGGATGCAGTATGAATATCAAAAAAAAGAAAGAAAACAAAACAAAAAAAGGAAACTTTTTTCTCAGTGGGGTCTATGCATGACTTTATTTTTGGAACCTGAAACGAGAGAAACAAGAAAAGAATCCTGACACTGAGGGGAAAGTGATGTGTTTTTTATATTGTTATTTTTATTTTTATTTTTGACTTCAGTCTCCTCCTTTAATGATCAGTCAGCTGTTTGACTTTGACTCCATCATTCTCTGCAGAACTGCACACACATACAGACGAACACACACACACACATGCACGTGTACACACACACACACACACATGCATGCGTACACACACACACACACATGCACACACACACACACACACACACACACACACAGCCACACACACACATGTACACATACACACACACACACACACACACACACACACACACACACATATATCTGGGTGAGTTGATGTGGCAGTGAAGCGTTGATGGTTGTGCTGTAGTCTGCATCAGCATCACTGAGTCTGAGGACAGGACATCGTGCTATGGCCTCTAGCCATCCTCCATCACTCCTCTCTGCCATCTCTTCTCTCTCTCCATCACTCCTCTCTGCCATCTCTTCTCTCTCTCCATCCCTCTCTCTCTCTCTCTGCCATCTCTCCTCTCTCTCCATCCCTCTCTCCAATCTCTCCTCTCTCTCCCTCCCTCTCTCTCTCTCTCTCTGCCATCTCTCCTCTCTCTCCATCCCTCTCTCCAATCTCTCCTCTCTCTCCCTCCCTCTCTCTCTCCCTCTCTCTTTCTCTCTCTGCCTCCCTCTCTCTCTCTCTCCTCTCTCCCTCTCTCTCTCTTCATCTCTCTGTTCTCATCTTAATGTCATCGAGCCAACCAACTCTCTCTCTCTCTCTCTCTCTCTCTCTTTCTCTCTCTCTCTCTCTTCTGTTGTGTATTGTATCACTTCATGTTTTTTATCTTTCGTTCTTTCTGTTTCTTTCTCTCTCACACACACTGTCTTTTTTCTTTCTATCTTTCTTTGACAAAAGGCTGTGGGCTGGTAGTTCTCAATGGTGCTACATTATTATACTTCACATTATGTGAGTGGGCCAGGGCTTATATTATATTATATTATATTATATTATATTATATTATATTATATTATATTATATTATATTATATTATATTATATTATATAGAACATCTGCAAACACCAGTGCTAAAACATGCAGTAGTGGTAGTAGTAGTAGTAGTGTGTGTGTGTGTGTGTGTGTGTGTGTGTGTGTGTGTGGGTGCGTGAATGTACTGTATGTGCATGTGTTTCTTATTTGTAAAGGCCGTCCTTGATTGTGTAAAATGTAGCTTTCATTGTACATAGTCATAGTGATTTGTTCTGGCTTCTCATTTCACATACCCTTAAAATAGTTTTTTTGCATATCTTACACGCGCGCACACACACAGATGCACACACACACAGATGCAAGCACACACACAGTAGTTGGTTCATCAAACAGAATATGCATGCACAGACAGCAGAAGAGACATAGAGAGGGGAGCAGGGGAACTCTGTGTGTGTGTGTGTGTGTGTGTGTGTGTGTGTGTGTGTGTGTGTGTGTGTGTGTGTGTGTGTGTGTGTGTGTGTGTGTGTGTTGCTCAGAAGAGAGCTACTTGTCAGCATTCTCTCACAGAGCCAGTATTAATTAGAACACAGAGATATGGAGGGAGTGGAAGCAAGGGGATGAAGGAGAGAGCGAGAGAGAGAGAGAGAGAGAGAGAGAGAGAGAGAGAGTGAGAGGTTTGGCTCTCTATGTAGGAGGATAAAGCTTCGTAGGCCATTGTCATTTGGGGGTCGATTTCTCTCCTTCACACTGCAGATGCTAGCTTAGTTTGTTGGTAACCCTGCCTTCATAGTTTTCATATCTTTTATCATTTTTTAATCATCATTCATCCTCTCTCTTTCTCTCTCTCTCTCTCTCTCTCTCTCTCTATCTATCTATCTATTCCCATGCTGCCTCAGAATTACTACATATGTTTAAAGCACATTTAAAGAGTGAGCAGTCAGGAGGAATTATTTTGTGTTCATCCGTTGGGTATGATGTCAGCGAGCCAATCAGACGTCACAAATGGCATGCCTGTGCGTCAGCGAGCCAATCAGACGTCACAAATGGCATGCCTGTCTGTGTGTTGGGAGATCTCTGCTGCCTGCACTCTTTATGGGGCCTTTTGGGATGTCACCACTAGGGGGCAGTAATGTGCTGTTTTGTTTGGTACTGGGCCCTTTGCTCATCAAGAGCACTGTACTCAAATGTTTGATTATTAAACTAGGTCCAGACAAATAAAACATTTAAAGAAAAGTTCCAGGTCGTACAGTCAGACACACACTACTGTATGACCAACAAGCCCTGTTGTGTCACTTTCCTCTGTTTTGCTTTTTAAATTTGTCTGTATTCTGTTTTTGTTTTCTTTGTTTGTTTTGCTCCAGATGTTTGTATGCATTGTAATTTGTGAACATTTTGGGCATGAAGGAGGCTTCACAATATCTTTTTGTGTCCAAAAAGTTGAGGGTTATGGATTTGGTTCCCTTACTAAGTAGGCTACGGCGTCCATGTTTGTAGGCACTGGTGGTGTTTTTTTCTCCCATGATAACATGATGGACAAGTGAATGGGGGGTATTTTTTTGGTGCTTTACACAACAAAGTCTGTGAAGAGAGCAGAGCAACTAGGAGCTCCCAGGCAAGAAACGCGAGCTCTGACTTCACCTGTCGGACAAACTATTTTAAAAAGAGACATTGAAAGGAAAGACAGTGAAGTCAAGGGTCTACTCTAAGCCAACATGTTTCAAAAGCTCAACACTGACAGATTCCATCCAAGAGTGCGGTCGGATATACATCTATGCCTGGTACAAGTGGATTTTAATCAAACTTACTACAAAAAAAAAAAAATCATTCACGTGTGTGACTACTGGAGACGAACTAACACAAAGCGACAAGACATCAAACACGTTACGTCCGCAACAAACAATGTTACGTCTGCAACAACAGAAGAAGGCTTCGTTTTTTCGTTCTTTTTTTTTGTTTCTCGGTTCTTTTACCTGTCTGTTTTGTACGCTTACACATGTATTAAGGGAACTACTGTGGACTATTCTCAGTAGGGACATTTTTCCCGCTCGCTAACCCGAACAGCTTCTCTGGTGACCACGCTGGACAGCAAAGGGACAGACACTGAGGAGAACCCAACCAACTGTACATTTTTAAGTGTAAGAAACAAGATGACAAACAAACAAACAAACAAACAAACAACAAAAAAAATATTTGTAAATATTCAGTTTTCTTGTTTGTTTATTTTATTTTATTTTTTTTCCGAGTGAATGAATAACTTACTTTGTCAATTTAGACGACAGGTGCAACTTCTCATGAGGTCAACAAGACCCCCTCTGCCTCCTTAATTAAAGAACAATGATGTCCCGTTCATCTGAACCTTGTTTGGGTCATGTTAGGGTGTCTCGGGGGACATCTTGACAGGATGTTTGTTATTTTGTTTTAACTTCGTACGTCCACAAATATGCCATTAACCTAATATGTAGCATCCCGACCCTTCAACAGCTTGACGTGCTCACAGTTTCACAACAGACGCATCGAGCTTGGTCAGCCGGACTGCTCCATCCCTAGACATCTTGAAACCTGACAGGTTGTATGTAGGCGGGCGGCTGTGAGACTTGGCGCTAGCTGTTTGCACTGAAATCAAACCCACGATGGTTTGATGGCGGTCGTGTGTGTGTGGGGGGGGAATTTCTAAGTGCTTAAAGGGGGGAAACACGAGTCAAGCTGCCAGATGGTACTGTAGCTTGTACCAGGCTTTGGGATAGCGTTGGATCATAGCGGTGTGGATGGGAGCCCACTGCCTATTAGGGGCTGCCTGAGCTTAAGGCTAGAGGAGCTGCAGACACATGCAGTGCAGGTCAGGCCTCCTACGGCAGGGTAGCTCCATAAGCGACAGTCACTGCAAAGCGGGCACTTCCAAGAGAAGGTCAGGTGTCAAGGATGTAATTAGCTGTGTGTGTGTGTGTGTGTGTGTGTGTGTGTGTGTCTGTGTCTGTGTGTCTGTGTGTGTGAGAGACAGAGAGAGAGAGAGAGAGAGAGAGAGAGAGAGAGAGAGAGAGAAAGTGGGAGGGGGGCATGGAGAAAAATGAGTGAGTGATGGAGTAAATGTTCATAAATGGAAGAATATTTTCTACAGTTTTGTCGTTAGAGGATATTATTAACACAAGACACAGGGATTCACCCAGTGACAACGAAAAAAAAGAGAGAGAAATCTTTCCTCTGCAGGCATATTTTTGTTTGTTTTGGACCTCGGCTATCCTTGTGTGGCTACCTGTACATCTTCTATGGTGGCCCAATGACTGGAGGGCAGTCACAGGGGCACAATTTCAAGGTCATCATTTAGTGACAACCCTGGGTATGTTAACATGAAGTAAAACAGTAAATCTTCTAATACAACAGTCCACTTGCTTTGTTTTGTTGGGAGAAACGGCTGTTTTATTGGCAGATTTACTTACTGTGCTTACTCTGAGTGGACTTACTCAGGTTTGTTGCTAAACCAGGGAACTGGAACATTACAAAGGCGGTTGAGTACTGAGGTAGTTGTAAACCTTTTAGTAGATGAGCCTAGAACATTCTGTTAACTACACAAATGCCACAGGCTCTTCTTTTATAAGATTTACGACTACTTCTAGTTTAAATAAGCAAGGTTTGTCACTTCACCCACCTTGTATTGCATCCCATTGGTCTTCTTTGGATGTGTTCTTGTGTTACCCCGGAAACAGAACAGAGAAACAGTATGGATCAGTAGCATACAAGCCTGTTGATTGGAGCAGGCAGAAGCACATGACATTAACCCCGCCCCTGGCCCCTCCCCCCAATCCCCCGAACACACCTCTTTTACCTGCAGGATCACACACCTGAGCTCTCGGGCTCGCCAGAAAAGCCGAGAAGTTGCACCTGTCGTCCTCCTGACCTACTTTCTTTGTTGAAATCAGAAAACCCAAGACTTGAGATGAGAACCATGTTAATAACGGATTTTAAAAAAGAAGATAATTATTACAAAAAAATGAAAAGTTGAAAAAAAATATATAAATAAGGTGATGATATTTCTGTTTAATTTAGAAGTTATTACACACTTGTATGCTGTGATTCCGACCTGGAGACATTAAAAACATTCATAGCCAGAGAGAAACTACATGTTCTGTCTTTCTTTTTTTTCTTTCTCTTTTATCTTTTATCCTTGAGTGTGTATAATATGCTCATAAAGTGTTAATAAGTGTTGAAAACAATGGTGCAGAATAATAAATAATACATTTTATATTATTTTATTATTTCATAATTTTATATTAATTTTAATGTCGTTGTGCTTGTTCAATGACAGTACATTCTGATATTATAATGATTGATGGATGGATGGATTGACTTATTATTTCCAGGTGATAGCATGGACAATCTGACAGCATCCTCTATCACCTCCCTTGCATGTCAACTCAGAGCAAGTGGTAAACCTAGCAGAATAGCCACGTGGCTTTGTTTTGCCGGAGGGAGGGTACTTTTATGGCGGGTTGTTGTAGTTTCAGAGGGGAAATTATAAAAACAGATGTGTAAGCCTACTGTCATACGCGTGTGTTAGGACTAATATTGTTTGGAACTCAGTCAGCTAGGTTAAAATGTGTTTGAGCATCCGACATGCTGAGTCCATCATTTAGCCTACCAAGCTCACACACCTGCACCTGCGTACGGCGGGCATCAAGCTTGAGGTCCGGGAAAGCTGCTTTGACTCTCTGGACTCTGGATAACAACAAACCAGGGCAATGGACCGTTTTTGACCTTCATGGCCTTCACTGACATCACTTCCCCAGTTGTCGTCCATGATAAGGTAGGTGAATATCTTTTGCGTCACATGAAGTTTATCTAAAATGGTGCAGGCTTACTTGTAATGTGGGATGGCAAACAAGATAACGTCAAAGGCTAATTCAAAAGTCTGTTGCTGTCGGTTTTTTATTATGAAGACGATAACATTAAAACTCCACTAGGCCTTAGTACAACCCAAACAAAAAGCAGCAAACGTCAGTTATGAGCCTTATGTGTGTGTAGTTTTACATTTCAACTATTGTGCTGTGTCCAAACGCACTTCGGGCTAACTGGTAACACCTGTGAGTTGAAAGGCGAACAACCCTCCCGCCATATGCTCCAGTCGTATGATTTGCCACCAGAGTGCAGGTGTCGTCATTTCGTAAGGCACAAGCCGTTGACATTTGGGTCTTTTTATCCTTTACCAATGTAGGCTAGACGCAGGCTAGGTCTCACATTGGCTAGGTCTCACATTTGAATGTCTGTTCATAGATACACAATACGTGCCAAGTGTTTTTTGGTGATAAAATTAAATTAGGCAAAAAGCCCATGTTTTACAGCCACTGTGATGTTTGATATGCTAGGGCTTTATTCAATCGCTATATAAACGGATGGCCTGCTAGGATATTACACAACAGGGTAAAACAATGACGTTACACAGACAAATTACTTATTAATAGCCTATGTTGCATCTTAAAACCTTGGCGATAGTGCTGACAATTCTGTTCCCCGTTCATTTCCATCACCACTTGAATCAGTAGTAAAATATAACCACAAGGGGGCGCCATCATTCACATGTGGGGTACTCTGACAGCACATTCTTTCTGTGGCTGAAGCCCTCTGCGTGCTGTGATAACCCGCCCGTCTGTCTCTCATAAATCTCGCAGGGATGGCGCGGTATATCACGTTTGATAGTACCGCCTGTCCTCCCTACCCTACCCTACACGGTCTCGTCTTCCCCGACACGTCCCAGCAAACAGAGCAGGTGGTTGCCATCACTGGCCGTGCAACCCACATGATGGGATGTGCCAGTACCACTTGCCTGTATTCTAGTTTAGAAAAAAGGGGGAAGAGTAGGTCTTGCACAATCATAAAGTAATCCCCTATTGTATTTCTGTCCTATTGCTGACAAGATCTACCCTCAGTTTATGACTGCCAGGCATAGGGAGCCTAACATGGTGGCAATCTTGTC
>CM059284.1:10657499-10697499 GCA_030347295.1 Setipinna tenuifilis
ATAAACACGCGTAATTAATGGAGGTGCTGATTGGTATTTGTACCAAGCTGTCATCATCCCCCATTTATGCTTGCTCTCTCCACACACACACACACACACACACACACACAGACAGAAACCTCATACACACACACATGCATACATATGCACATACAGATACACACTCACTCACACTCACTCACACACATGCACACACACACACACACACTCTCAGTTCCTTTGCCCTCCTCCTGTCTACGTCTCTTCCACTTCTCCTCAGTGCATGCCATTCCACTTATCTCACACACACACACACACACACTTTCTCCCGTCACCATTATTGGACATAAGACAGTGCCAAGGGCTGTCTTTAAAATCTCTCTGGCAGTGTGACACTGGACAGCCAATCTGAAGTCTCGACCACATAAATGACCATCATTGTTTCATCTCCAGTCGTCTTTCATCCGTGGAGACTCAAAACTGTGCAGGGATGAAAGGCGGAGTAGGAGGTGATGGAACAGCTAGCAAGCAGGGGAGTTGTACAGCAAGGATGTGCTGTATTTAGGCAGGGAGGCAGGCAGGTCATTTAGTACCTTTAAGCACTCACCGAGGGGGAAATGGATTGGACAGGGTTCATGGAGTGCTACTGTCACAGATGATATTTTAAAGAAATATAACACCAATAAATGAACTAAATAATCAACTCAATAACTAGTGCTTCAAAAGAGCATCCCATGCAAGGATGTGCTGTGTCTAGGCAGGGAGGCAGGCAGGTCATTTAGTACCTTTAAGCACTCACCGAGTGGAAAATGGATTGGACAGGGTTCATGGAGTGCTACTGTCACAGATTATGTTAGTTTAAAGAAATATAACATCAATAAATGAATAAATAAATAACTAGTGCTTTAATAGAGCATTTGATGCCCAGCTCTTTTAAAGTTCTTCAGTCTCTTGCCCTTGTTCTTTTTTTTTTTTGCTATTGTTGTTGTTTGACAGTATAATGTGTTTACAGTTATTGGGCTATAATAACAGAAGTATAACAAAAGAAATAATTATGTTAAAATGGATCTTATACCTCTTTTATACCTTATACCTCTGTACATTTAGCCCAGTGCTCTTAACCAGAGCAAAATACAGTAAATTAGGTACAGGGACAGTTCTCCTGTAGCAATGTAAGGTTAGATGCCCTGTACACAGTTCTACAGGGACAGCTCTCCTGGCGCAATGTGGGGTAACATGCCTTGCTCAAAGACACTTCAGCCATGGATGTAGGTGAAGGAGAGTAGTTCATTCCCTTACCCACATTTTTTCCCCTACTGGTATTGGAATTGAAGTAAGTGTGTGAGTGTGTGTGTGAGAGAAAGTGTGTGTGTGTGAGTGTTTGTGAGTGTGTGTGAGTGTGTGTGGGAGAGTGACATAACTCTGATCTGGAGGAGGAAGGGAAAGGAAGATGGATAAAATATGACTGGCCCCATGATGGACAGAAAGACAGAGGAATGAGATTTGACCGTAATGCATTTTCTTTTGGCTCTGTTGGAATTGAATCTGCGACCCTTTGGGCCAAAGACCACCTCCTCAACCATTAGGCCACAGCCTCCCCACCCTCACCCACCCTCGTTGTGCCTAATCTCCCCCTGATCCGGTGTCACAAGGCCCCTAATTGGGCCAGGCAGGGTGGCATGCTATTGTGCATGTGGCCCACTAATGACAGGGGAATGGTAAGGGCCATGCTCTTCAGGGTCCATGACCTCATATGAGCCCCAAAAGGTCAAAGGTCATGACCCTACAAAACCCAAAGAGGTGACCAGCGATGGGGTTTGTGTGTGTGTGTGTGTGTGTGTGTGTGTGTGTGTGTGAGACTAGTGTCAAAGTGGTGTGTGGGTCTGTGAATGTGTGTGTGTCTGTGAGATAGAGAGCAGGAGAGAGAGCAAGAGCAAGAGAGAGAAAGGGAGAGTCAGGATAAATTAAGAGAGATTTCCCTAACACATCAGCGCCGTCCATTAGTGTGAGAAACATGTTTTAGATTTATAAAAGGATTATCTTAAATAGGGATAATTTACCGTACAGTACCATTTACCATTCAGCATATTATATATTAGTGTGTACCATGTTTACAATAACTCACAACATAGCTGAACATGGAAAATATAGTGTGTGTGCGGGGGGGGGGGGGGGGGCGCACTTGTGTGCGTGCATGCGTGGGTGTGTGTGTCTGCGTGCTTGTGTGCTTGTAGGCTTGTCTTATCAAGACAACACTATTTCTATCACCACAAAATGCGAGGCTGAGGAATCTAGTTTCCCTCCGTGTGTGTTTGTCAAAACATTTGATAAACACTTCAGCTCACCTCACAGTCACCCGGCGGTTTGAGAACATCCCCACAAAATATGCCCGTGTGTTGTCAGGTGTGTTTCGTGTCCGTGTATCTATGCTCGTCCACCTCTGACCCTCTGGCATATCTTTTGCCTGCAACCAGCACACTCCCATCTGGTGGGCTCCTTCTCGCTCTCCTTCTCTCTATCTTTCTGTCTTTCTTTCTTTCTTTCTTTCTTTCTTTCTCTGTTTCTTTCTCTCTGTATCTCTCTCTGTCTCTCTCTTTTACTCTGTCTCTTTGTCTCCCCCTCTCCCTCCCTCTCTCCCTCTCTCTGTCTCTCTTTCTGTCTCTTTCTCTGTCTCTGTCTCTCTATCTCTGTCTTGATTTCTTTGTTTTTGTCTCTTTCTGTCTCTTGCTCTGTCTCTCTCTCTGTCTGTCTCTCTCTCTCTCTCTCTCTCTCTCTCTCTCTCTCTCTCTCTCTCTCCCCTCTTTCTCTCTCTGATCAACACAGGCCAATTTATTATCAAAGCTAATGGCTCAGACCTTCATAAGCCACATAGTTCACAGTTTGAGTCAGATCCTTCACATCAAATGGTATTAGGTAATAACAGACAGACAGCACCATTTTAATATCACTCCAAGCGGGACTTGGCCCATGGTATCTGCCTTCAGGGCCTGTTCCAGTCTTTTTTTATAGCCCTCCTAAGATTCTGTACATGCAGCAACATTCACTGATAAATTACTTAATCAATTACTGAGCTATAACCCTGGTCCGCTAGGGCTGCTCTACAGGATGGAGGATCATGCTGTAACAGCAATACACTCCCTCCCACTGTAGCTCTCCGTGCCACTTAGCAATTACTGACTCCATCATTAAAGAGCGACCTGTCAGCGTGTATGTGTCTACTATGTACTTAAATGGCAACAAATATTGATCTACTACTTCACTGAAATCTCTGTGTAATTTTTTTTAAAGGCAGTAACTGTTAATTAATGGAGTTTTGGCGAAAAATTGAGTTGGAGTGTACCATAAAGTGGCAGAAAGGAGCAAGATCATCAGCATGACGCTAGCAGAAGTGAATATCTGTAGCTAGTCACATAGCAATTTAATTTAGCAGCCCATTTATAACAGCAGATACATACACATACAGATACATTGGCACACATGTTTTGTAGGCATCACACCATTAACCTTGTGAAAAAATAACTTATATTATACTTAAAATATAATGTATTATTATATAACACATTATATGTTATATATATTGTATAATAATAATATATTAATAATTATTATTAAGGTGTGGTTAGCCTCTTCCTCTGCTGCTACCATAGCAGCGCAAGATACATGTCTGTTGGCCAGAGCGTGTAGCTCCTTACCGTTGAGTGACAGAGGAATCCAAACGTCACCATGGCGATGGCGGGCGTGAGGATGACCCCGAACACCACTCCAGCCAGGCAGGCGTTGATGGCGGCGATGATCAGGTTCTGTGCCGTCACCAGCACTGAGCATGCCCAGCAGTCCAGCGACCCACGCAGCTCCAACGGGGCGTCTCCCCCTCCCCCTCCACCCCCTCCACCTCCACCACCAGCTCCAGCCTCGCCCAGGGAGTATGGGGGTGGCACCACCACGCCCGACCCACTGACAGGTGTCCCTGCTGGGGCTGTGGAGGCCAGGGAGTTGGCCTGCTGGAGCTGGAGGTGGTGGTGGGGGTGGAGGTGGTGCGGGTGGTGGTGGTGGTGGTGGTGGCCGTTATGGGAGTGGGGGGAAAGCTCCTCAGACAGGTCGAGGGCCTGGTGGTGTGCGCCCTTCTCCAGCGTGCCGGCCAGACTCATTACTGCACACTAGAGGACAGGAGAGGGGGAGCAGGAGGGGGCAGAAAGTGGAGGAGAAAAGGAGGAGGGGAAGCAAAATGGAGAGAAAGAGAGGAGTAGCAAAGAGAGAAAGTGGTAGAGAGGATGGAGGAGGAGGATGAAGAGGAGGAAAGGGAGCAAGTGAGGTCGGGGAATGAGAAGAAATTGTGGAGAACAGCAGTGGCCTATTAGTGTGGTCTGTGCATTGTACCCTGGGTGCCTTTTATTCATATATATTGTACCATAGGGAGATTACACATTCATGAAAGCTTGGTATACGGTCTTCCCCCATTGAGCATGGTATTATGTTCCAGAACCCCCCGCGATAGCTGAAAATCCGCGATATAGCAAGACCATAGAAAACATTTAATTTTATAGATTAAGCCTAAAAATACCCCTCCCACACGTTAATACATTTACTGTATGTACTATTGTATTTTTCCTGCATTTTAATCAATATTCATGTTACAGTGTTAGTCATCATATTTTTATATTGTTCTGGCAAACATTTCTTTAGCATCCAAAAGTGACATAGCATGCATATATTGATGAAAAAAAAATTGAGATATAGTGGCGCTACGAAAGGTGAACTTCAGTATAGTGGTGGATCATTGTAACTGTGTCGGTGTTTAGAGTTCAAAACACTTATTAATATGGTGGGCACCCACCTTCAGGGTACAGAGGAATGAGGTGGAACTATGATTCAGCCCCTTAACGTGATTTATCCAAGACCGTCATTCAGGCAGTACAATAGTGGCTAAGGAGTCTTTACGATGTGGTCTGTTGACTTTTACTGGGTGTTTACTACCTGACTTAAGTGAAATGGCAAAATTCCCCCAGTTCCTCCCAAAGGCCTTGATCGTGAGACATCTCGTGAGTCATTTAAGGTCAGGGCTAACCACACACTGGTACCGTGGAGATTCCCAGAACTGAGCAGAGCTCAGCAATCCTGGACCTCATCTTAGCATCCTTCTATGGCTCAGCATCTCCACATTTCTGTTTGTTGTTATTCTAACATGGGGGATCTCCGGAGTTGTTTTAAGGTCAGGGCCAGGGGCAGTAGCCAGAAATCATAGAACATAAAACAGTCAATCAAACTAAAGGGCGCCTTCTGATTGAGTGGGCCTGATTGACAAGTGGGTGGGCACAGGCCACCCCAGCCCACCCATGGCTTCGCATATGGTCAGGGCAACCCTCAAACGCAACCCGCAAACTCGTACCACAAAGATTCCCAATGGTCCAGACTGGCTCATCTGGGCTTGAGGCAGAGCAGGCAGGCCGACCGCGTGGGTGACTCAGAGTTCACGGAGAGCGCTAACAGGTCCTTATCGACAGGAAGCCATCCTCGGCCTTCACAAAAACAAGCCCTTCAAAAACAAAGTGCGTGTATGATTGCGGCGTTTATCTGTAATCTGATTGGGCCGCTGGGGGAATGTAATCACCATGCCAACGAGGGTTGTGGAGGAGGCGAATAAGAGAGAGAGAGGATAATGAGGATGATGAAGAGGAGACGAAGAATGCCAAAGCCTTTCCTCCTGTGGTCTTTGATAGTCTGAGGCTTCTGATTGGTGCTTTGATCTGTCATGATGAGGCTGAGGGTTCTGATTGGTGCTTTGATCTGTCATGATGAGGCTGAGGGTTCTGATTGGTGCTTTGATCTGTGATGATGTTCATCTCCAGTGCAAGCCCATGGGTTTATCAGCACACACACACTCTGGAGAAGGGGCTGAACTTGTGACCGTGTGTGTGTGTGTGTGTGTGTGTGTGTGTGTGTGTAATTCCAGGCGGGGAAGTGATGCATTTTAAAAACATTTAAAAAATTTACTTTAGATGCCAGCCACCAGTCAGCAATGTTGTGTACATGACCAACATGTAATAAACAACTTTTGCATTTAAGCCAGCCATCTTGCGTAAAGCTAATCCACAGAGAAACTCTAGACCAGGGCTACATTTGAACTGACTGGCTTGTCATCTTTTCCTATGGTGTCTTTCTTCAAAAGAAAGCACGATGACACTGAAAAAAAAAAAAAAAACGTTTAACCTTAATGCCAATAAGATACTTCCAGTTCATTACATTCATTTGTGTCCCTTTCTAACAGGACAGTCAGAGCTAATGTAGAGATAGTAATAGCTGAGCTGGCACTCAACTTAACAGCTAAAGCTAACCCAGACAGGAGCTATCCCCAGAGAATAGTCAAAGCTATTTAGTGAGAACATTTGTGCCGCCAAGGAGGATCCAGCTTCTGACTGGGCTGCCAACACTAATTTCAGACGAGTTTTCCAGATCTTCTCTCTAAATGCACATGCTACCCACAGTCATGGCTTTCAACTGAACATCGAAATCTAACCCAAAGGGGTCAGCCTTATCTTCCCACAGCCTTTTGTTTCCACATTTCTAAAAAAGAACAAAAAAATCACAATAGAATTACGCTTTATGTTCCCACAGTCTATGTTCCCACATTTATAGGATTTTGGAGGTATTGATGTACTGCAGACTATGGTTTGTGTTCAGTTGCTGTGCTTAAGTTAATTCGAATGATCTGACGGGAAGCTACTCAACGTGAGGCCTCTGTGCTACTTAGTTTAGTTTGCTTATTTAAACCACTAGTTTGCTTATTTAAACCACTTTAAATGTTTGCCATAAGCAAAGAGATGGGCACACCAGACTTAACTGAAAGCTACATTCCATCTGTAGCCCATTGTTACTGGATAATAGCTTGGGTGTAATTGGCTATGAAAGTGGGAAAAGGGGGAATAGAATCTGATACAGGTTTATGAAAAAGAAACGTGGCAACATATGGCTGTGGGAACATAGGGCTTCATTAAACAAAAATCTTAGAAATGTGGTAACATAGTGGTTAATTTTAAGAAAAATCTTAGAAATGTAGGAACACAGTCATGCTCCCAAGCCAGGCACTAAATGCATCATCTCCCTCTCTTTCATTCTGTCTGTTCTTCTTTTTCCCCCTCCCTCTCTCCCTCCTTTTAACATCCTCAAATATATTTTGATTGAATACAGCAGTGTAAATGCTGTGATATTTTGGCAATATTTGGCAAAGACACACATTGGATAGCAGGCAGGCTAACTCCTATCTGTTTAAAGTGTGTCCCAGTTGGTGTTTTTAAAGCGTTTGGCTTTTAGTTGTTGGCCCACTGTTTTTTGATAAAAACTCCCCAACTGTTGCAATAAAGATTAAAGCCACATTCCAGCTAGTCCTTCATGGCTGATAGCATTTGATGAGTCCACAGGAAGAACAGACATGGCCACAAAATCACTCCCACTTATAATCTGTAGTTGCATTGAAACCCCAGCGTTTTCTGAAGTAATCCTGTGAATAATCTAGCATAGTGTCAAGCTAAAACCATTTAAAAATAAAAATAAAACATCAATCAAATAAAAAAATCGAACCATTTAAATCACATTTTCTCAGTTTCAGCATTTTTTGACCATGCCCATTTTCCCCATGTACTCCTCATTTGTCTTTGCTGTAGCTCTGGAGTAGTCTGGTAAACCAGCCCCTCATACTTCACTTCATTTTGTACAGAGGGTGTGGCTGTGGTTTCATTGACATGGTTGGTTGTCTCAGGCAGCATTTTGCCTGACCAATCAGTGTACAAGTTTCTTCCTGGAGGTGTGGACTGTGGGTAAAGGCAGATCCAATTGTTTTAAACTTCATCAATCACTAACGTCTGGCCATGGCTCTTTCTGTTCACTGGTTGGTCAGGCAAGATGCTGCCTGAGACAACCATGTCAATGGAGCCACAGCCAGACCCTCTGTGCGAAATGAAGTGAAGTACGGGGGGCTGGTTTACCAGGCTATCTCTGGCATGTTACACGAGCAAGCCTCCATGTACCATCTTTATCTCCCCTGTCTGGTTAGTGCCCTGGAACAGCGCTGTGATGTAATGTGATGACTTGCGTTCTGTGTGTGTGTCGGTAGGGAGCGTAGGAGTCTTTGGGGAGGCCTGTGTGGGAGGACTTAAGCTGGAAAGATTTTTTGAACTACATTTCTGACAAGAGGGGATAAAAAGCAGATTAACTTGACATTGCGCCACAGCACGATATGATGCCTATAGAGAACTGATGATGAAGCAGGGTCTTTCCACTTCATTGTGTGTGTGTGTGTGTGTGTGTGTGTGTGTGCGTGTCTGTGTGTGTGCGAGTGTGTGAAACATTACACCACAGGGTGATATGTCTGTAGAGAACGGATGATGAAGAAGTGCCTTTCCACTGAGTTGTGTGTGCTTGTGTGTGTCTGTGTGTGTCTGCTTACGTGTGTGTATGTGTGTGTGTGTGTGTAGCTCTACATTACGCCACAGGGTGATATGCCTGTTAGACCACTGATGATAAAGAGGCATCTCTCCTCTTAATTTTGTGAGTTTCTGGTGTGGTGTGGTTACGTGTGTGTGTGTGTGTGTGTGCGTGTGTGTGTGTGTCTGTGTGTGTGTAGCTTCACACTGCGCCACAGGGTGATGGGGAACCTGTAGGAAACGGATGATGAGGCGGCCTCTACCCACTGACTCTCATCTCCACCGGCTGTGAAGGAAAATGGCTCCTCTGCCTCCCTCGAGCCCCACCGACGATGCTCCGGCCTCGTGCCAGTCGCCTGACTCAGAACAAGTGTTTCGCCCCAGAGCAGAATTTTTAGACGGCGATCCATTTTTCGCCGCGGTCGGTCACACACACACACACACACACACACACACACGAGAGCGCCGGCCCAGCGGGCAGGCTGACGCTGATTAGCTCGTAGCTGGTGGACGGATGGTGATTGATGGGCACCCGCCAAGCTCCAAACAAAACCAGGAAGGCGTTG
The DNA here is from genome assembly GCA_030347295.1 of Setipinna tenuifilis. Taxonomy (NCBI): domain Eukaryota; kingdom Metazoa; phylum Chordata; class Actinopteri; order Clupeiformes; family Engraulidae; genus Setipinna; species Setipinna tenuifilis. The sequence continues at coordinate 10,666,462 of CM059284.1, forward strand.
AGAAACACGCACACACACACACACACACACACACACCCCTCGCGAAAGCCCGACGTGACATCACCCGGTACCGTAAGCAAGCAAGCAAGCAAGCGCCCACTCTGGATTCCTGTTTGAAGCCAAGATTGGATTCAGTACACACACACACACACACACACACACACACACACACACACACACACACACACATATATATACACAGACACACGCATACACATGCACGCACATACATATACATACACACACACACACACACTCGTCATGGGGGCCGCAGTAAATAACCGTGATTACGAGGCCGCCGTGGCCATAAACACTGCAGGCTAAATGTGGAGGCCGGATGTCAAAGCCCCCCCACGTCTCCTACACACACACACACACACACACACACACAGTTACACACACACACACACAGACACACATACACACACACACACACACACACACACACACACACACAAGCTCTCAATCTCTCTCTCTCTTTCTCTCCCTCTCTCTCACTCACATACACACGAGTTCTCTATCTCTCTCTCTCACCCTCTCTCACACACACAAGCTCTCAATCTCTCTCTCTCTTTCTCTCCCTCTCTCTCTCACTCACATACACACGAATTCTCTATCTCTCTATCTCTCTCTCTTACTCTCTCTCACACGCACACAAGCTCTCTCTCTCTCTTTCTATCTCTGTCTCACTCTCTCTCACTCTCACTCTCACTCTCAACCACACACACACACACACACACACACATACTGGTATTCCAGAATTGACCCCTGGGACCTTTAAGTAGTGTGGTAACCCTCACAGGAGTCCATCAGAACAATGGCAGCATAAGGGCAACAACCAGAAATACCCACAGCTGGACAGAGGTGACACACACATGGAGTTATGAACACACACACACACACACACAGTACTATACTATGTACTATGTCTACACTTGTATGCTTGTTTTCTGTCTCTCTCTCTCTCTCTCTCTCTCTCTCTCGCTTTCTCTCTCTTTCTTTTCTTATTTCTTGCTAGCTTTCCCTCTTTGTTTGGCACACAGTACCGTTTTTTGCTTGTCTGTCACACACACACACACACACACACACACACACACACACACACACCAACCCTTAGTCACTTTGATAAGTCCCTGTGCAGGAGACAGGATAGGCCTCATCACTCTTAAAGTGCTAAAAACAGCCCAGGGGCACCTCACCTCAGAGTGAGCAGTGAGCATGTGGTCCATACACACACACACACACACACACACACACACACACACACACACACACAGTGCCCACACACACAGCATCGTCATCTTCCTTCTTTTGTTTTCCTGGCACTGTGGTGTGTGTGTGTGTGTGTGTGTGTGTGTGTGTGTGTGTGTGTGTGTGCGCGCGTGTGTGTGGTTTTAAGCGACCTGTGTTGTCATAGAAAATAGTTTAGTTACAAGGATTGTATACTCATGCTAGAATAACAGGGCAAATAGGGGCTGTAATTGTGTAGCGGGGAGAACTCTACAGCTCTCCAGAGTAGAACACTACATAGAGCTCTAGAACCCTACACAGAGCTCTAGAACACTGACCAGTGGAACACTCGGCAGGACATGCTGTGGTCCAGTGATTAAGGACCTGTTTACACATAGAGATTTTTAGAAATTGATTATTTTTTATCCGTTTATTTTTTTAAATTGGGTTACACAAACCCAGCGAAATTTGGAAAATACAGCATTTTAACAAATGTCCACTTTGAGGATGTTTAAAAAAAATATTCATTCGAGTTCACTAAAACTCTGTTTATGTGTAAACGAGAGGCCCAAATGAATAAAATCCATTTCCTATTTATATCCATTTATAACAATACCTAGATACGTGTAAACAGGGCCTTATGCACAGGCGAGCACATCGTTCCACTGTGCATTCAGTCATTCTTAAATGGCAATAAAATAATTTGTCATATTTTATAGCGTTTCATAGTAATGACTTTCTTACACATGCACAGACACACAGACGCAAACACACACACACACACACACACACACACACACACACACACACACACACACACACACGTGGGTGTGGATGCAAAAACATTTCAAAATACTTAAACCAGATTGTTCTCAAGGGGGATCTGAGACCATCTCAAAAATAACCATCAGACACATGCACAATGCATAATCACACACTAAACTGTTTTTGTTTTTGTTTTTTTTTTCAGAAAACACAAGATACTTGTGCAAGGAAAAGTACTTTTGGGAGAAGAGATTTAAACAAAGTGAATATAAAGTCCATTTTTACACTCACAAAAACACACACTCATGGACTAATCTTAGTGTCTCAGTAGGCGGTTTTCATCCAACTTTTTCGCTTCAGTTTTGTTTCAGTAATTCAGCTTCATGAGATGCCCACCAGTGCTGTTTTTACACCACAAAGACTGATGTGCATCTCAAATGTTTGGAAGTGTGGACGACTTCTTATTCAAATGACAAGGCAACTTTATTTCTATAGCGCATTTTATACACAGGGCAACCCAATGTGTTTTACACAGATAAATTCAGTACATTCGGATAGCTAAAATGCACATTAACACGTCAAATAGAAACCAAAAAGTGACTGCTTTTCCTCACCGACAGATACGGCAGCTGGTGGATCTTCGTTTTCTCTGTGACTGCTACTCTTCCTGCGTTGTCCTTTCGCCTCTTCTCTTATCTTCTTCAACTCTCTCTCTCTCTCTTTCTCTCTGTCCGTGTGGTAATCTTGTGTATGCTCTGTCCAGATGTTCCACTGTGGGTCCAGGTGATGGAAGTGTTATCTTCAAAAAAGAACAGTTTGGCAGTGAACAGTGGGTCTTAAAAGTCCAGTCAGCTTCTTCTTAGAAGAAAAGTGTCTTGATTTAGAATGTGTTTCCTTCTTTTAAAGCTGTAGGCTATTACAAGCATTAACCATGTGTACTGGTAAAATGTGTGTAATGAAGTTATAAAGTTCCAGATATTCCGGGTGCAGTCCTAGTCACTGTGAGTGTAAGGCTCTGCTGTTTCAGTGGTGCATGTGTGTGTCTCTGTCTGAATGGGGAGAGTGGTGGTCAGTACAGGGCTGGGGAGTTTAAATCTCCACTCCTCATTTCTCCCTCCTTTTTTTACCCTCTCTCTCTCTCCCTCCCACCCCCTTCTTTCTCCTTCTTTCACCCAGTCTCTTTCTCTCTCTCTCTCTCTCTCTCTCTCTCTCTCTCTCCCTCTCTCCTTTTCCCTCCCCCTTCTCTCTTCTCTTCACCCATTACATCCTAAGCAGCCCCCCCTCCCTTTTTGGTATTCTCTTAACCCTCACCCTCACCCCTACACATCGCTCTGCAAAACCCTTCAATGTCCTCTCTCCCACTCACACGGTTTTTTAATTCTTACTCTCACTAATTCTCACTCTCATTCTCTCATTCTACCTCTCTCTCTCTCTTTCTCACCCCCTCTCTGCCTGTCTCTTTACATTTAGGCTACACTCCCACTCACTAACTTTTTATCTCCCTTTCACTTACATCGCATTCTCTCATTCTCTCTCTCTCTCTCTCTCTCTCTCACACCTACTCACTCTCCTCTGTACTTATACACCCTTTCTAATTTACAGACTCACCCTAAACCTCACACCGGCAGACACTCACAGACACTCTCACACACAACCACATATGACACACTGCACACACACACACACACATACACACACACACTCACACACAAACACACACTTCCTCCCCCTCTACTCAGACACTCACACTAAACCTCACACAGGCGGACACTCTCACCCACAACCACATACGACACACTGCACACACACACACACACACACACACACATACACACGCACACACGCACATGCACACACAGACACTTTTCCTCCCCCTCTTCTCCACTCTTTCTAACCCCCACACACGGTGCCCTTCTGAGATAACCTGTGCTGAGTGTGTGTGAGAGTGTGTGTGAGTGTGTGTTTATTTAAAGAGCCCAGGTCTTGACTTTATAGCGGCCCCTGTCATGGCTAAGGTGGAGGGCTTTAGGGCTGACTGCCTACACACTGACCTGCCCCTGCCTCTGCCTCTGCTTTGCCTCAAAGCGGCCTCTACATTCCTTCCTTCAGTGATGTTTTAAGGCTTTCGTTTTTTTTTTTAAGTTTAATCTTCTAATCATCAAAGGTTGTAAATAATGTTTTCTTATGTAACTCTTGTGTTCCAGGTGTTGTAGTAATGTAAAGATATATTAGCACCTTGAAGCGGAATCATTTGAAAAAGCAACCAAAATGACTTTTGTAATAGGTGGTAACTTTTTTCTGCGTAAATTGGTGTAACTTTGAACTTGGTAAATACTACTACTAATGCATCTACTACTGCTACTACTGCTACTACTACTACTGCTACTGCTACTACTACTACTACTACTACTACTACTACTACTACTGCTACTACTACTACTACTACTACTACTACTACTACCACTGCTAGTGCTGCTGCTGCTGTTCCAACTACTACTGGTACTACTATTACTACTACTACTACTACTACTGCTGCTACTGGTACTGCTATTACTACTACTACTGGTACTGCTGTTACTACTACTATTACTACTGCTACTGCTGCTGCTACTACTACTACTACCATTTCTTCTACGGCTGCTACATCTACCCCTACCCACTACTACTACTGATACTGCTATAACTTCTACTGCTGGCACAAACTACAGTTACTTCTCCATGTCAGCTCAGACCAGTTCATGCCCCATACCTGGTAAAAACATAAACAAGAACACGTGCACAATAAACACACACACACACACACACACACACACACACACACACACACACCAATCAAAACAGGACACAGCGTTTGTAAAAGCCTGGTTTTAAGGCGTTGGGAAGGACTCCAAGCCCTTTGTTCACCAAAGGCCTGTGTTTTTTTCTGTCTTGTCCTGGAAGAGTCGAAGCTTTCCTAGAAATCCTTGAACTAAGGGATGGAAAAGACAAGTGACCATAATCTAGAGAGAGAGAGAGAGAGAGAGTGAGTGAGTGAGTGTAAAAGAGAGAGAGAGAGTGAGTGAGTGAGTGGGTAAGTGTAAGAGAGAGAGAGAGAGTGAGAGAGGTGAAGTGAGTGAGTGTAATAGAGAGAGAGAGAGAGAGTGAGAGTGTAAGAGAGAGAGAGAGAGGTGAAGTGAGTGAGTGTAGCAGAGAGAGAGAGAGGTGGAGTGAGTGAGAGAGTGAGAGAGGTGAAGTGAGTGAATGAGTGAGTGTAAGAGAGAGAGAGAGAAAGAAGCAGGGGTGGAAGAGGTGAAACTGCAGAGACCTTCATAATGAATAGACAAAAAGATACTTTATGATTTAAAAGAAACCAGAGAATTGTAGGAAGATGAAGAGAGAGGGGGAGGGGGAGAGGAGAAGGTGGAGACGAGATATGAAGGGAGATGGAGAGAGAGATGAAGAGAAAATGAGAGAGAGAGATAGAGAGAGAAGGCAGGATGGTGAAAGAGGGATGAGATGCTATGTATGAAGTTTACATCACAAGGTAGTAATTAGCTTTGATATTGTTCTCTTTTTCTTCACAATCATTCTCTTCTTCTTTCCTCTCTTCTGTATCATTCTCTTTCTCTCCTTTTATCCCCCCTTCCTTGTCTGATCTGTTTGTTTATCTTCCACCCGGGCATCGCCCCCTCAGCCCACCCCACAGCTGTTGGCCCGCCTGGGACACACAGGACAGAAAGAAACAGGGAGAGAACAGAGAGATGGAATGAGAAAAAAAATGAGTGTGAGAGATTGGTTAGATAACCACAGAGGTGGAGACGTGCGTGCATACACACACACACACACACACAGATTCCTTTAAGGCTTAAGGCTGTTTGTGAAAAGGCCCTGGGTGGACTAGGACTTTAGCCCTGAGAGAGAGAGAGAGAGAGGGAGAGGGAGGGAAAGAGAGAGAGAGAGAGAGAGAGAGAGAGGGAGAGGGAGGGAAAGAGAGAGAGAGAGAGAGAGAGAGAGAGAGAGAGAGAGAGAGAGAGAGAGGGAGAGAGAGAGAGCGAGGAAGAGGGAGAGAGATGTGGTGAGATGGGAAGCAGAGAGGGATTACGAAAGGATGGTCAGGTCACATGATAACGAGTGGGAAGGAGAGTGGGAAAGAGAAGAAAAGAAAGTTTAAAGGTCAAGCCTGCCAAAGTTTAGCCGTGTTTCCCTGAATACCAGACTACTTACAGGCTATTGGGTTTGGGGATCGTTTGATTGGGTCACGAAGCCACAGGCCACAATTCAGATCCAATACACCATCTGCTATTAGTGTTTTATCTGGTGTTAGTCTTTTATTATTAAAATAATCTAATGCACAGTCTAGCATGCTGTTCCACTGTGCATTCTGTCATTTCTAAATGGTATTGAACCTGGGACGACTGAAAGGCTGTGTACAGGGTTTTTTTTATTTTAACGAATGCAGTGTGTGTGGAGTTCGTACACAGTCCACCTGGAATCAAGTGAGAAGCTTGGTTGCTTTTATTGGGCTTAAAAAAGGCATTCAGTCAATGCATTGCCTCTGAAGCAGGTATGGAGGGATGCCCTTTTTATTTACTGTTGAGTGCATGAAAGGTCAATATCAAACTCTGCTTTCCATTCTAAGAATCTTGGAAGAAATTATGACAAAACTTTCCATTATTAGATTAAAACAATGTCAGGAAAAAAATCTTAATTCTAAGAATCTAGAACTAGAATTATGGCAGAAACTCCTTGTTCTTAAAATCTTAAAGATGGTGGTTTGCCTAAACTCTTCATTAATTCTAAGAACCAAGAAGTAAAGTATGTTTGGCAAGTTCTCATGATGTGATTGTAATGGGTTTGTCTTCTTAGTGTTTCCTGCATTGAGAAGGCCATAACCAGAGGATGACTGATTCGTCCCCCTGGACGATACAAATACAGGCGAAAACAATCGCACAGGTGCTTCTGCTACCCTCTGACAGGCGGCAGCTAGTTTCATAACGTTTCCTATGAGCGCAGGCTATTTTGGGCACTTTGGAGGGACAAACAGCGAGAGAAATTACTGTTTTAGTGCCAGTTCTTATTTTTTTCTTTTTTTGTGAATGGGCAACATGGGAACCAACCTTTTTGAAAACACATACAGACATTCTTTTACACACACGCATGCACACACACAACATAACACACACACATATATACATAGCACATGACAAAACACAGACACACACATAGCACAAGGCACAACACACACTCACACACACACACACACACACACACACACACACACACACACACTCACACACACACACACACACCAGCGTTAGGAGCAGGGTGATAACAGGGGTGGGGTGAAGTTCCTGTGGCCAGGGGAGGCAGGATGTCCGCAGGCTGCGATCTCACATCTCGCCCCTTCCTAACCTCTCCCGCATCCGCTGACGGCCTGTCAATCACCCACACCGAGTCTCACACACACACACACACACACACACATACACACACACCAAGTCACACACACACACACACACACACACATACACACAGACACACACACTCACACACACACACACACACACACACACATACGCTGCCAGGCTAGCACCATGACAAAGATCAGTCACCTTCCTCCATTTTGTACATCACACACGACCCAGTTAGATAGTGGAGGTGTTGTGCACTGTCCCGTAAACTGAGGGGACCATGGCAGACAAACTTATGCCCAGACCAGAGTGAGATTGCAGCAGGATTTTGGAATTGAGGGAAATGTTTAATATTGGTGTGTTAGAGGTGTGCTATTGTTTGGAAAAGGTTGCTATGGGAGCCAGTCACCTCACCGTCGAAACATCAAATTCCCCCATCCCCCACCACTCTTTTGACTTTACTACTTGCATAGTATACTAGCAAAGAGACAATCACATGCATGACTTTGTTATAGACACGTCATCAAGGATTCACCAAGAAAAGGAAAATAAATAAATAAATAGTAATAGTTATATAATAAATATACACACTTAACACACTGGAACACATGGAAATGCCACTTGGAGCAAATGCAGTTACCTAATCACATAGATTGTAGTGCTCCATAGAGCTAGCAACTCTTTTACATATTCCTGGAGCACTGAACTAAACCCTAACCCTAATTCTAACCCTAACCCTAATTCTAATTCTAACCCTAACCCTAATTCTAACCCTAATGGTAACCCTAACCCTAATTGTAACCCTAAACTTAACCCTAACCCTAATTGTAACCTTAATTGTAACCCTAACCCTAATTCTAATTCTAATTCTAACCCTAACCCTAGCGTAACCCTAGTGTACGGCTCAGTGGATGAGCCCTAGAGACAGGCCTACCTAGAACACGCGTTACACAAACACCAGTGATACCCATCAGCAATTACCACCAGCTCCTTTTGTTGTCTGATGAGTCACAGCCCGACCGCATTGTTAAAAATGACCCAGAATATTTTCAAGTAGCCTGCGTTCTGCGTCTTGTTCCAATTTTTGCGAACACGCCTCTTCCCAAGTTTACATTGGATCCGAGCGCGGCAGGAATCTCTGCGAGTGAGATGGAAAAGTTTTCCAGGAGGAGCAAACGTCTTCCTCCGTGGTCGGTCAGTCGTCAACAACACGTGTGGGCCGGTCTGGAGTGGAACATGTGCGAAGGGTGATATGATACCGTTTCTTGTTATTGCAAATGGAGCCAAAACGTAAACAAGACCACAAAGGGAGAAAAATAGGAGCCAGAGGAAAACCAGATGAGTCTTCACACAGCGCGTTCACACACACACACACACACACACGCACACGCACACGCACACGCACACGCACACAGCACACACACTGGCCTTCACGTCCACTCTGTGGTGGCCGATGTCAGGAACACACACACACACACACACACACACACACACACACACACACACACATACACGCACACATGCACATACACACACACACACTGGCCTTCACGTCCACCCTGTGGTGGCCGGTGTCAGGAAGGAAGACAGATAGCGATAGCGGAGGACACTCGATTACAGCATCCCCCGGCCACTGTTTTTATTTGTCACCATGAAGGGACATACGTGTGTGTGTGTGTGTGTGTGTGTGTGTGTGTGTGTGTGGCAATGAAGGCTGGCCCTGGTCACATGCTGACCACTACATGAGCCAGTGTTAATAGTGCGGTGTATGTGTATGTGTGTGTGTGTGCGTGTGTGTGTGGGGTCCTGGTCACACGTTGACCGCTACATGAGCCAGTGTTACTAGTGCAGTGTGTGTGTGTGTGTGTTTGTGTGTGTGTGGCAATGAAGGCTGGCCCTGGTCACATGCTGACCACTACATGAGCCAGTGTTAATAGTGCAGTGTGTGTGTGTTTGTGTGTGTGTGTGTGTGTTGGGGGGGGGGGGGGGGGTGTCCTGGTCACACGTTGACCGCAACATGAGCCTGTGTTTCTTAAGAAGAGCTTTCTTAATGTTTCCCATCAACAATTACACATAAAGCACTCATGCTCAAGGCCAAGAAGGAGCAGGAGAAGCTGCACAAGCATAAGTATTCATTTAAAACCATTCTGAAAAAGGATTCTGAGAACTACAAGGTCTCACTCTTACAATGCAATATTACTGTTCACTGACTGTTCATGTTTTTGGTGAAGTATTATGTAAGCAGTTACTTCATATTAATTGATATTGCATCTGTGTGGTTCAGCGACCCCCCCCCCCCCCCCCAACAAACCCAACCCCCAAACACCTTGTTGCCGCACCCCACCCCCACCCCCTTTGGCCATAGCCTTCTTCACCGACACCTATACTTCAGGATTGTTGTTGTTAAACTTGAAGGGAAAAATAAAATGTAACCATTTCTGTTTGATTCCCTTTACTCTGCTTTTCGTATTTGTTCCAACACCAAACCGTCACATCTCTCTTTACCAGTCAAACTCCTTTGTTTAGTCTGTAAGCACACACTGTTGTGTGAGTTAAAACGTAGAATTTTAAAACCAAAACTCACTCCTTACACAAAAAAACAAAAGCCTCTTGTTAAGTATGTGAGGAGAGTTTGTCACATGATGACAGGTGTTTCTAATTAAGTCCTTAGACGTTAATAGCCTTGAGTGGTCATGTGACAAAAGCCTGTTGTAGGCTCTGTTGCGATAGGCTCATTCGACTGGATAAAAAGGGTGCAGCCATGATGTACCCATTAGGTAACCAATTAGCCATTCAGCCAATCAGCATCAGCGCATCTGAGCTGGGCTTAGCAGGTGGAACCATATGTGTGAATATTGATGACAGTGTTTCCACAGGTCTGGTGGCTCATTGTCGGTTCTAATCTTATGTGGTCTGCTTTGTTTTAGATCATTTAATCTAGTCTCTGCACAGGGTCCTTATGTGAGCACAAACACACATCTATCTGTAGTGTTGGTGGTACAGTGGCAGATGTGGTGGTGTGTTAGCACTAGAACTTGCTCTCCATGCCCAATGGTTGGGGGTTCTGATCTTATGTGGTCTGCTTTAAGTCATTTAATCTAGCCTCTGCACATGGTCCTTATGTGAGAACAGACACATACTTAACTGTAGGGTTGGTGGTACAGTGGTAGATGTGGTGGTGTGTTAGCACAAGAACTTGCTCTCCATTCCAATGGTTGTGGGTTCTAATCTTACATGGTCTGCTGTGTTTGGCTCGTTTCATCTAGCCAAAGTTCTACACCGCTTGATGTGTTGTGTTCTGTGTATATATGCTGCCCGACCACAGACAGTAACACAGATGTTAGTGCGACACTGGAATCCTGGTGGCTCATCAGTAGTGGTCCTGTTCACTATACCCAAGGTTATGGGTTCGAACCCCACAGTTTGGTGTGTCATCTTATGTCATAGTCACCCTCTCCACAGGATCCGTATGTGAACACAGACACATGCTTAGCTGGAGCGCCTGTGGTGCGGCGGTGTTGTCCAAGGGGATGTGGTACCAGACAAGCAAAGACGCAGGTTCAAGCCCTGGCAGAGCGGAAGAAAATGAAAGAGCAGCCCTACTGCGTTCCATGGAAGGAGGAGAGTGTCCAGATGCTGGCCAGCGAAGAGAGAGACAAAGGGGGGGCTTACTTGGCCCCCCGAGACTGGGAAGGAGAACAGCAGGGGGTTATGGGCTTTTTTCCGTCGTCCGACTTGTGTTCAAAAATACTCACCCTGAGAACGTTTCAGAACCAAAATACTCTTCAGTGCTACATACACTCCAAACCACCACCTTACAACTGGCCCACCAGGGTATCAACATGATGCATTTCATCGAACCTCGAACCCTGTACCTTTCACTGGACCAGCAGTACCTCAACCAGTACGCTGTTGGTTTGGTGAATTTCACATGGATATGGACAGGGACATGTAGGCAAAGTCACATGTGAAGCACGTGAACTACATCATGTGGCTGCCAGTGGTCCAGTGGTAAGGATCTGGTCTACATTGTGTGAGGTACAGGGTTCTAACCCCACAGGTGATGGTTGACAAGCTTGGATAGTCCATCCAGTCCCTGTGTCTCAAACCCACTGACATGTAAAGGTCAATGGTCTTATTTCTTCTACAGTGCTGTATATTGCAGGCACCAAGTCGGACGACGGAAAAATGCCTATAACCCCCTGCTGTTCTCCTTCCCAGGGTCGGGGGGCCAAGTAAGCCCCCCGATGTCTCTCTCTTCGCTGGCCAGCAACTGGATGCTCTCCTCCTTCCATGTCACACAGTAGGGTCACTCTTCCAGCCTCTTCTCCTCTGCCAGGGCTTGAACCTGCGTCTTTGCTTGTCTGGTACCACATCCTCGTGGACGATACCACTGCACCACCGGCGCTCCAGCTAAGCATGTGTCTGTGCTCACATACGGACCCTGTGGAGAGGGTGACTATGACATAAGACAAATCAAACTGTGGGGTTCGAACCCATAACCTTGCCAGGGCTTGAACCGGCATCTTTGCTGGTCTGGTAACACATCACAGTGTACAATACCGCTGCACCACCAGCGCTCCAGCTAAGTGCGTGTCTGTGCTCACATTCGGAACCATGTGGAGAGGGTGACTATGACATAACAAGACAAATCAAACTGTGGGGTTTGAAACAACAACCTTATCAGGATTTGAACCGGCATCTTTGCTGGTCTGGTAGCACGTTACATTGGATGATACCGCTGCACCACCGGCACTCCAGGTAAGTGTGTGTATTTGCTCACATATGGACCCTGACATGCCCAACTGTGGGGATCCAATCATTAACCTTGAGTATGTGGAGCAGGACTGCTACCGATGAGCCACCAGGTTTCCAGCATCTCACTTGCATCTGTGTCACTGTCTGTGGTCAAGCAGCATATATACACACAGCACAACACAACACATCCGTCTGTGTAGAACTTTGGCTAGATTAAACTACACAAAGCACAGCAGACCATGCAGGACTAGAACCCACAACCTTTGGTATGGAATGCAATGTTTAGCGCCAATGAGCCACCAGAGCTAAGTAGAAGACATGCCACTTGGAGGTGTGAACCTGAAGCTTTTCCAGTGTGGCATTTCTGGCCCTCATGCCATTCTACTGCACCACCTCCACCCAGCTAAACAGGCCTCTATGCTAACATGTGTCCCTGTGCAGAGTAGGACTATGACTGAACACAACATCTGAGAAGCTACAACCTTGCTTATGTAGAGCAGAACATCAACTAATTGACCCACCAAGTTCCCACCCTACCACTGCTCCATGTTCACACACATGGTTCCTCTGTGGTGAGGCAGCATACATACTCACAACACATCAGACTGTGTAGGGCTTTGGCTTCCTTCCTCTCTCCCTCAATCAATCAATCAATCAATCAATCAATCAATCAATCAATCAATCAATCAATCAATCAATCAACCAACCAATCAACCAATCAATCAATCAATCAATCAACAGGGCACTGTGTGTGTGTAGTACAGTAGTGTGTGTGTGAGCAAACAGGGTAGTGTGTTTATGTGTGTGTGGACTTATAGGGCAATGTGTGTTAGTAGTGTGTGTGTGGGACCACAGGTTATTGTTAACTTTGTGTCCTGGTGTTCTGGGTTAAAAGCAGAGGCTGAATTTCGTTGTGTGCTGTGTGATCACAATGACAAATGGGAATCACTTCATTTATTTTATTACTTTATAATAATCTAAAAATAGGAACTTGAAGTACATAACTAGTACAATGGCAGTATATAAATAAATACTTGTGGTATACTTTAAGTATACTAGAGGGATATACTAAGTATATTGATAGTATATAGATGAGTGTACATCTTGTATATTTTAAAGTGTACTTTTGTAAACTTAAAATTAACTTTAAAATATACTTAAAGAGTACTTTTATACACTTAAAATGTTCCAATTTAATATAAAAAAGCATTAAATTAATATACTTTCTAGTACACTAAAAGTACATGGTCTGTAGTATACTTTCTATACTTACAGTTATACTGAAGTATACTTCATAAAATAAACTTTAAGTATACTACTTTTTGCTAAGGGCATGCTTGTCAACAGATGGCTGTACTACTGACCCCAAGGGGTCTGTCAGGGTTAGCTTTAGCAAATGCTTGGCATTATTACCTCATTTACCCCAGTGGACAGATAAAGTATTCTGATTATTATTAGTTGTTAAACTATACCATGCCATTAATCCCTAATGTGTAACACTGAAGGCGAACTAACTTTGAGAAGTTATGGAAGTAATGTACACGTGTGTATATGCCTGCAAAGACAAAAGCTACAATAACAAATAATTCACAATATAAAATTATAATAAATATAAATTTCAATAATTTGGTTCCAGATTAGTCCTAAACTTAATAACTAGTAGCTGCTACACAAAAATCTGTATAAGTCTCTGGTATGCCAAAGTGGCTGGTTCATAGAATATTTATGATCAAATATTTGCCTACAGAAGATGATGCAGCATCTTCCTTTGTACAAGCTTCAGAGTAACAAATAAGAAATCTCAAGTCTTATTAGTATTACTTATTACTGTTAGTATTACCTATTACAATTACTTATTACTGTTAGTATTACTTATTACTTATCGTGTTACTGATAAAGAGAAGATAAACTGTATTTAGATTTTTCCTTATGTCTTGCACAAATAGGGTAGTTGACAAATAAAAATCCGGGATGTTATTAAATCACGAGTTGTAAACAGGCTGATTAATGCATTTAGTAATTGACCAAACAAATAAAAAACAATCTCAGAAACAGCTCCAAGTTTATCAAAAGCATTTAATAATAATAATTAATAATAATAATAGTCAATCATAGCAATGTCACACGAATTCACAAAGTGTTTAAGTCAAGTGTGGCTCAGTCTGTGTCCGGTGTGAATTCTTTAAACAGTGCAGTTTTAAATAAATGACCACAAACAAGGAGAAGAAGGGGAGGATATATTGCAACAGGAAAAATAGATTTTCTTTTTCTTTTCTTTTTTTTTAAAAACATAAAAAAGAGAGAGTTCGAAGAGAACTCAGCACCTTCTGAAATAATCGTAACCAACACAGCTCATGATAGTACTGTCCTGTTCAAATCGTCCATTTTTTTTAGCTCTAAGACTTTAAAGAAGAAAATAAAAACAAAATCATCTGAGGAAAAAGCATCTCAACCTCTTTCACATTGAAGGCCCACCCCCATGTACAGAGTAACACACACACACATGCACGCGCACACACACAAGTTACACGTATGGTGATGCGTATGGTCAAAGCGCTTTGTGTGTGTGTGTGTGTGTGTGTGTGTCTTTCAGTCAGACTACAGGTTGTGTGTTTGAGCTCGTGGTTGTAAAATAGCACCCGTGCCACACTGGCTTACACATAGCACCCCCAACATTAGCACGCCCACATTAGCGTAGCACCACACTAGTGTAGCACCAAACGCAAAACACGGCTCGCAAGCAGTGCTCTCCAAGCCCTCTCCAAAAGGTTGTGTGTGTGTGTGTGTGTGTGTGTGTGTGTGTCTCGGCTCGTTGAGAGTCCATAATGTACAGTGAAGCACCCCTCTTGGTCGGTTAGTTCGGTTGAAGTGTGTCATTTCTTGTTTGTGTTGACGTCTGTGCAGAGACATCAGTGGCTCATGCTAGTAGTTTGTTTTCTCCCCTTCTCTTCTCATCTTGTCTTTACTCTTCTCTTCCGAACAAGGAGAAAAACCACAGCGTTCAGGTTAGCACCGACTTTACAACTACTCTGTGCACTCTGTGTGTGTCGCGGGACAGACAGATGGACAGACGGACAGAAGGGAGGCGGGGCGAGATGCTTCTGAGAAGATCAGTCGTCTAGACAACGAGAGGGAGGCTCATAAGGGGAAAAAAAAAACGGTAAGCACCATTCGAAAGACACTTCCCACCAAAATCAATAAAAACCCCCAAAACATTACAGGAATTATCATTTATAAACAAAACAACAAAACAAAACAAAAAAGCTTTGAACATTTCTGACAATCCTACGGATAGAGGGAAAACATTTATATCCAATAAATAGAGGAAAAACAAAACATTAAATTAGAAAAAAAGCAATGTACAATTAAATCTTTTAAATCCAGAAACAATCTGCATCACTGTGTCAAAATAAGAGGTACAGTTCAACTGAAGCAAAAGGACAAAATATCATTAATAACAATAATCATCTCTCTTAAAAGATAAGAAAAAACCTATGAAGAAAAGACCCCCAAAATATCTTTAAAATGCTGTGTGTCATGACATTTTCTTTCTTTCTTTCTCACCATTAAAAACAAACCCCAGGAAATCTTTTTTTTTTAAATGTGTGAACAAAAGACAGTCTGTCAAACCCGTATGTTTTGTAGCATTCCAAACAATTGTATTTTAAAATTCTTAATGCTTTTTAAAAGGATTCATATCTCTATCATTAGTATCTCATTTGATCTCTTCACTACATACAAGTCACAAGGCCAATGTGGTATATATCTAGGCTGCTCTAGTTTTTTTATTTATTTTAAAAAGAATAAATTATATTTCCAACCAAAAAATAAAAAGAAAACAGCACCACGTGAAAAATACAAACAGCATTTACAATTTCAGTATTCATTTAAAAAAAGAAAAAACGAACAAACAAACAAAATTGAACAGGACAAAAAAAAAAAAACTGACAACCTGAAAACATAAACATGCCATTGAGAGAGTCAACTCCACCGCTGTTGCTATGGCAACACCAACGGCATTCCACTGTCCGTTCCTTTTGCCCGACCAATCAAAAGACGGGGCACCGCCGGACCTCCGACTGAACAGGAGTTTTATTGGCTGATTGGTATTGTAAACAACGCTGGGTAAACTGGTTTTCGATTGGCTTGTTCAACAAGTATTAACAGTAGTAGTAGTACTTACAAACAATCAAACAAAGAGAAACAACAACAACAAATAAAAACAAACCAAAAGATGAACTTAAAAAGAAGTCTTTTTGTGGTGACATTAATTATAAAAGCCTGTCTTCCTGGCAGACAGAGGTTTTGGTTATGGCTGTGGGACGCGGGGCGGGGCGCGGGGAAGAGGAGGGGGTCAGGGTGGGGGGGCTCATGGCTCATCGGGAGCTGGACGATGACACCTGCACAGACACACACACACAGAAGAGGAGAGGAGCTGTTACTCACTTGCCACACACCAGTAGAAAGTATGTACAAAATATATCAAGGAAGCATTATAGTGTGTGTGTGTGTGTGTGTGTGTGTGTGTGTGTGTGTGTGTGTGTGTGTGTGTAAATAATAATGTGTAAGGTAGTTAGGTAGATGCTAGGTGGACCAACGTGTTTGGGTGCCTGCCATTATACCCACTGAGATTGTCATGGCGATGTATTACAATACAAAAGGTACATTAAATGCATAAGGTATTGTTAATTTTTTTCCCCAGGATTTTGGCTCGGGCCCTTATCTCAAGTGAAGAACAATAGGTACTCATGGTGCAATAGAGGTGCTCATGAGAGTGTGTGTTAAGTTAGTTTGTCGTGTGTGTGTTCTCACCAGGCTGAAGTTGTCGTGTGTGTATGTGTGTGTGTGTGTGTGTGTGTGTGTGTGTTCTCACCAGACTGAAGTTGTCGTAGGTGTTCATGAGTGTGTGTGTTAATTAGTTAGCGTGTGTGTGTGTGTGTTAGTTAGTGTGTTCTCACCAGGCTGAAGTTGTCGTAGGTGTTCATGAGTTCCTGTGTGTGTGTGTGTGTGTGTGTGTGTGTGTGTGTGTGTGTGTTCTCACCAGGCTGAAGTTGTCGTAGGTGTTCATGAGCTCCTCCATGCGGTACTGCTCCAGCACCACCACGTTGCCCAGGGAGGGGTTCAGCTTGCGGGCACAGTCCTCACAGTGCACCACGTACGTCTTCCGGCTGTTGTTCTCGCTCGTCACAAACAGCAGGTTAAACACCTCCACCTGAACACACACACACACATTAACATACAGATCAACATTAGTTAACATGAACACACAACACATTAGTCATACTGACACATGGTTATGGCCTTTCCCCATTATGGCTGCTCAGTAGTTTTAAGATGGCACAATCTCCACTCTGAACACACACATGTACACACACATTTACACACACATTAGTCACACTGAGATATGATTATGGCCTTTCCCATTATGACTGCTTATGACTTTTTAAGATGACACAAACTTAATCTCCACTCTTCCTGTCTACTTAATGTTTAAGCATTGAGGAGGTAACAATTGAGCAGCAGAAAAACAGTCATGGCTACAAAATGCAGAAACTGAGAAAATGTAATTTATATTTAAATTATATATTTATATAGATTTTTTTATTGGACTTTATAAGTAAATACTGTTTTAAAATGCTTCTAGATCGAGACTATGCTTGTTTATTCACGGGATTACTTTTTAAAAAGCTAGAATGTCAATGCAACTACTGATAGAGGGAGTAACTTGGAAAAAGAAATGTGATTTTGTGACTCTGATCATTTTTTTTCCGTGGACTCTATAACGGAAAAAAAAACAAAGTGTCTGCCATCAAGTCAAGTGGTATTAGAGCGTCGTAGTGGAGAAATGGCATTTGGCAATAAAGTCTAGTAGCTCCAGCGCCTATGAATAGTAAATACAGAGAGCAGACCAAGACCCAGTGCAGTCTGGACCATATGTTATACTGCATTACATTACACTTAGATGTTTTCATCCAAAGAGACTTACGAAAGGAGGACACAATAACCTAACAGAGATGTAGAGTAACACAGAGTAAGCAGACTACACACATACACACAAGGAGATACATGTGCCTTAGGTAAGTTTCCTGGAGCATATGTATCTGTGTGTGTGTGTGTGTGAGAGAGAGAGAAAGAGAGAATGTGTGTATGTGTGTGTGTGTGTGTGTGTGTGTGTGTGTGTGTGTGTGTGTAGTCCGTCTACTGTGTGTTCCGTTTACATGTGTCCCCATCTGCCCCTGCCATGACTGTCCCAGTGGGAGTGTGTAACCCCATTCATCTGCCGTATCACACACACTCACTGGCCAAACATCCACATGTGGATGTGCTGATCTGAGGACTGGTGCGTCATGGCTACCTTATCTACCTCACGTAATTGTATAGATAGCTCAGTGTTATTTTATCTGCGGGGCCAAGAGGATGTTTGACTGATCTGAGAACTGCGTCACTGTGGTGTTTATCTATTACACACGATTTGGGGAGAAGTCGGCACCGTGTATCTTCAGATAAATTCAGTCCCCTTTAATGAAAAGTTTAGGATGGACAATTATAAACATTATTTACATAAATATTCAACTGCAGATGGGTTGTTTTGATTAAGTTAACAATTTGATTCAGTATTTGTATTCATGAGGTTTGTTACTTTTTAGGGGGCAAAAAAAAGCAAACCAGTTAAAATGATCTTCAAGATTTTTGCAGATGAGCTTATCTGTAACTGTCATTTTCACATCCTGTTATGAAATGTCTCGGTTGCAGTTGTGTGAACTGACAGGCGTGTGTTACAAGGCTCACGTTGCACTCATAAGTCCTACTACACACACGAGAAGTGTGTTTACTGGGACTCATGTCTCACTTTTTGTAGTGTTGTAACTAAACTGAGAGGCATGTGTTGTAAGATGTGCATTGCACTCCTGTGTTGTAATGTACTGAACGTGTACTGAAAGGCGTGTTATAGACTCACATCGCACATATTGTGTTTTGTGACTAAAATGTGAGGTGGGCATTGAAAAATGTGCGTTGTACTCCTGTGCTTTATGTAAGTGTACTGAAAGGCGTACGTTGTAATGTAAGGGTACTAAAAGGCATGTCTTCATGTACTGAATGTACTGAAAGGCATGTGTTATAATGCTAGTGTTCTGAAAGGTGTGCGTTGTACTGCAAGTGTACTGAAGTGCATGCGTGTGTAGACTCACATTGTAATATAAGAGTACTGAAAGGTGTTTGTTATAATGCTAGTGTACTGAAAGGCGTGTGTTATAATGCTAGTGTTATACTGAGAGGTGTGTGTAGTAATGTAACTGTACTGAGAGGCGTGTGTTATAGACTCACGTCGCACTCGTTGCAGTAGTAGGCCGGCTCGTCCTTGAC
Organism: Setipinna tenuifilis; assembly: GCA_030347295.1. Lineage (NCBI taxonomy): Eukaryota > Metazoa > Chordata > Actinopteri > Clupeiformes > Engraulidae > Setipinna > Setipinna tenuifilis. Next base: position 10,685,970 of record CM059284.1, read on the forward strand.
GCGGCTCTGGTAGGAGATCTTCTTCCCCTCAGACACCAGCTGGTCCCTCAGGATCTGAATGTGCTTCATGGACTGCAGAAGACAGTGTCTGTCGGACACACACACACACACACACGTTAGATATTTGACTTTTCCCTGTGTGTGCCATGTGTACTGCATATTACTATACATGCTGTTGTGCGAGTGGTGGTACGTAACAGTTAAAGAGAAATTTGCACACTGCTTTTATAAGACCCTTATATGTGTTTTAAATGTTTCTTTCAGTTCTGTTCAGTATATTTTTTTGATTTGGGGACCTTTTGGATGTGCATGCCTTACACCACACTTTGCCTGTACGTAACAGTTTAACACACTGACAGACATACTAAATTGTGCTGAAGATTTTTAATCCTTACTACTGTACTGAGTGGGCGGGAATGAGGGACTCACTTGATCATCTGGTAGGTGTCGGGCTCGGTGATCTTGACGGTGCGGGCCATGTTCCAGGACACGTGGATCATAGGCACGATGGACTTGACCTTCTTCACCTCGTTCCACTCAAAGCGCTCCAGGGCCAGCTGGTACTGGTAGGCTATGGACACGAAAACACAAGTTATTAAATTAAGGAGCCACTTGCACAGGGTAAAAATCCAGGCTTGGCATGCGGGTTATCATTTCACTCATTTACAAGACCTATGTTAGGTTTAGATTTCATTAAATCTGGCCAGTGTCATATCTAAGTGCATAGTTCACTGCTTAACCTGTCCTAGATTATATAGATGTGTTTATAGTGTATAGTCCACATCAATTCTACAGCCAGTGTTACATGAACACATTTTCATGCAGTAACACTAGGGGGCAACAGTGACAGTGTTTTAACAGGCCCCGCACATAACGTCATTTTAGTGACATTCTTATATTAGCAGACATTGCAAAAAAAAAAAAAAAAAGATTGACACTTGGATGACACATTAATAAAGTGTTATTAGTGTTCATGATATGCGTCATGTTGTGTTTATACAGGGCTCATGTCACCCTTATGTAGACACTGTCAAATGAAGTATAACTAGTGTTGGTCAGATTTCTCACCACTGAGTGGTCCCACGTTCCAGGCGATGTTGTTGCACCAGCCCACGGCCTGCACCCAGTGCACCGTCCCCGCGTTGATCCACACCAGGTCCCCCGGCCGCTGCACGAAGCGGTACACGGGGATGTTGGCCTTGTACAGGTCATCCAGCACCGGCCACCAGGACCCCGTCAGGTAGTCCACACCATGCCTGAACAGAAAAAAGGAGGGAAAGAAAAAGGAAGACCGAGAGAGAGAGAAAGAAGGAAAGAAAGAAAGAATAAAAAAGAGAGAGAAAGGAAAAGGAGTGAATTAAGAGATAGATGAGGGAAGGTAGGAATAAGACACAAGAGAGAAGAAATGAAGAATGAAGAAAAGACATTAATGTCAATGTCAATTTATTTGTACAGCATATTTGTATAGTTTGTATATTTGCAACCTGTTATACCACAAGATTACACAATACTAATTTGTTAATTCAAAACTACCCAAACAGTTTTAGTCAACACTGCAATTGTCCCAACTTACGCTTCACAGAAGTTGCTGATGGCCGGCCAGTAGTTATCATGGACAGCAAACCACTCGCAGTCTCCAGGGCCGATGTTGATGTTCACGGAGCAGAAGTTGTTGTTCTCCTGGTGGCCTGCAGGGGGAACCAGAAGCCCAAGTGAGTATTACACAGCCACATACATTGAGACTGAACTACAACAGTAGTCATGTTATGTGCTTGCCTTGTGGAGTAGTGTCTGTATGAATTGACTGCCTGACAAGTCAAATCTAAAAGGGCTTTTTCAGGTCTTAACTGTCAGAAAGGTTTGGAATTCTGCTGTGCCTTCCAATTTAAAGTCTCTCACACACATACACACACACACACAGACAAACATAAAGCTGGATAGACTGTAACAAGGTGTTTGTCTCTGTTGTGACTTTCAGTGAGTGCTTGGGGGAGTGACTGATGTATGTGTATGTGTATGTACACACGCACACACACACACACACACACACACATACATACACAAACAAACACAGACACACACACGCACACACACACACACACACACACACAGACCTGGCGTGCGGCTGCCGGGGACCTTCATGTAGAGCTGCACGGTGTTCATGCCCAGGATGGTGTGGCCCACGTGGCTGAGCATGTTCCTGCTGGAGGCCACGCGCATGAACGCCGGAAGCTTCTGCAGCTCCGCAAGCTGGGCCTTCCAGCGCTTGGGGTCCGACAGGTCGATGTTGGTGCCGAACTTGATGATCTTGCCCACGGCCTTGTGCTCCGGCCTGGGGTGGGGGAGAGGGGGGGCAGGAAGAGAAGAGAAAGAGAAAAGAAAGCCATTATTGTCACTCTTATTCCTCATTCGAACTACAGATCGGGGACCTGCTTTTGCAAATTTGCATAGTGTGGTTATAGCCCATGGAGGGACGCAAAGCCAGTTCAAAAGTGCTCTGGCCTGGTGGGTGGGAGAGGGGGGCAGGAAGAGAATTATTGTCCATTATTGTCTGTCTTGGGCACTAAGGCACTTTTCCTCTTTGTTTGCCCTACAGGTTGGAGGCATTACTGTCTTTCTTATGTCTCATTCAAACTACACATCGTGCTCTGGCCTGGTGGGTGGGAGAGGGGGGCAGGAAGAGAATTATTGTCCATTATTGTCTGTCTTGGGCACTAAGGCACTTTTCCTCTTTGTTTGCCCTACAGGTTGGAGGCATTACTGTCTTTCTTATGTCTCATTCAAACTACACATCGGCATTAACCTGCTTTTGAAACTTGCATAGTGCGGTTATAGCCCATGGAGGGAAGCAAAGCCAATTCAGAAGTGCTGTTCACCCTGTTACGAGTTCATGAACCACTGAAACGATTTTGGAAACATTATTTTAAGGTTCAAAAAACTATATAGTGTTGCCTTAAATATCTTTCCATCTCCCTTTGTCTTGCCCCCTTTTGTATCTCTCTTACCCATTTTCAGGTTGAAAAAAAAAGTACTTAGTGTTGGTTTAAGACTAGTCCCAGCACATCCCTCTTCACTGTGCCTGTTGTGGTGAGGTCACTTACCCAGAGCCAAGGGGGTTGCTAGGCTGCGTCTCCAGGGTGCTGGACGGCTTCTTGTCTTTCTCTTTTTCTTTCTCCTTCTCCTCCTTCTTCTCTTTCTCCTTGTCTTTTTCTTTCTCTTTCTCCTCGTCTTCATCCTCCTCCTCTTCATCACTCCCTTTCTCCTCCTACCCAACACACATACACACAGTTGTGTTACAGCAGAGACATTTTAGGAGTGTGTGTGGTGATAATGGTTGTGTGTGTGTGTGAGAGAGACTCCACATGAGACTTGAGGTCTGGTCCAGGATACTGTGTGTGTGTGTGTGTTTGTGTCCGTCTCCATCCTTACCTGCAAGCTTTCCTGGAAGCTGGAGGCCTGGTACTGGGCGTACTTGGCGATGGTGGTGTGTGAACGGCTGCTCTCGCAGGGCCAGGTCTGCCCCGTGCCGCTGGGGTCCCAGTTCTCGTCCGCCGGCTGCTGCACCTGAGTGCGCACCTCCACCGCCTGGTCTGCGTTGGCCTCCACCAGGGACTTGGTGGAGAACAGGCCCAGGTCTGAGGGAGGGAGAGAAGGAGAGGAGGAAGAGTGGGACAAGAGAGAGAGGAGGAGAGGAGAAAGAGGGGGAGAGGAGAGGAAGAGTGGGATGAGAGAGAGAGAGTGAGGAGGAAGAGTGGGACAAGAGAGAAAGAGAGGGAGGACAGGTGAGACGTGACCAATAACAGCAGGATCGTTCAGGGAGAGATGCATTTTGGGTAATTTGCTCACTGTCATGCAGAACATTATGTATATCTCAAAAAAACCTATATATATATATATATATACACACACACACACACACACACACACACACACATATATATATATATATATATATATATATATATATATATATATTTCAAACCGTATAAATATTATCATACTGGTCAACAAGTATGTCTTTATTTGAAGCCAAAACATCTTTTACTTAATTCCCACTGTCATTGAGCATAGAAGCAATGCCAATGCTTTGTTCGCTTTAAACCTCCCTAAGCTTCTGCCTGTTTGACATGTTGTGCAAGTGCATTATGGGAAATGTAGTTCAAACTCACTGAGTCTGAGTGACCCTGCCAGGCCTCTGATGACGGTGATGGGGTTCTTGGGATCAGTGCAGAACTGCAGAAGCACCGGGGAGAAAGCATCTCTCTTGCTCTCCAACTGCAGATAAACACACACACACACACACACACGCACACAAATGATTAAATGAGAGTCAAGCAAGACAAACAAACAGGTATTCATACTGGTCCAAAAATGTAAACTATGCTGTAAGTGATCTTTCTAAAGTTACCTTTTGCAACAATGACCGTTGCAAAGACAAATCTATCCACTAGGTGGCAGTGTAGACACTTACATAGATGCTGGGCGTGGGGGGGTTGAGTTTCTCCCTGGGGAGGGGCAGCTCTGCAGACAGGCTGGGCTTGACGGAGAAGGCAGGCAGCAGGTAGGACTCCTTAAACTTGCCCTTCACCCTGGCACTCCTGCAGAACAGAGGACAGACCACACACAGGTCAGAACACCCCAACACACACACATCACAAAACTCACAGATAAATTGTAAAATTGACCAGCCTCCCAATAGTAGATAATTATTTTTTTGTGTCTGAAATCTACCAGCCACTTTCACACACACCTCAAAGTTCTTATGTGTGTATGCATGTGTGTATTAACACTCTCAGTGTGTGTTTGTGTGTGTAAAATAACTTATTTGTGCACATCTTACAACATACGCCTCTAAGTTTAGTTACAACACTCACTTGTGCTCGTGTTTGTGTGTGTGTGTGTGTGTGTGTGTGTGTGTGTACTGACATTGGAGTGTGTGTATATGCGTGTGTGTGTGTGTGTGTGTAAGCTAACTCACTTGCAGGCCCTGATGATGTCGCTGGCCGTGTTCTTGATGGAGATGTCGCTGAGCTGCAGGCGTTTGTCCTCCACCTCCGAGGCGATGAAGGTCTCCCTCTCGCCGCTCTCCACCTTGATCAGACGGATCTTCAGCTCCTTGGGCGGCCCGTCCGACAGAGCCTTCAGCTTCAGCAGGTCCGCAGAGAAGGCTGACGGAGACGAGGAGGAGGATGATGAAGATGATGATGATGATGATGAAGAGCCAAGCGGAGCGGGTGTCCCGTCCCTCGATGACCCCCTCTCCCCCTCCTCCTTGCGTCTCTTCTTCTCCCCTCCTCCTCCTCCTCCTGACCCCCCGTCGAGGGTCCTGCGTTCTTTGTCTCGTGCCTCCTTGCCCTGGAGGTCCAGACTGGCCAGCACTTGCCGGTGGTGCTTTTTGTCCTTGTGCGGCTTGCCGTCCTTGTGCTTCCTGCTGCTGCCGCCACTGCTGCTGGAGCTGGAGCTCGGGGAGGATGAGGAAGAAGAGGATGAGGAGAGGGAGAGGGAGATGGTGGAGGAGGAGGAGGTGGAGGTGCGCTCCTCCTCATGTTTCTCCCGATGCTTCTTCTTCTTCTCCTTCCGCTCCTGGTGCTTCCTGCTCTCGTCGCGGTGCTTGTCGCGATGCTTCTTGTCCCGATGCCTCTCCCCACCGCCTCTTTCTCGCTCTCGTTCTTTGTCCTTCTCTCGCTCCCTCTCTTTCTCTGCTCGTCTCTCCTCCTCGTGTCGGTGACTGTGACTGTGATGGTGGTGGGGGGGTTGTGTTTGGCCGGGGGGGTTGCCCGTGGTGGAGTGGTGGGGGGCGGAGGAGTGGCGCATCAGCAAGTCTTCGCAACTGCGTCCCAGCTCGGCCAATGAGGACTCGGAGATGGTGGTGAGGCGGGGCCTCTCCTCTTTCTTCTCCTCCTTTCTTCTCCTCTCCTCGCTCCTCTCCTCCATCGGCACCACCACTGACCGCTGATCCTTCGTCCGCTCCCTGTCCCTGTCCCTGCCCTTGCGCTCCTCTCGTGTCCAGTCGTCTCCCCACAGCTCTGCCGCGATCCTCCTCTTCACCTCCTCCATGTTCTCCCGCTTCCTGTCCGTTGACCAATCGGTGTTGGTCACCGTCTTGGCCAGCAGGGGCGGGTCCAAACAGCCAAAGCCCGGGTGACTGGTGGAGTCCGAGGTGGGGGAGGAGTCAGAGTCGGTGCTGGACGGCGTTGGCGTTTGCGTCTGATGGTGCTGCTGCTGACCACCGCTGCCCGTGATGATGTCAGGGGGCGTGGTCAGGGACAGCGAGGACGAGTATTTGAGGCCGGAGCGGGCGGCAGAGGGCGGCGGGCGTCCGAATGGTCCCCCGCGATACGTGTACTTCTGGCTGCCCAGCACGGTGGCCAGAGACTTGAACATGCTGCCCACGCCCGTCTGGTGCAGGTGGGGACGCTGGGGGTGCGGAGGCGAGCTGGAGGGGGTCTCCTCGTCTTCCTCCTCGTCCTCCTCTTCCTCCACCACCTTCGCCGGAAGCTCGGGCAGCCCGTACAGCTTGGCCAGGTCGTTGTGGCGGTAGTTGGTAGCCGGGGTGGTGGCAGTGGCAGTGGCGGTCGCCGTGACCACATTGCCAACGTGTTGCCCTGGTGACGGCTTGCCACTGGGCAGCAGGATGCTCTTGAGGTTGGCTCCTGCGATCGACGTGGCGTCCTCCTCCTCCTCCAGCGAAGACGTCCGGCTGCAGGGGGACGCCAGTGACCCCTGCCGGCTCAAAACTGGGGGACTGCTGTGACCCTCGGCCCCAAACTCCTCCTCGGTCGCTGGGGGAGACTGCTTGGCAGCGGGCACCAGGTCGGGGGCACACAGGTAGCTCTTCAGGGGCGGAAGCAGGGTTGGTGGTGGTGGGGGTGGAGGTGCAACACAGGCAGTGGGCACGGGGTTGAACGCCGCAGGCATGGGCCCCCTAGTGGTGGTGTTGGGGATGGCATTGGAGTCCCGATTGTTGGTCCCAATGCCCGTCTGGCACCCACCTCCACCGGCACCCTGGGTCATCTCCTCTTCGTTCTTGATGGACTCGTCCAGCATCTTCATGATGTTTGCCAGACCGTCGGGCAACAGCTCCGAGGGCTCCTCTTCGAACTGGGCACCGTCCGAGTCCACACCGCTGCTGCTGCTGCTGCTGTTACTGCACGTGCTGCTGCCCAGGCTGCCGAGGCCACCACTGGGCATGCGTCTACCCAGGGCGGGGGTGACGGCGGTGGGCACGGGGTCGCGGGAGAAGGCCTGGTAGAGCTGGGGGGCCTCTCTGAGCGGGGGGGGCAGAGGAAGATGGGGGGCACGGGAGGAGGAGGAGGAGTCTTTGGATGGTTGGATGATGCTGGTGGCACCGGGCAAAGGGGTGCAGGTGGAGATGGAGGTGGGGGCAGGAGAGGGGCTGGTTTTGGGGGTCCCTGAGGTGAACAGAGAGGGGGGGCTGTGGCCGGTGGACGATGGCACCAGGTCACCGCCAGCACCACTGGCCCAGCGCTCGCGTTGCCGCTGTTTCTCGCGGGCGAAGTCCGTCTGTGGGGTGAGGGGTGGCGGCCGGCTGTTGTTCGGTGGCCGATGGGCGCCCTGGGTCCCTGTGGGCACCCCTCCGTAGCTCAGCCATGGATACGGCGGAGACGGTTGCTGGGCAACGGGTGCCGTCGCTGGGGAGAGGCGGGGAGGGGGCGGGTCTGTCGCCTCGCCCAATAGCCTCTCCAGGCTAGCGATGGCCGACTCCTCCTCCAACATCTTTGTCGTTGTTGTTGTCGTCGTCGTCGCCATGGCAACATTCCGACGACGTTTGGCTTCCTCCTCTTCGGCAGCCATGCGCCTCCTCTCCTCGTTCCTCTTCCTCTCTCTTTCTCTTTCCCTCTCTGCCGCCTTCTCCTTCTCTTCCTCCTCCTCCTTTCTTCTTCTCCTCCTCTCCTCCTTCTCCTGTCTCTCCTTCTCCTGCCTCTCCTCCCTCTCTCGCTGGCGCATGTGACCCTGCAGTTCGGCCTCCAGCTTCTTCAGCACGTCCTCCATGGACTGGGGCTCTGAGGGTGGCGTGGGTGTGGGTGTGGGTGTAGCCACGACCGCCTGGGCTTTGGGGTGCCTCCTCTGCTCTTTCGGGGGGCAGTCGGCCCTCATGTACCCTGCTGGGATTGAGGAGGTGGTGGTGTTGTTGGCAGAGCTGCTGGAGATGGAGGTGGTGGAGGATTGGGGCCCAGGGACAGTCTGGGGCAGGTGGTGATGGTGGGGGTGGTGGTGGTGGTGGTGCAGGGGCTTGTTGGAGCTAGACATGGGGATGGAGTGGCTGGGGGCATTGGAGGAGGAGGTGGGTGAAGGATTAATTGTGTGGGTGGATGGGCGACCCACCACTCCACCCATTCCTCCACCGCTGGTGATGACGCTCTCGCCACCCCGCGACAGCACCCCCCCTGAGGGAGCAGAGGTGGCCGAGGCTGGCAGGCTCGTTGGCACCTGGGGCATAGTCATCACCGGGGGCATAGCCACCGTGCCTGGGCGCGAGTAGTACGGGAGCCCTGGGTGGCTGGAGGGGTGACTCGAGGGGTGGATCTTGCCCATGTCCGGGTGGGAATGTTGACTGGCAGTGCCCACCTTGGGTCCCTGATACCCTCCCTGATTGGCCAGACTGCTGGCGCTCTGCTGGCCGCTGCCTCGGGGGCCTCCATACTGGAGTGTGTGGTGCAGCTGCAGCTGTGGGTCTGTGGGTGCCTTCCAGCCCATGTGTGGGGGCATGCTATTCGCAGCGCTGACAGCAGGGGGCGCTGCTGTGCTGACGGTGTGCACTCCGCCCATGCTTCTGCTGCTGCTGTTGTTGTTACTGCTGCCGTAGAGGGGTGTGTTGTTGTGGTGGGGGGCCTCGGAGGGACGTGGGGGAGTTGGAGTGGGAGTCGGAGTGGGGGTGGGCGTGATGACGGGGGCTCTGGGGGAGCCCTGGATGTGAGGGGGGGTCACACGTTGGGGGGTTCCGGGGGTGTGACGCTCCTGGTTGTTGATGTTGGGGTCCCCCCCGCTGCAGTTGCGCTCCCTCTGCTGCTGCTGCTGGCCGTGCAGACGCTGGGGGTCCAGAGATGGCAGGTAATGACCCGAGCCCTACGATACAATAAACACACACACATACACATACACACACACACACATATACACACACATATACACACACACACACACACAAGCGTAGACACAGTTAGACCAACATGATCCGGCAACTTCAGGAATTGCACTGAGCCCTAAAATACAATACACACACACACACGTCTGTGGCTTGCATACTTGTATAAATCCTAAGGTCAGAATAGCACTCGACACAGAATTAGCTCTATCTCTGTATTTCCATGCTGCCAAAAATAGCTGAAACGTGTGCTCACACACACACACACACACACACACACTCTCTCAAACTGTACACACACAGGGCAAGAGTTACATAAGTGACCAGAGGTTGCCCTATAAAACTCTCACTGATTAGAAAGTAGCAATCGCAGGGTCATGACCAAGGGTGGAAAAAACCCGTCAGCTGCCAGATGACCTAATAAACTGCAACGTACGCGTACACACATACACACACACACACACACACACACACACACACACACACACACACGTACACACACACACACACGCAGCTGTTGCCTGGCCTGGCGTTACACATTAACACACTTGGCGTCAGTGCTCATGGTCAGAACAGGCACTGGGCACGAGGTCACTGCAAGGCCATTCTGATTAGCACAGTAGCCACAGCCATACTTAAACCGCATGCTACTGCTCAAGGGTTTTATTTTTAACCTACTTGTACTATTTTTTATTAAATGTTAACTGTTGAACTGTAACCTTCAGAGGCCAACAGCCGCTGTCTGAGTGCTAGAATTTGCAGATATAGCCTTTATATCAACCTACTTAATTCTTTTTTACATGCACATTTTTTTCAGTTAGCATAGTATAGTTGTCCTGCACAAACAAACTAGTACCCATGCACATCGCTTAAACAGAAAATGTCACTGTAGTTAAACAGCATTTGATGTACTCACTGAATTAGTCGACGTATGCATGCTAACTATAGCAGCTGTTATGCAGTGATGCTTTGTACAATATTTGTCTATATATTTCTATTTGTCTACTGAATGTGTACTGCTACATGTCGAATATTTAGAGAGCTTACATCTGCCGAGGTCAAATTCCTTGTATATATTATGTAAGTATACTTGACCAATAAAACTGATTCTGATATCGACGCTAGGCTCCAAGTCTGCACGTGTGTGAATGTATAGGCAAAGCAAAGGCAAAGTTTATTTATAAAGTGCACTTCATACACGGGGCAACTCAAAGAGAACTGATATCTGCCAGAGTCAAATTCCTTTTATAAGTATACTTGGCCAATAAAACTGATATTAACGCTCGACTTCACGCCTGCATGTGTGTGAATGTATAGCCAAGACAAAGTTTATTTATAAATGTCTAAGTATACTTGTCCAACAAAACTGACTCTGATGCTTACCGTAGTGTGTAGCCCGTGGCCCATGTGAGGCCTCCATCCATGGGGTGTGGTGTTGTGGGTGGGGGTGTGCTGAGGGGCAGGTGGGGTGGAGGTGGTGGGGGCCTGAGGGGGCGGTGTGGGGTGGCCCCTCGCCATGGCCGCCGCCGCTGCCACCGCTGTGTTGGTGGTGGGGTTAGTACTGTTGGGCATCCCGGGGTGGGCCAGGAAGTGGGGGAGGCTGTAAGGCACGGCGGTGAGGTTTGCTGGTGTGGAGGGGCCGCTCTGGCGCTCCCTGCTGGCGTCCCCCCGTAATGACGCCTGCTGATGGTGTTGGTGGTGGTGATGCTGCTGCTGATGATGATGCAGCTGATGCTGCTGCTGCTGGAGGGGGCCTGAGGCTGGAGCTCCAGAGGGAGGCTGGCTCACTGCAGAGTTCAAGCCCAGCTCGGGGCCTCTCGGCTGGGGCACGCAGCTTCTCGACTCCTGGTACCGCTGAGGAGGACCTTGGAGGTTGGAGGTAGGGGCGGAGGTGGGAGTGGAGTTGGAGCTGGAGCTGGAGGGGGGCTTGCCGTTTTGGGGGTGGTGGAGACGGGGGTGTTGGTGGGGAGGCACGAGGGCCTGGGGGGTGGGGGGCGGCTGCAGGGACTTGTGGGTAGTCTGGGGGTGGGGGGCACGGTCCTGGTTGTAGCCACCGGGGGAGGAGGTGGGTGGGGTGGGTTTAAAGGTGAAGCCACCTACACCTGATTTAGGGGAGTCCTGAAAGGATGCAAGGAAAAAGAGATGGCAGAGGTTATTAACAGAACACACACACACACAAAGTTGCCTGCCCAAAAAAGCAATCGGTGCTCTACCACAGACAAAAAAAAATGTGTTTTTTTTACAGGTACATGGGTGTCCATTTTGGAAAGGGTGTTTACAATTAAAATGTTTTCATATCATTAGTTCAAAATGTTGAGATATCTAAGCAGATACAAACAATTACAGGCCCTGACCTTCACATTAAGGGATATCTTATCTGATGATTCTGGGCCAATGTAATATAACTGCCCTATGATTACACGT
>CM059284.1:10699999-10707499 GCA_030347295.1 Setipinna tenuifilis
TAGAAAACCACACTTTCACACAATGGGGAAAGAACAGCAACCATTTCCAGGACACACGATTAAGTCACCCTCTACCCAGACCAGTGACTACATCAGAGGAGGAGAGAAGAGACCTTTTTTTTCTTTTTAATTTGCCAAATCACCGAAACAGCACTTTAGGGCAGACAGACAACGTGTTCAGAGAGAGAAGGAGGGAGAGAGAGAAAGAGAGGTAGAGACAGACAGAGAGGGAGAGAAAGCAAGAGAGGGAGAAGGAGAGAGAGGAACTGAGAGTGAGAGAGAGAGAGAGGTAGAGACAGAGAGGGAGGGAGTGAGAGAGGGAGAGGGAGGGAGAGACAGAAGGAGAGAGAGAGAGGGAATGAGAGAGTGAGAGAGAAGTAGAGGCAGACGGAGAGATAAAGAGAGAGGGAAGGAGAGAGAGAGAAAGAAGAGTGAGAGAGACCTAAAAGGCCATTGGTGATGAGCCATCTCCGTTATCACCTCTCCTCCCTGCTGCTGACGGATGTTTTTAGCGAAACTGCCGCATCTTGCCTGTCTGTTATGTCTCCTTCAGTTCGCCTTCACAGAGATTAACACAGTTTCACATCATTTTCCACAGTTAATTACTTTCATTTCTTCAGGTCAGATTGGGTGTGTGTGTTTTTGCCTCCTTTCTTTCTTTCTTTCTTTCTTTTCTCTAAATGTCTCACTGCTGCTCCCTAACATCATTTCCAGCGCTAATCGACAGTCAGGCCTCTTCCTGTAAGGCCTTTTCCACAACTCTCTCTCCGCCAGTGCGGGAAACAGCAGATGTTTTGGTAACCAAAACGGTGTGCGTGTGTGTGTTTTTTTTTGGTTGAAAAGTCTTGAGCCTGAGGCCAAACACCACAACGGCAGGGCAGTGCTAAGGTTACACTCTCCCTCACACACACACACACACACACACACACACACATACATACACACACACACACACACACACACAAACTAATAGGATAACTATATAAACACTCACACACACACATAAATAAATATGATGACCATATGCACACATGCACAGGCATACACCGAACACAACCACAAAAAAACAGGTGATTCATAGACACACACACCTGTAAACACAGGTGATATTCTGGTACACACAACCCATAAACACATATGCACCTGTAAAAACACACAGGTGACAAGCACGCACTCCTTTACACACACAAACAAACACACACACACACACCTGAGAGTGACTCACCTTCAGCAGTTGGTTAGCGCGGGCGGCGAGGTGTGGGGGGGCGGCTCCTCCGTAGCCATGGAGACGGGCGGGGTCGTCGGGCGTGGGCTCGTAGAGGCCCAGCTGCTCCCAGGGCCGAGGGGGGGCCGCGGCGATCCTGGCAGGGGGGGCCACATCCCGCTGTAACCCGGGCAACAGCTTGTCACCTCCACGAGGAGGGAGGGCACTGATGAGACACACACACACACACACAATACTGTTAGTATTAGGTATACACACAGCAGAGGTCATTATTATTAGGCTAGAGCAGTGATGTCATTGTTACAGGGGCATGCTTTAGTCAGTAGGTAGACAGCTGTGTGTGTGTGTTGCACTCACCCATTGGGGTAGAATTTAGCAGGATGGTTCAGTGTAGCCACATGGTGACTGGGGGGCGGGTGGGGGAGGAACTGGTGTTGATTGACGCCTGGTGCACACCTATCAGGTGACAGGGGGAGGAGACAGAGAGCAGAGAGTAAGTGTTAGTGCGAATGTCTCACCCATGCTGCCCTTTTGTTTTGTGTGTGCCTGTGTGTATGTTCAGGTGTGTGTGTGTGTGTGTGTGTGGTTCAGACCTATGGTGGCGAGCAGGAGTGGTTGCTCATGGGAGGCCATGGCCTGTGTGTATGTTTAGGTGTGTGTGTGTTTAGGTGCTTGTGAAATAGTGTGTGTGTGTGTGTGTGTGTCTGACCTGGCGGGGGGGACCCAAGAGCGGTTGCTGACGGGAGCAGGAGGCCATGGTCTGTGTGTGTGTGTGTGTGTGTGCATGTGTGTATGTTTAGGTGGGTGTGTGTGTGTGTGTGTACCTGGCGGGGGGGACCCAGGAGCGGTTGCTGACGGGAGCGGGAGGCCATGGTCCCCGGTGTAGGCCGTCCAGAGAGAAGGAGGCGTCCCGCGTGCTGCGCCCGACAAAGTGCTCTGCTGTGTGATGCATCCAGCCTGCGCACACACACACGCACACACACACGATTATACTGTTAGTATTAGATATACACATAGCAGAGGTCATTATTATTAGGCTTGAGCAGTGACACACACACACACACACACACAGAATGAAGTCATCACACTGCTAAGAACAAGCTACATGAACAACACCTGGCCAATGCACCGCTATCTCAAATTGGTTACACTTTAAAAATTGGTTACAATTTTTACTGTCCCTGTTGCATTAACTAGGTGAAATGTAACAAAGTGTGTAATAATGTGTTACAATATGGACTAACACTGCAGTTTAGGGTTAGTGTTAGAGTTAGTGTTAGGTATGTACAGTGTAAGTACATAATATTACATTTCGTTACATGTTGATACACAAAAAAATAAACTGTAAAATAAAGTTTTACCTTTAAATCTACAAGAAAGAATAAACTACATGAACAACAGGAGAAACACACTAACTGTACCATGCCTGCACAAAGCTCACTAACATTCAAGTCTGCAGCGTCTACACAACAAATTAATAAATAAATACAGAAAATGAACAATTAAAAAGTCACCAGTTACACTATTCATCATCCACATGACTTCACATTAAGCCCTGAGGTCCACCACGTCTGCACTGAAACACACACACACACACACACTTACACACACACACACACACACACACTCCTCCTGGGTGCGACAGAGTGCATGTCCATCTGTTACTGTTAGCCGGCTAATCTTTTAAGGTCAGCCTGTAAGCTCAAGGATTTCACCACACACACACACACACACACACACTGCAGCTGGAGTCTACACAGGCCTACACTTGTCTCAGATGCCGAAAGAGGAAAATAGAGACAACAGACAAAGACAGACAGAGAAAAGAGTGAGACACAGAGAGTGATAGAGGAAAAGGCAGAGGAGGGATGGACAGAGTAATGAAGAACAGAGAGAGAGAGAGAGAGACAAGTGGATCAGGTACCACCTGGGCATCTTGCTAAGGGGATCTGATGTGAACACACGCACACACATGCATGCATGTACACACACACACACACACAGTGTCAGTGGAGAACAGGTAGGTGAACTCAGGTGAGAGTAGGTTAGAGGGTCAGTTAACGGTCAATAGGACAGCAGGTGGGTGGGCCTGATGGACAGCCCAGCCCAGCCGTGGCTACACCTACACACACACACACACACACACACACACACACTTACCACAGTATCTGCGTCTGTGAAGCCCTCCACCACAGCAGAGTGAGGGTCTCACACACCAACCCTGAGATGAGGCGGGTCTACTGTCTGCCTTCTCCTCTCAACAACGCCTGCAAACGGAAGGAGGGACAGAGAGAGAGGAAGGGTGAGAGAAAACAAAAGAAAGACAAACATGTGAGATGTTTGGAGTGCTTCATTAGTTTAGTGTGGTCATGCTAACAAAGGAACTCTGCATTTTGCAACACATAAAAACACTCGCACAATGGCAAAGACAAGACCAGCATAAGTTGGACAAAGAGAGATGTGTGTTTAGAAAAATCTACACTGTGAAACACGCCTAAAAACCCTATTTCAACAGCTCACAACTTCTAACCAAACCTGCTCCCTCTGTCTTTTTGTTCCTCTTTGTCTTGCACACACACACACACACACACACACACAAACATATGCCTGCAATACCCAGCTCTGCCTGTAGGGGTCAGTAAGTCTCTCCCCGTGTCAGTGAGAGGAGCTGTGTGCTGGAGCACAGATGGAGAAGGAGCGGGAGGAGGAGGAGGGAGGGGGCAGATCATCTATAGGAAGAGGGCACTGGGGTTATAGCTTCCCCCCCGACCCTCCCCAAAATGGGGCCCCTGCTTCTTTTGCCTGCCCGAGGAGACGAGAGAAAGAATGAAGGGATGGGGGCGGGGAGGAGAAGAGGAGAGGAGAGGAGAGGAGAGGAGAGACGAATGCCCTGGAGTAAGGCCAGAGGTGTGCTCTCGGTGTGTGTGTGTGTGTGTGTGTGTGTCTAATCTCCTTACCCCAGGCCTGTGAGGGCAAATGAGTAGGTGAGAGAGCAAGAGAGAGAGAAAGAGAGAGATGGAGAGAAGAACTGGCAGAGGACGGAGAGAAGGAGAGACTGAGGCAGAGAGAAGGAGAGGGCGTGAATGAGGGAAAAAACAACAGAAGGCTCGGGCAGGTTGGATGGACAGATTACAGGAGGAAAAAAGTCTAAATTTAGAGCCTTGTAGAGGAAGCGACAGAGTGAGAGAAAGATAGAGAGAGACAGTGAGAGAGAGAAAGAAAGATAGAGAGAGACAGAGAGAGGACAGGCTGTGCCTCTGACTCACGCACACACACACCCCCACACACACATGGCCACCGTCATCACACACGTCGACTGCCAGAGCAGGACACACACACACACACACACACACACACACAAACCTTCTGGCCTGACACAGATATGTCTGAATTCTCACACACAAGCATGCATGCCCATGCACACACACACACGTACACACAAGCTCAGTATCCATTGCATGTAAACATGCATGAAAGGGCAAGATGAGCTGGTTTTCTATGTACTGTACGTGTAGGTATTTGCATGAGTACACACAAGTGTGCATACACACATGCATCAAGGGTGACATGCTGTTTTTATGTGTACTGCACACTAGTATTAACAGTAGTATACTAACACAAGTATACTTATTTGTACTCCATACTCTGCATACTACAGACACATGCACTAACACTACTAATGCAAAACTAACTAACTAACACGGCCACTTAAACGTTTTGATGTCATCAGAAATTTCATCACAGTGTTCCATCAGTGTACACTTTCTTATCTACTACTACTGAACACACACACCCACCCCCCTTCCCCACACACACACACACACACACACTAGTGAAACATTCGTCATGTCCTGATTTGATAAAAAGTTTGTTGATGTCCAACATGATAACAAGAGTGTTATGGGCAGCAGGGTCTGTACTGGGACACAGCAGAGTGATGCAATGCAAACCACACACACACACACAAACAAACAAATACACACACAGACACACACACACACACACAAACAAATACACACACAGACTAGTACTCACACACTCACACAGACATAGCTATGCTTAGCTAAAACCCTACTCCATATTTAGACTGTGGAGAGTATATGTGTGTGTGATCTCTCGCTGTGTGTGTGTGTGATCTCTCATTGTGTGTGTGTGTGTCTGTGCTATTTTAAGGTGTTGCTTGGGTATTTCTGGAGTTCCATGTCTAGCCTCTGAGGTGGTCACCATAGAAGCTGACTCATGAAGAAAACTGATGAATCACACACAGACGCACACACTTACCATCTATCTTCCTCTCTCGCTCTCTCTTTTACACACACACGCACGCACGCACACGCACACACACATAATCTCTCTTCCTCTCTCTCTCACACACAATCTCTTATTTGCACTCTCTCTCTCTCTCTCAAACACACACTCTCACAATCTTTTTTCATCTCTCACACACACACATTTATGATCTCCCTCTCTCTCACACACACACACACACACTCAGATTCATACTCATACTATACACATGCATGTTCACACACATTAATCCCTAATGCAAAAGTGTGTGTGATGACACTAGACTTGATGTTTAAGAGTTGGTCAATCAGACTGAATCTCATGGTCTCACACCACATGGACAGAGAGAGGATATCAGGCCTAGAGAGAACTCAGAACACACACATGTGCACGTGCACACACACGCACACACTCACAAAAAAACACGAGCAGTTATTTAAAGCCCAGTCATAAACACACACCGCTGCACTACTTATTCCTGACAACAGCAGTTATTAGATGAGTCACTCACACACAGGCTGCAAACAGACATCACACACACACACACACACACACACACACAGCCAGGCAAGCAGAGTGGAGCAGACAAAACAACAAAACAAAGTCCAGCTTACCTTTCAAATCAGCATCTAGCAACTATTCCGTCGCCGTGTCTGTCGCCTTCAGCTTTGGCCTCCACAGCCAATCATGTCCAGGCTGGCGACTACCAGGGGGCGGGCTTATCCCTCAGGGCTCTGGAGAGACAGAGGGAGAGAGAGAGAGAGAGAGAGACAGACAGACAGACAGAAAGAGAGAGAGCAAGAGAGAGAAAGAGAGAGAGAGAGAATTGGGTCAGCACCATTCCCCAATGCACCACATCATACCATGACACACATTAAAAGACATAATCAATCCAGCCACTACATGCAGCACGCCCGGCCTAATAGGCTCCGACTAGCCTGGCATGAACTTGGACTGTGTGTGTGTGTGTGTGTGTGTGTCTGTGTCTGTGTGTGTGTGCGCATGTGTATATGTGTATGTGTGTGTGTGTCTGTCTGTGTGGGTCTGTGTGTCTGTGAGAGTGTGTGTGTGTCAGACAGAGAGATGACATATTGATGAAGTGTTCACAGACTTTGTGGTCAGCCCAATATCCATCACAGAATCGCATGGAATGGGGCTGGAATTACAAGGCATTCAGTCTCAAATGCTCATGATGTTAAGTGCTTCTCTAGACTGATGACATTGGGGGAAAGTAAGCGTGTTTGTGTGTGTGTGTGTGTGTGTGTGTCCTCTCTCTCTCTCAACACAGCTACCTCATAGGGAAAGCAGGGGCCCACTCCTAATTCCCACACAATAGTGAAACAGTGTGTGTGTGATTGTCCGTGTGTGTTTTGGTTTGGAGTAACAGGGTGTTGGTATGTAAGAAAACAGCACAATGCAAGTCTGTGAAAAGTAAAAGCATTTGTTTCTGTGTGTGTGAGTGTGTGTGTGTGTGTACGTGTAAAAGACAGCAGATGGGTTGTGTGTGTGTTTGTGTGTGTGTGTGAAAGTCACACACAAGGAAAGGGTGTGTGTGTGTGTGTGTGTGTGTGTGTGTGTCATTAAAGGAAGGTGGGGGGTGCCTGTATAAACAAGAGTGGGTATATGGTAGGAAGATCTCAGAGTTAAGGAGCCAACTCTCACACTTTCCCACAAGTCATAAAAGGAAACACACACTTTCTTGCTTTCTCTCTCTCACACACACACACACACACACACACACACACACACACAGTGAGAAAATGTGACAAAGATGGGTGGGTGGGAGGAATGAGAAGAGGGGAAAGGAGAGGAGAGGTTTCTGTAAGGCCTGAGACACGTGTCTGCATGAGGCGAAGGTGTGTGAACGAGTGTGTGAGGGAGAAAGAGAGAGAGTGAGTGAGAGAGAGAGCGAAAGAGAGAAAGAGAGAGAGAGCAAGAGAGAGGTAGAGATAAGAACTAGTAGTGTCAAAATTAGAACTGTGTGTGTG
>CM059284.1:10714999-10717499 GCA_030347295.1 Setipinna tenuifilis
GAAAAACTGGTTGCCATGTTAATCACTCTAATTGATCGGAAGTGGACGTTCAAAGAGTTCTCCTGACCACATGCTGGGTCGCCACAACGCTATTTACTCACAACAAGGGGCGTTTATGACGGACCAATAAAATGCAGACGAAGCAACCAAGAGCCTATCAAGCCCATTCACGCGTGTCACAACAAACCCCAGTTCCCCTAAAAAGACTCACTCATTCAAAAACTAGACGACTGGTGGACGTTTGGTATATGTAGTAAGCGCTTTATAAATGCTGGTGAAATTGTAGGTGTTTTTTTTCCTTTAACGGTAATCCAGCATGGGTTTATTCGTCAAAATAGTTGCCTCCGAGAATAAGTGCACACAGAGACAGAGCGAGTTAAGAAACACCCCACCCCCACATGTCCGGGAGGCAAGACGATGCAAATGATTTCTTTTCAGACCGCCCCATTGTGTGTGTGTGTGTGTGTGTGTGTGTGTGTGGAAGGGGGCGCAGGCTGACTAAAGGCAATCCATTCAGTTAATGTGACTGCCTCCCAGGCACCGAGTCAGCTCAGCCCATCCCCGCTTCCACCCCTGTCCTGTCCCGCAGACAAAGGCGCAGGATCGCCTTACACAAGTGCCCTCCTCCTACGGGTACACGTGGGTAGCCTGTATTTGAAGTGCCGAACTGGAACCAGAGGACTAGCGAGAGGGCTTTAAATACCCCATGACCGTCCTAGCTTACCACGATATTACATTAGAGATATGCTAGTCAAGACTGCGCACACAAACGCATTGTCTGTTTTAAACACAAAGAATTAGCCCACTGAAGGAACAAGCAAGCCTGGGATTACTAGTTTACATGAAAAGCTGTTAAGCCGAGTAAAAAAAATAACCTCTCCATAGCCTAGTGGCAATAAAAGGGTTAACACGACAGCGTGAAGTGACTACATTTCCGGATTCACACAGCTTCCTCTGAATGTTACTACTACTATTACTATTCAGACGGCAACTGTTTTATTACTGCACGCTGAATGAATGGATGACTTCAGTCCACAGCCCCCCTCAAAAACAATATCGTTTCGGGGTGAACGCCAAAACCACACACCTATATGACACAACACACGTCCTTTATAGCTTATTTCAGTGTAAAAAAGAAAAGGAGAGAAGGCTTACCTTTTTTGTCCGAAGCGAAAACACGTTTAGAAGGAACTTCTGTGTTCTGGCTGCCCCCTTCCTCAAAAAAATCTGTTGGTTGAAAATAAAAGACCGACTCTTAGTTCTACCGTCGTTACATTGTAACAACACACATTTAGGTAGGCTACTTCAATTATCTTATCACACCAACGTGATTTAATCATGGCAAGGTGGTCAAATATAACCCTTCGTCTTGCATTTTACCTTGCCGAGCGATTCAATTCAACAGCTTAACACAATGCGAATAATTCGACCAGCCTAGTAGTATACAGGCTAAACTACTTCGAAGAAAAGCAGCGCCGAACAAAATGGCTAAAATCCCAGCAATGGTAATCCAACATGAACCGGACAATTGTGAAAATAGTCCAGTTTATACCGGTGGGTCGTTGCCTTGCGTTCCTTAAGTTCCAGGCTCCGGTAGTTTTTTTTTTCTTTCCTGGCCAACCAATATCCCAGCTTGTCCGACGGACGCTCCTACCGGGTGAGCAGTGTAGCCTAGCCTACAATATTCCAAATCGTCTCCTTGGTAATGATCCTTATTTCATGGAGGTAAAGCGAATAACAAAAAAAAATACACAACACGCAGTCCAAGAGTTGTCTGGCAAGATTTTGTTGTGTTGACGTTATGTCAGTCCCCCCTTTCTATCATACACTGCGGGTCTTGTTCTCGCTCTCGTAGGCAGGGATCGAATTGCGCTGTGCTGCTCTGCTTTAAAGGGACATGCCGCTTGGCTCTGCGCGCAACCTATGATGCTATCGCTCCGCGGCGCGCACACACAGACACACACACACACACCAACGCGCTGGCTCTGGTTCCGCCGTTCCGCCCCTCCCCTAAACCCTGGCGCTGAGGGCTGACGTCACCGCACGGCCCCGGAATTCCCTGACAGCGCACTCTGGCACGAGCTAACAGCTCCATACCGGGACCTCGTCTCGCTTTCTGTCTCTCTACCTCTCTCTCTCTCACTCTCTATCCCTCGCGCTTTCCAAAAGGTGAACTCGTGACTCGGTTGCCCGCCGGTCACTAGGGACAACAGTTCCGTCCGCCGGCCTATTTTTAATCCGGGTTGTTGGACACAAAAGCCTAATCACGCTGTGCGTGTAGGGAACAGTCGCAGTGATAAACTAATGCTAGCAGACATATCCCTGCCTGAACTCCGGCAACAACAATGGTAGTAAGCGGTAATAATGTGCTTGACACCTTTCTGCAAGGTGTCTGAGCACACATACACAAACAAACACACATACTCACACACACACACACACAAACAAACATGGCGTTTACTAATGTAAGAAGACCAGTCCATTTTTAGACCCCGAACTC
>CM059284.1:10742268-10744768 GCA_030347295.1 Setipinna tenuifilis
GGAGAGAGCAGGGACAGGGCTGTTCCCAGCACTGTGTAGTAGTGGCCATGGCACTGAGTGGCAGTTTTCAGTAGGAATGCAGGGGGGAGAAAACAGCTTAATGTGCCCCAGCCTCAGCTTAGGGTTACACACACACACACACACACACACACACACACACACACACACACACACACACACACACACACAGCCCCTGGGCTGGACAGGGCGGCGGGGAGTTTAATAAATGCCATGCAGAGACTAAATAGTGTCTGGAGTGTGTGTGTGTGTGTGTGTGTGTGTGTGTGTATGTGTGTGTGTGTGTGTGTGTGTGTGTGTGTTTAAATTAAGGGTTGTCATGGGGGTGGAGGGAGTGTCTGGCTACTAGGGTCACCGCAGTTCATGGTGTCTTGAAGAGTTCTCTTTCACACACATGTGTGCGCATGAACAGCCACAGACACAGAACACACACACACACACACACACACCAGACATTTACACACCCGACTTCTCACATCAAAGGAAGATACACACACATATACACATCTTCTATACATTTTTATGTGTCCTTTTCAACACATCCCCTTCAAACGCTGCCATTCAAGATTTTGCAATGGGTAAAACACATATGCACACACACAAACACACACACACACACACACACAAGCACATACACACACAGACACGGATGCATACATAAGCTGAGTTATAAGAAGCCAAAGCACCAGAATGTAAACTTTCAGGCAGCCAGCCATGTCACTGTTTTTATTTCCGTCTGTGTGTGTGTCTGAGAGAGAGAGTGTGTGTGTGTGTGTGTGTGAGAGAGAGAGACACAGAGAGAGAGAGAGAGTGTCTGTGTGTGTGTGTGTGTGTGTGTGTGTGAGAGAGAGGGTGTCTGTGTGTGTGTGTGTGTATGTGTGTGTGTGTGTGTGTGTGTGTGTGAGAGAGAGAGAGAGAGAGAGAGAGAGAGAGAGAGAGAGGGTGTGTGTGTGTCTAGACATGCCTCTGTGTATATGTGTGTCGGTATGTTTTTGTGTGTTTGTGTGGGCGTGTGTTTCTGTGTGTGTGTGTGTGTGTGTGTGTGCATGCATGCATGTGTGTGTGTCTGTGTGGAGACAGATGTGGGCCAATCGGGGCTGACCTGACCTCATGAGAGCAGCGTCTGTAATAGGATGTGAGGTAAATCTGTCCAACCTGACTTTTGTTAGCTCATTAGTGTGTGTGTGTGTGTGTGTGTGTGTGTGTGTGTGTGTGTGTGTGTTCATATAGGCAAGCTATAACCACCTCCATAAATGCAGAAAAAAGGTTTATATTAGTGTTGTGTATTTGGGTTGATTTGTCCCAAAGGTAGGCTGTTCTGTGTAAGTCCCCAAAACTGAGATGATGTCCCAGAAGTTGTGAGTTACATAAAATAGTGAGTGTGTGCGAGTGTGTAAATGCACGAGTGTGTTGGTGTATCAAGTTTGTGAGTTAGTGTGAGTGTGTAAAGTGTGGAAGTGAGTGAGTGTGTGGAAGTTTGTTAGTGTGTCTGTATTAGGATAAGTGTGTTGGTGTGTTAAACAAGTTAATCAGTAAGTTAGTTTTAGTGTTAGTATGAATGTGGTACATCTGACTTTGTGTGTTTTGTGTGTAGTTAGTGTGTATTAGGGTGTGAGTTTGTGTGAATATGTTGTGTAAACATGTTAGTATGTGATCAGTTTGAGTGTGTTAGTATGAGTTATTTATTAGTCTGTGTGTTACACAAGTTTACTAATTGTGGGTATTAGTGGGTTACTAAGGGTTAGCATGTGCTAACTCTCTACACACTAGCTAACTCGCTAGCTGTACAAAGATAGACCGTTGTGATTGGTCTGACCAGATTTGGGAGAAAAGCTACGGAGCTTCGGTGGGTTGTGGCTAGACCGTACCCAGTATAGAAATTTAGATTGCTACCTAGGGTACATCTAGATTGCTAGGCTACATGTATGTACAAGCGTTTGACGGAGTAGGGGACTGGCAGTTGGAAAGGTGCTTGCTAATGTGATATGAATTAGTGTTTACTGCGTGCTTGCTAATGTTATATAAATTGCTGTTTACTGTGTACTTGATAACGCTATACGAATTGCTGTTTACCGTGTGCTTGCTAATGTGGTCATTTGAATTGCTGTTTACCATTCCTAACAAGCTGTGGCTAGCTGCATTTGCTAACATTAGCTGTTTGGCAGATGAGTTTCAAATCACCTCTCAGATGCATAGCAGGCTTTAAAGATTCTATCCTGTACACTTTTTCGGTAACTTAAAAAAAAGTCTAAAGAAAAAAATGTGTCTGTCATTTTTTACAATTTTTTTTTAACAAATTTGACATTTGTTACTAAGTTACTATGTGTTACACTATGTGTTACATAAATGTGTTACTGAGTTAGTTACCATGTAATCACTAAGTGATTACACACAAGACCTGTGTGTGTGGGTGGGTGTGTGTGTGTGTGGGGCGAGGTTTCTTCTTTACTACAGTGAACTGTGGGTGGAGGCTGGGGGCGTG
>CM059284.1:10749768-10759768 GCA_030347295.1 Setipinna tenuifilis
TGGTTCTAGAGTTAGCATAGCCTATAGAGAGAGCTATAGCTAGAGTTAGCTTACCTTATACAGACAGTTAGCTAGGTTTGCCGTAACCTATAGCGATAGACTGCTAGAGTTAGCATAGCCTATAGAGTATAGCCTATAGAGATACACTGCTAGAGCTATCTTAGCCTATAGAGATACTGTAATGCTATAAATTATAGCCTGGTTTAGTTTATTTTCCCAAATGACTCAACAGACCCGGTGTTAATTCGGGACAGGCGTCTATATGAGACAGGCATTTGATATAGTGTAGTAGGCTACTAAATGTTTTGCTCAGACAGACTAGAACAACATAAATCTGTAACGAGGAAGCAGTCTGGATTAAAGAAAGATTAGGCTAGGGCAGGCATTTGGAGATTCGTTGGCTGATAACAGCTTCGATTTCACCAGCAGCCATCGCTCAAGCTGTTTGCAGCCTTCAGGGGGTTGTAAAGAAATCTGAGTATCCTGATTTTGATTCTCATTCATATTCAGTGTGAACAGATCTCAGGAATATTCATCAATATCTTTACTCTGAATTCTCTGGAGGTTATATGTGCATAGAGAAAAACAAGGTATTTATATATTTGCATCTTGCTTCTTCTTTTCTGTCTTTATCTATGCATATGATGAACAAAGTAAAGCATAGAACCACCGTTAAAAATAAATAAAATAAATAAATAAATAACTTGCTGCATGAATTTTCTTACAGTGGTTTAAATTTAACCTTAACATAATGAATATAGATGCCATTGTAAAGTTTAACCAATGTAAAAAAAAGAAACACTGTGACACCACTGACCCCATAATTCTCTTGCAAGAGGAATATTTCATAATACACAGCCCATTTTTTTCCCTTTTCAGCCTTTTCCTTATCTTGTTATATCTTTTTCTCCATATTATCCTTTTGTCTGACAGCGTCTCTCTCTCTACCTCTCTCTCTCTCGCTTGCTCTCTGCCAAAGGCGCTGTTCTGCCAGAGTATCATGTTCCCGTTGCCTTGACGATATAATCAGCCACAATTCCATAGGCAAGGTTTCCTGGAGACCATGGCCACAGTACTGTTTGCTGTTGCTCCGGATTACATCATCAGCCAGCATCGCTGGTAATCGAGGAGCTTCGGGGAGTCAACACGTGCATGATTATCTCTGTTTGTGTCTGTGTGTGTGTGTGTGGATTAATGTATGCGTGTTGTGTGTGTGTGTGTGTGTGTGTGTGTGTGTGTGTGTGTGTGGTGTGTGTGTGTGTGTGTGTGTTTGCGTC
The DNA here is from genome assembly GCA_030347295.1 of Setipinna tenuifilis. Classification (NCBI taxonomy): domain Eukaryota; kingdom Metazoa; phylum Chordata; class Actinopteri; order Clupeiformes; family Engraulidae; genus Setipinna; species Setipinna tenuifilis. Next base: position 10,751,046 of record CM059284.1, read on the forward strand.
GATTAATGCTCTGCATCTGTGCAAGTGACCCTGCCATTGAGTCGGCCATCCAGAAAGATCAAGTTGCCCCCACACACACACACCCCCACCCCCAAAACCATCATGAGTCCCCCCGCTCTCCCCTCAATGACCCCACCCCCTCCTCTCCTCTTTCTCTGCTTTTCTCCCTCGTTCTCCCATTCTAACCCCTCAACCCCACCCCAACACACACACACACACACACACACACACACACACACACAGTGTCCGGCGGGGTTTAAGGTTTCCATGGGCTCCAGACAGCAGCCCTAATGGTGCCTATACCCCTCACACACACCCAAACACACAGACACACACAACACATATGCACTCGAACATACACACACAAAGACATACACACACGGAGACAGACAGGCAGGCATGCGAGCACACACACACAGGCATGTGCACATATAAGACACACACACACATACTCAATCAAATGCACATATAACACACACTCACACACACACACACACACACACACACAGTGCAGACAGAAACCACAGACACATACACACATTAACACCACAGGCTGGAGGGAGGTTTGACTGGTAGACTTCCAAGGAGGGATGGACAGATGCAAAGCAAAAGAGAGAGAGGAACAACAGAAGCATGAAAAAGAAAAGAGAGGGGTGGCAGAGAGAGAGAGGAGGGGGGGGCAGAAAGAGAGAGAGAGACGTAGGAAAATAGAGCCAGAAGATGAAGAGAAGGAAGATGAGGCATCAGCAGAACATAGCCCCCTTTTTAGTTTTGTACACATCTGCACAGCACAACACCTGCATTACTGTCTAACAAGTATAACATGTAGAGAGAATGCTTATGCTTGATCCAACAGTGTGGGTGGAGTTCATTATAAAAATACACATACACACACACACACACACACCAGACACTAAATAGCTGCCTCCCTAATTAGCTAATAATCTCTCTCTCTCTCTCTGTCTCTCTCTCTCTCTCTGTTCAATTCAATACAGCTTTACTTGCATACACACATTGCATTGCCAAAGCATTTCTAGTTGTACAAAGTCCAAGTAGTACGTGCCCGCAAACACACACACACACACACACACACACACACACACACACACACACACACACACACACACACACTCTCTCTCTCTCTCTCTCTCTCTTTTTCTGTCTTGCTCCCCCTCTTTCAATCTCTCCCTGCCTCACACACTCTCTCTTTCCCACTCTCTCCTCTCTATTCTCTTCTCTATCCCTAATTCAATCCCATCATGACCCTCTCCTAATCTCCCTGCCCCCCGCCCCCCCAATAGGCCCCTCCCCCTGACCCTGTGTCCCCAGCTTCTGCAAATGAGGTCATTATTGATGAGGTCATCAGGCATGGGGTCAATCTCAATGACAGCCGCACTGGAGGACAGAGAAAAGATCAGGCCAGCCTTTCCAATATGCCACTCAGCAACCTCTCCCTCTCTCTCTCTCTCTCTCTCGCTCTCGCTCTCTCTTACACACACACACACACACATGCATGCACATAATGTGTGTGCAAAGACGTACACTCCCATGCATTCTGGGCCCATTTCCAATATCCCACTAAGCAATGTCTCTCTCTCTCTCTCTCTCTCTCTCTCTCTCTCTCTCTCTCTATCTCTCTCTATCTCTCTCTATCTCTCTCTCTCTCCTTGCATATCTGTGTATGTTCTCATTTTCTATCTGTTTACTTGGTTGTGTGTCTTGCCTTTTTTTCCTCACGCTCTCTCTCTCTCTCTCTGTCCTTCCATATCTGCGTGTGTGCATCTGTTTGTATGCATGTGCATCTCTCTCTCTCTCTCACACACACACATACACACACACACACACACACACACACAAAGAATACATAGACATACAAAAATGTACACTCACATGCATCCTTGGACCCTCTCTTTCTCTCACACGCACGCACACACACAAACACACACACACACCCAAATGCATGAAGAAAACACAAACACTCACATACAAACTACATCATATACCGGAGGCTTCATAACACTCAACACATGCGTTCACCTCAGGACTGCTTTTAATATCACACAGAACTCACACACTCACACACACACGCACATGCACACACACACACACACACACACACACACACACACACACACACACACATACACGCACACACACATTCTATGGCCCTCACACATGAACACAATCATACACACCAGTATGAGCACATTAGTATCAGCATCACACAAACACTCACACTTACTCTCTCTACCTCTCTCTCTCTCTCACACACACACACACACACACACACACACACACACCTCTCTGTGACAGAAAACAGATTCCCACACCCAACACCCATGCTTAAACAAACAGTATTTTGAAATACACGATAAAATCTGGCGTTCTTACAGCTCTCAGGTTGCGTATATGCGCACACATGTAATTGTGTATGTGTGTGTGTAGGTGTGTGTGTGTATGTGTGTGTGTGTGTGTGTGTGTGTCCACTGGTGTTTCATAAAAGAAGGTGGTGGTGGTGTTGGTGGTGATGATGTGAGTGTGAGTGAATGACAGTAATATCTCTCTTCCTTTTTTTTATCTGGAGATGCGCTGCTATAACTGACTATCTACAACAACAGGATGGGGTGAGAGAGAGAGAGAGAGGGAGAGAGAGGGAGAGAGAGAGATGGGGAAGGGGGGAGAGAGCGAGAGAGAGAGAGAGAGAGAGAGAGAGAAAGAAAGAAAGGGGTTGACAGATGAGTGCGAAGACAGAAGAAGAAACGTAAAAGCTTGTTTTGAGAAGCAGGCTGACAGTTAGAAGGGAAGGAAGACAACTGTTTAAACACACACACACACACACACACACACACACACACACACACACACACACACACACACACACACACTTTCTCTCTCTGACACACACGTTGCTGAAAAAGAACGGTCTCACTCAACCACTGCCATTCTATTCCTACCCACAAGGAAAAAACAGGTGTCTATGATGACTTAAATGCAAAACCACACACACACACACACACACACACACACACACACACATGCTCACACACACACACACACGCTCACACAGACACACACACAACCTGTTTAGGTGCTGGCAGCTGACAGGTGTAGTACCACACACCCATACACACACACACACACACACACACGTGTAAAAACGAACTCTTCTTTATTTTTATCTCTGTTACGCATGCCACCTCCCCAACGCTTCTGCTGTGTTTTGTGTGCCACTTGCTCTCCCTCTCCACTGTGGTTTCAGGAGTCACACACACACACACATATACACACACACACATCTTGTGGAGTGAAAACACAAATGTAAGCACAAATGCAAAGCCTGAGACAAACATCACACATCACACACACGCATGCATGCACACACACACGTGCACACACACACACTCGCACACACACACTGAAGTGAACATATAGAAGAGTAGCTGTGTATTGCAAAAATCTGCGAATATCTTCAGTTAGCTTATCGTGTCCTCTATTGTAAGTCGCTTTGGATATAGACATCTGCTAAGTGTAATGCAATGTAATCTAATGTAACATACACATATTACATTTCAACACTCCCTCATATACTGCAAAACCGTATAGAAGTATAAACCTGTCTCAATATATCCACATCTATGAGTCTTATTTAAGTCCATGTCTGCCACTTATGTTTGCAGGTAAAGTCTGAAAATAATAATGATATAATAATATAACAATAACCTTTTTTTTGTATTGCACATTTCATACAAAGGATGTAGCTAAAAGTGTTTTAACAGTTTGGCAAAGGAACACAGGACAGAGATACCTGTGGCAAGCTTTGTTACAGAGAAATGATAATAAAAGTATGTGGGTGTAAACACTTGGACAACCACAAAACAACACAATATAGACACACATCCATACTCCCTCACCCATTAAAGCAATAAAGCAGTTTATAGACAAATACATACGCAAACATACTGAAATGGGCATGCATACAGAATCACATATGCGAGGGCAGTGTGCGTTGCGTGTGTGTGTGTGTGTGTGTGTGTGTATGTGTAAGAAGCTGTTTATAAGAAACATTCAAATAGGTTGCACATTAGACAAGAGTACTCTAATACACTGTGTGTGTGTGTGTGTGTGTGTGTGTGCGTGTGTGTGTGTGTGTGTGTGCGCGCAAAAGTAGCTGCATACACAAAAATACATAGGCCCAATTACAGAAATGAACAAGTGATATTTCTGAGGCAGTAGGGAGGTCTGTTATGGCACTTTTTTCCTTGAAGACATCCAGAAAGAGAGAGAGAGAGAGAGAGAGAGGGAGAAGGAGAGAGATAGAGAGAAAGAGATTTGCTCTTTTTTCCTTGATATACTGATTATCTGTACAACTAAAGCTTTGGAAATAGGAAATGCATTTTGTCCTGCCAGTAAAGCTCTATTGAATTGAATGGAGAGAGAGAGCGAGAGAGCGAGAGAGAGAGAGAGAGAGAGAGAGAGAGAGAGAGAGAGAGAGAGAGAGAGATACACAGAGAGAGAGAGAGAGAGAGAGAGAGAGAGAGAGAGAGAGAGAGAGAGAGAGAGAGAGCGATCAGAGTGCTCTGTGCGGTTTGAAGTGTTTGTGCAGAGTTGCAGTCATTATGACATCAGCACACATGAGGCGGAATGCGTCTTGTCGCCACGGAGACGTAACTAGGCTACTTGTCGTCAGGACGGCAGCATCAAGGGCTAGAGGAACGCAGGCAGACGAGAGAACGACAACAAACCGCCACTCACACTACATCTGCGTCTGCCATCACCACACACACGTGCACACACACACACACACACACGCACACACACACACACACAGTTCCCTAAACAGCACAGAGGGAGAGAGAAGTATACCGCATAACTCTACTGCACTACCTGGTAACACACTATAGCTATAGCTGTGCGGTATATGCTGTAGGATAGCACAACTAGGATCAGGGCTTATGGCATAGCATTATAATGCCTTAGGAGTACAGCCATGAGTATTTATAAATAGTTATAAACACTTTGCATATTTTATGAATGCATTATAAGCTTTTATGAATGAGTTTATGGAGCCCTATGAATACAAGCTTCATAGAAGATGTTACCGCTGTTATATGACACAACACTACACTATAGCTATTCCACACAGTAGCATACTACTTCATATCATAGTGCACAAAACTAAACAGTAGCATACTACTTTTTGTCATACAGCACAATACTAGTGGAACAAGTGGAACACAGATAAACCAACTACTACTCTACTGAAGGAATGACAGATACCTCTAAGAGAGAGAGAGAGAGAGAGAGAGACAGAGAGAGAGAGAGCGAGAGAGTGAAAGTGAGTGAGTGTATGAGAGAGTGAGTGAGTGTGTGTGTGTGTGTGTGTGTGTGTGTGTGAAAGTGTGTGTATGTGTGTGTGAGAGTGTTAGTTTGAGTGAGATTTAGGTCTGTGTCATATGTGAACACTGCTGATGACACAACAGGAGCTGACAGACAGTCAGCCGAGAGAGACAGATGCAAGATGGAGGAGAGGGAGAGCAGGATGTGAGAGAGACAGATGCAAGATGGAGGAGAGGGAGAGCAGGATGTGAGAGAGACAGATGCAAGATGGAGGAGAGGGAGAGCAGGAGGAGAGAGATGAGAGGAGGAGAGAGAGAAAAGAGAGGGGGGAGCAGAAGGTGAGAGATGAGAGGAGGAGAGAGGGAAAGGAGAGGGGGAGCAGAAGGTGAGAGAATAGGGGAGAGAGGAAGAAAGAGGGAGAGAAGGAGGTGAGAGAGACAGATGCAAGATGGCGAGAGAGGGAGAGCAGGAGGTGAGAGATGAGAGGAGGAGAGAGAGGAAGAGAAGGAGGTGTGAGATGAGAGGAGGAGAGATGGAGAGGAGAGGGATAGAAGGAGGTGTGAGATGAGAGGAGGAGAAAGAGAGAGCAGAAGGTGAGAGATGAGAGGAGGAGAGAGAGGGAGAGAAGGGGGTGAGAGATGAGAGGAGGGGAGAGAGAAAGGAGAGGGGGAGCAGAAGGTGAGATATGACAGCAGGAGAAAGGGAGAGCGCATGAGAGCAGGAGGTGAGATGAGAGGAGGAAAGAGGGAGCGGAAAGAGGGTGAGAGAGGAAGAGGAGAGGAGGTGGAATGAGATGAGAGGAGGGAGAGAGATGAGAAGAGAGATGAGTCAAAAACGGCAGATGAGCAGGACAGCAATGGTGAGAATAAATGTCTGAATGTCTGACAGCTTCAGAGAGAAAGAGAGAGAGAGAGAGAGAGAGAGAGAGAGGGAGAGAGACAATAAATAGACAGATACAATTATATCCATGGATTCATAAATACACCACCAGACAGGCAGATAGACAGACAGAAAGAGATAAACAGAGAGAGAGAGACAGACAGACAGAAAGAGACAGACAGACAGACAGACAGAGGGAGATAAAGAGCATCAGCTCACAAGAGTGGAGTGGTTTCTTTGTCTTCCTCCTGCACCTGAACAAAGAGGCAAACACACACACACACACACACACACACAAACACACATGCCTACACATCGCCTGCCAGAGACAAGGCTTTGACAGACACACACACACACACGCACAGACACACGTACACATAAACACACAAACATACAAACACACACACACCTTTGATAGGGACACATGTCCAAAAATGGTAAGAACAAAAAAACTTCTAAGAGAGAGAAGAGACACACAACAAGGAGAGAAGAGAGGTATAGTAGGGAAAGAAGGAGAGAGAGAGAGAGAGGGAGAGGGAGAAGACAGTGAAAGAGTAGGGTACAATGAAGAGAGGGAGACAAGGAACGAGTTAGAGAGAGTGTGTGTGTGTTGTAGGGAGGAGTGGAACAGAGGGAGAGAGTGTGTGTGTGTGTGTTGTAGGGAGGAGTGAAACAGGATCTGACTGCTCAGTGGCAGGCTGTCAAGAGTGTGTTTAAAGTCAAGCTTGTCTCCTCCACACACACACACACACACACACACACGCTCCCCATCGGCCTGTGCACCCCATCACCACAGCACACACACGCGCGCGCACACACACACACACATACACAGTTCTCCTCAAAGAGCTCCTTCATGTAGCAGACGCACCATCCCTTCTGTCATCTACCTGCCTCCTATTCCTCACTCATCCCTCTCTCTCTCTCTCTCCCTCCCCCCCCCCCTCTCTCTCTCCCTCTCCCCCCCCCCCCTCTCTCTCCCCCCCCCCCCTTCTCTCTCCCTCTCCCCCCCCCCCCCTCTCTCTCTCTCATCATACACCTGTCTCTCCCTCTCATTCTCCATCTCTGTCTCATTCACTCTTTTTGGCTCTCTCTCCAACTTAAGTTTGGCTTGTACTCTATCCCTACCTCCCTCTATGTCTTTTTTTCGTTCTTTCTCTTTTTTATCCCCTCTCTCTATCTTTCTCTCTCTTTCTCTACCCCCCTCTCTCTCTCGATCTATCTCTCTCTTTCTCTATCCCCGATCTATCACTCTCTCTTCTCTCTCTCTCTCTTTCTCTATCCCCGATCTATCACTCTCTCTTCCCTCTCTGCCTCTCAACTAGGAGGAGCTGAAAATCAAAGTAAGTCCCGAGAGGTGTGTTACAACTCATGCTGCTGCAGTCTCCTCTAACGGGCTCTATAACACACACACACACACACACACACACACACCCACACACACCCACACACACCCACCCACACACACACACACACACACACACGCATGCACGCCGCAGGAGTGGAATGAGAGATGGTTCACTTTGAGCTCTTGCTACTTATGCAAATACACGTGGGAATGCAGACAGTGTGTGTGTGTGTGTGTGTGTGTGTGTGTGCGTGTGTTCGTGTGTGTCTATCTGTCTTTGTGTGAGAGAGACAGAGAGAAAGAGACAGACAGAGAGAGCAAGAGAGAGAAAGAGAGGGAGAGAGAGAGAGGGAGAGAGACTTTGTGTGTGTGTGTGTGTGTGTGTTCACATGTGCACAGCTCTGTCAGCCGTGTGTCAGAACAAGGACCCTGTCTCTCTTTTCATACGTCTGAGAAGTCTATAAATATGTTCTTTCTCTCCATCCATCCATCCATCCATCCATCCTTTCCTCCCTCTCCCTCCCTCTCTTTCTCTCCTCCCCTCCCTTCTTTTCTCCATCTCATTTTTCCGGTCCCATCACCTCTGGATGGATAGACCAATCATCTGTAAAGGTGCCCCCAGTCCTTCGTTCGCCCTTTCTGCCGTCCCCTTTGGCTTCACAATATCACCACCGGCCATATTAGTATCAGATATTTTACTTCAAATCTTAATATCAGATATTTCACTCCACATCTTAATATCAGATATTTCACTTCACATCTTAATGGGTACAGTGACGAGCCAGGTGTGTCCTTTTTATTGGCCTGCTTTCTGAATTTACATCTCTCTCTCTCTCTCTCTCTCTCTCTCTCTCTCTCTCTCGCTCTCTCTCTCTCTCTCTCTCTCTTAGTCTGAAATTCAAATTCGAAAAAAGCTTTATTGTCATGACTAATACACTAATACATGTCCAAAACATTAACAACAGTAACACAAGTAATAATGATTTTTTAAAAAAAGTATATGGAAAGGCAAATGAAAAAAATAAATTAAAAAACACAACTAATGTAGTAAACAGAGGGAAAAAGCACCTATGTATAATAACTGACACACACCCCCACCCCTCTCTTTCTCTCTCAAATAGCTTTAAAGACATGACAAGAACACGTATGGTGTCAAAGC
>CM059284.1:10764768-10767268 GCA_030347295.1 Setipinna tenuifilis
TGGCCTGCAAAGCTTTAACCTGTCCGTCAAGACAGCCCTGGCCAAGCCACACACACACACACACACAGACACACACACACACACACGGTAAGTACATACACACAGTCACTACACATGCAGGGCACACAAACACAGCATAATGTCTGCACTCACATGAGCATATAAACAGCTCACATAGACATCAAACACACACACAGACACACACAGACACACACACACATAGCCACATTTACAAAAGTACAGAAATGTAAACAAGACATGCACACAGGCACACAGGTTCACAAAGATACAGAAATAAAGCAGACACACACACAAACACACACACACACACACACACAAGCATGCCCACACGTGCACACAAACACACACCCACACACGCAGGGCAAACACACTGCCTTGCCCATGTAAACATTCCCGTCCACTCCACACAGGAGGCAAAGATCCCCAACGAAAACTAGCTTTGCCCCCCCCCGCCCACCCACACACACACACACACACACACACACACACACACAACATGGCAAGAAAAACACACTCCAGCCAGCTTCTGCCTGACCAGTTGGCTCTCTCACATTCTCTGAAGAAACACTGTCTGTCTTATTTTATTAATATTTTATACTTTTTTATACTTTGTATACTTTTGGTTTTGGAGCACTTTGGTCGTAAATGTGCTATACTAATTAAATGTACTTAGTTGCTAACTTAATTACCCAAAGATGGTTCTCTTGCCCACACAAACAGCCCTGGTGATCCAGAAGGAACTAGGCCATCCAGCCACAGAGCTTCTAGAATGTTCTAAAAGTGCTTCAAGTTTTTATGAAGTTCTGAAGAGCCTAAATGTAATGTTAACCAGAACAACTTTTTGAGCAACATTTTTGTTGTCATGTTTAGCTACTTTCGATATTACATAGGTACTTTCCCCACCTCTCTCAGTCCTTTCTGTGTGTATCTTCATTACGATCATACTCGCTCTAATTCTCTTTATCTGTATGTAGAGAAAAGAGAAATGTAGAGAAAAGATCATATATTGGTAAAAGTGATGTAATTGTTTGACCACAGGAAGAACAGTGCTCCTGTAAAGGTGAAGCTGATGTGTGTCAATAAACAATCAATCAATCAATCAATCTCTTTCACACACACACGCATACACACACACACACACACACACACACACACACACACACACACACACACACACACACACACACACACACCAGTGGAGGACCGTCAGCGGTTTTTAGGCCTTCTCTTAGGGCCTAAATGTTTTTAGAATAATATTTTAAAAAATACCGCACTTAATAATACTTTAGTTAACAGATTATTCGCCTGGTCTGCCTTTCATTCCAGTTAGCTTCCAACTCCCAACTCCCAAATCACTCCACTAAACGATTTGATCGACATAGCGTGGGAGCAATTAATGGTTTTCATCTTAATTACCTCACCCTCCAAACCCCCACCCCCAGGCCCAGCCAAACAATCCAAGATCCACACCACTGACACACACAGACACACACACGCACACATGCACACATACACACAAACACACACACACACACACACACACACACACACACACACAGGCAAGACACTGTTTCTTTTTCTTTCAAATCAAGAGAAAGGTAAGACAGGTAGCAGACAGGCTAAATGATCACCCAAATGACTGCATTAGGGACACACGGCGTGGTGTTGGTGTTGTGTTGTCTCTGGGCAGCAATGGGCTCCATACTCTATATAGCTCATGCATCATCCAGACACAGCCCTGCTTCAGCGGCCCAGACACAGTTCCTAAAGTGGTGCAGGGAAAGTTCCAGAGGTGAACTTTCTATAGGAACTAGGCCTCGCGAGGACGAGGCGCTTTATCTCGCGCGACGCCACATCCATCATGGCACACTTGGGATTCCAGGCGACGTGACGACACCCAGGCAGGAACCCACTTTACCCACAATGCACTGCTGCTGCTGCTGCTGCTCCTTGATTTGACACGGGTTGGTGTTAGCAAAACATTGCATCAGCCGAGATGTTGTTGCACCTTTTTTTTTTTTTTTTTTTGTGAGGGACCCTGGGGTATGGAAAGCCTTGGATCCGTGCCACAGTCATACAGTTTTAAAACACACACACACACTCTCACACACACAAATGAACACACACACACAAAGCATTGCAGAGACACAGAGAGCATTGCAGCATTGATATGTCTTTTAATCCAGTATAATCCAATAAGGTCTGTGTGTGTGAGCCATCTTTTTGGAGCTGTGTGTGTGTGTGTGTGTGTGTGTGTGTGGATTAGCAAGGCGGTGGCTAGCTCCTGACGCTAAAGGGAGTGTGGACAGGCTTGTTTTGGGCTTTAGAGACGCTCTTAAGCCTTCACTAACACTCTTATCAGTTTTCAACATGAATAGGAGTGTGTGTGTGTGTGTGCGTGCGTGTGTGTGTTTGTGTGTGTGTATGTGTGTGAGTGTGAGTGTGTGTGTGTGTGTGTCTCTGTGTGTGCGTCTGTGTG
>CM059284.1:10779768-10814768 GCA_030347295.1 Setipinna tenuifilis
TCTGGCCTCCATAGCCTTTGTCCCCACATGAGCGATGGGGCCGTAATACCACCTTAAGAGCCCTCGAGCAGCAACACAAACCTTACAGACGCCACACTCCAGACCAGGACAAACACCAAGGCCCTCAGGTGGGCCATGCCATGCGCATGAAAGGAGGTGTGTGTGTCCACGTGTGTGTGTGTGTCTTACTGTGTATGTGTGTGTGTGTGTGTGTGTGTGTGTGTGTGTGCGTTCGTCTGTGAGTGTGTATGTGTGTGTGTATGTGTGTGTATGTACGTGTGTGTGTGTGCGTTCGTCTGTGAGTGTGTATGTGTGTGTGTATGTGTGTTTATGTACGTGTGTGTGTATACGTGAATGTGTACGTGAGTGTGTGTGTGTGTGAGTGTGTTGTCTGCAGACGGGCGTGGTGAAAGATGGTAAACACCTGCAGGCAGTTTGCTGATGCCCAGGGGGGCCACCACCACCACAGACTGCCGCCCCCCCCACACACACACACACACTCCCGACACCCCCTTAGCCCATGCATGGGGGCCAGACACAGCACAGAGCGCTTGGCTTTCTGTCTGTTTTCAACATCTTGCTCTCTCTTTGTCTGTCTCCCCTTTTCTCTCTTCCCTGTCTCTCACTCTCCTTCTCTCTACACCCCCTCTCCTTCTCTTTCTCTCTCTCTCTCTCTCTCCAGGGTGTAAATATTTACCCCAGCTGTGCAGGGTGACCTGGTAGGCATGTGCCACCTCCTCTGGGCCTTTAGCCCCATAACCCCTCCTGTGCTGTGTGTGTGTGTGTGTATGTGTGTGTGTGAGTGATGGAGATCAGAGTAAGGAGGGGGGCCCAGGGGAGCTTACCTGCCCAGCATTGGTGGCCCTTGTGTGGGGAGACAGGAGGGGCCCACAGGAGCAGCCTGGAGGAGGCCTGGATGGACACACAGACAGCCATGGCCCAGAGGGACGGATGGAAGGAGGGATCTGGGGAAAAAATGGGTTTTCATTAGAAGCCCTGGAAGAGAAAATAAAATCATACACTGTTTGTCTTTAGAGAACATTTCTGCCCTACAAAGGGAAAAAGACCATAACTTTAAATGTGGGCGAGAGATTGTTATTGCCACTTCTGTAACAATAAACATCAGTTTTATCACATGGCCAAATATCTTGAGTCAAATTTGTTGTTATTTTGGGAAAAAATGAAATGTTGTCTTTGCCAATGTGTGAAAATACATCCAAGCAGAAGATGAAGTCATTTTTTGAAGTAATTTTTCTCGGTTTCCCACTCTGGTGAGTTAAGGGCTTTTGCCTTCATAGAGCAGATTTGCTCTGACATCCACAGTAGACACACAGAAAGGCCTAGAGATGCCACACATAAAGAAGAATAGCTCATTTACCAGCATTACTACACAACATGTTTCTGCATTCACTCCTACTTACAGACAGACACACAGAGCTACAAATATCACTTACAGGCAGACATAAAGTCTTACATATGTCACTTAGCACAGGCCATTATCTTAACTAAGGAGGACAATAACCTCGAAAATAACAGCGACAATACAACAGACGCTATGTGTCAGCTAATGTTCACACGTCGCCACCGAGACTTATGGATGTCATTTAAGGCGTGCCATTATGTGAGCGAGCAATGGCAGTCCGTGTGGTGACAGAGATATTATCCGTCAACTTTGTGTTTACAAGCGCACAGGATGTGTTTAAGATGGCCCATTATCTTTAACGAGGAAGACAATTACCATGGTGACGATGACAAGGAAATGACATCATTTGTCAAGTCACTGGAGCGCTGGAGCGTTGCACTCTTGACTTCACCACAGATGTGTGTGTGTGTGTTTGATGATGGTGGTTTGCTGATTGGCCTTGATGGATTTTTAACACTCACACCCAGACTTACCCTCTCTGCAAGCCCATTGGCCACGGAGCCTGCCACTCGTGCACAGGAGGCTCTGTGATTGGCTGCCGTAAGCCTTTGGACAAACTCTGTGACCCTGTCCTCTGTGACGGACATGCCTGTCGGCCTATCAGCATTCCTGACTGGCTGTGTCCTTCTGCACACACACAACAACAAAAAGACAGCAGACAGAAGCTCAGTATAGGTGTGTGTGTGTGTGTGTGTGTGTGTGTGTGTGTGTGTGTGTGTCTTAAATAAACTTTGACAGGGACACCCTGAAGGCAAAGCAAAGCCTGTGGTGAGGAATGCACTCAGACAGCTTCTTCCCTGGTGGAGCTTGAGCAGAGAGAGCTGACAATGCAGACCCCAACAGGCACACAATGGACAAACAGCACCCCCTGGAGGTGAAAAACAGAGGTGACGAGTGTTTTCGCCCAATCCTACTCTTTATTGGTATTATGACCTGATTGCGTGTGTAATGCATGTGTAATGCATATGTAATGCATGGTTTCATTAACTAAAAGAAATACAAGACAATCCAGGACCTGTAAGTAGTGGATGACAGAACAAAGCAGATCTCTATGAAAAAAAAGATATTTTAGCTGGCCTACAGACTTCAAAGAGAAGTTTGGTGTGAATCAATCCACAGCCCTGTTGTTCAATGTCACAGAGTGCTCTTGGTAGGAATACATTTGATGCAACATAAACTGGAACTAATGAACTGGTAGCTAACACTAGCTGAATGGGGCATAGAAACTAACTTTCCATTTAGTTAATGTTGACTGCTGATTTACTATTCAGGCTATGCTGCATCAAATTTCTCATTCTTGTTTTCCTACAGACAACACTTGGTCACCTCAGACAACAGGGATATGGACTGATTCACACTAGACCTCACCTTTAACACTTGAACCATACCTTAGCCATTGTCCCTGCAGTTCATATCCTTAATACATAGGCACTAGCACTTTAGTGCTGCAATGCACTGCATTCACTTTGCAGCCATTTGCATTATGAGTGCACTTCTTGCATTTTCTTTTCCCACTCGTATGCTTTTTATAATTCTCTATTTCTAACCCGATGTAGGTCTTGAATGATTTTTTAAGTTCTGTGGTGTTGTGTTGTGTATTGTCTTTTGTGCTGTCTAGTGTCCATGGTGTTATGTTGTCTTGCCCTGCAAAAGTATTTGCCCTCTGGGGTTATGATAAACTGACTTGACTTGACTTACCCTTACAATGCAACCATGGACCATGGCCATTTTAAAACTTCAACACAATGGGATCCACAAAGTGGCTATTATTCTTCTCAGAGCTTTAGTCCTGATCAGGTCACATCAAGTTTGGTCTTCAACCATTTCAAATAAAGGTCTGAAAATATGATTACTTAGATCCCTTTAAAGATACAACCATAGCTAAATGCCAAACGCAAGGACTGTATATGTCAGACATTCAACTCAAAGCTACGCAAGTCTGTACCATTACTCTCAAATCTATGACAATGACTATTTCTCAGCTAAAACCGTGTCAACCTCAAAGAGAAGATGAATAGCTCTCGCTTTGTCCTCTCCCAAAATACTAATATTGTGTCGCCACCTAGTGGCAGAATTCAGATCAGCAGTCAGTGTCTTCCTTCAGCCCTTTGCATCAGCGGGTCATTCAAGGTCCCCAAGTCCATCCCTATTACCAGCGCTTCATATTACAATTATGTTCCAAACTCACTTTTGTCATACTATTTTTGCGCACAGCCCCGAGCACAATGGCATTCACTGGGAAAACAAATTACATTGCAGTTTGTTTTGAATTTTACATTCAATTCTTCTGTATACAGGTAGTCCTTGTTCAATCTTTCTAAACACTGGGGAACATGCAGAGTACGTGCCACTATGTGTGTGTGTGTGTGTGTGTGAGTGTGTGTGCGCACGAGTGTGTATGTTTGAGTGTGTAGTTTGCAAAGACCTACAGTATGCACTTTCAAATCCTGTACTAGTACAGTAACAACAAGATCTATTCTGTTCTGCTATACTGAAACAAAAGGATTATGCAAAACCTGAATAACATTGCTGAAATAGAAATCCGCAACTCAAAGGAAGAACACACTACTGTCTGACACAATCCTGAAACAATTATTTATTCATAGTTTTCATGGTTCAGCTGCCTCCACAAAAAAACACAGCACTACTGCTCTACAAAGGCAAAAGTGTGAACACAGAAACTTGGACAAATGCCTACAGTTGTCATAACGCCCATTAAAACATACTGTTGATATAATAGTGGTGATGCTTGTATGTACTTTCTTAATAGGAGAAAGCAAGATATTTAGCCACAAGACAAATGAGGTGTTATAAAGTCCATTTCCAATCTAAACTTAGTTCTGGCAAAATATGTAGTTACTGCCTTTTAGCTTTGTAGACCAAAATAGCAGCGATGTGTTGATGTACTTTCTTAATGTGAAGAAGCAAGCGGTTTAGTCACAAGAGAAAGGAGGTGTTATAAAGTCAATTTCCAGTCTAAACTCAGTCCAGTCTAAGCTAAAGCCATTTCTATGTCTATGAAGTCTATAAAGTAATTTCCAGGGCAGAATATGCTAGATGGCTAGGCAGGTACGGAGTGGGAGGACAGTGTTGTGGTTTGTGTCTGTGTTGGACAGGACACAGGACAGAAGGTACAGGGTACGGTTACATCACAGGCACCGACCGGGCAGATGGCACCCGGCTTTGTTTACACGCAAGCAGAGAACCAGACAACCAGAGAACCAGAACATCAAGCACAGCAACGATCATTAACCCCAAAGCCACTTATGATATGTGAGTCAAACTGAGTCACAGTGACCTAAAGTTCAAATTTAAGGTACGAGTGAAAAGACGAGATGATACAGTTTAAATTGATTTCTTGGTCAGACACACACCTTTACCAATTGTCAGGATGTAGTTGTTTAAAAATACGACTTCCCACCATCTTTTTAAAATTCAAATCATGTGAAAATCACATCATTTTGGACATTTTGGTAATATTTCGATGCTGCAATTAAACTGCAGATTTTTAACACTAATATAGATATCTTGACAATAAAAAGTGAGGAGATGTTTTTAAACACCTTTTGTTTCATAAAAGAACAAAAAATAAAATGTGATATTTTTAGGCTCAGCCTGTACTTTAAAAGTGGAATTTGTGACTTCAGACTCATTTCCCCAGATTGGGTCACATATCCTTTAGGCTGGAGGTTAAAGATAATTTTAGGTTAAAGATCATTTTTATGACATACTTAAAATGATGCAAGATCATCCATTGCACTTGCAGTCATTAAAACTTTTGCATAATCATATAAAGAGAGAACAAAATTGTAGTGGCCTGGCAGTTAAGGCAACAGATTTGTAACAGCAGGTTCAAATTCACCAACTACCAGATGTGCCACTAAGGTACCCTGAGCATGGTACCGTCCCCAGGCACTGTTGTCATGGCTGCCTCCTGCTCGTGTGTTTGTGTGACAGGTTAAAGGCAGAGTCAATTTACAACTGTGTGCTGTAGTGTGCCGTGTACTCACAATGACAAATGGGTGCTCTTAAATAATATAATAATATTTCAATTTCATAAATAACAGAAGACAATGAGGAAAAATCCAACTGGAGTGATGACATCCACTAACACAATAAGATGCACCCAGTCAGTCAATTATAGTGGGGGGTGTCTAGTGTGTATGAGGGTCAGATCTTTTGAACTGGCAACATTTTGTACAGATGTAAAACATCAGCTGTAGTTACACATAAAAAGTGACCACATTGTTAAACAAGTGGTAGGGTTTTTGTTTTAACTGTTTCAGACCTAACTAAAGCAGGTTTGTAGTATGGAGGTTTTTCACTATCTTAGACCTAACCTGCCCAGGTGCCAAATGATGAACAAAGGGATAACTACAAGTTAAGAAATGCGTAATAAATGCTTCATAGGGAGTAGTTACTATGAAATGCTACCAATCAGTCATGCAGTACTGTCTCAGACATAACTAAACCAGTCCTATCACTAGTCCACGTCCTAAGAACCCCCCCCCCCCCCCCCCCCAAACATGGTGTTGTATTGATTGTGAGTACATTGTTTACTTTAGTGAGGTAATGGTTCCTCCTTTAAAGATGTGACTGAAAAAGCTTCTGTGAGGTATATCGATGCCAAGTGAGGGGGAAAATGTGGGCAAGCAGAGGCACACACCCACACACACTGAGGTACCCTAAGCATGGTACCCTGTTACTTGCCTAAGAGTGCATTCATATTTGTAACACTGACGAGAAGTTACAACCCAAGTAAGAAAGGCACAACAGCACATCAGAGAGAGAGAGAGAGAGAGAGAGAGAGAAAGAGAGGGACACACGCAAAATGAAAATTTACACATCAGGTTAAATGAAGTAGAAAGACAAACACTTGTCTGGAAAAAAACGAGCATCAACACACACACACAGACACACAGATGTGTGCCCTGCAGATGCATGGTGCCCTGAACATTCAGAGAATCTGGGGTTTGACATACTACAAGTCTACATCAATGCATAGGTATAGTTGGAGTGTATTACAAACACGCGTTTTAATGCCATTGTGAATGAATACTCTCAAAGAGGGCAACTTGCCACTTTCATACTTCATTTTCCTAACAAAGCATAGGCATCTCATTCAGGGAGGACTGGCAGATGACTTTGACTGAACTCATCTGACTTTAG
The DNA here is from genome assembly GCA_030347295.1 of Setipinna tenuifilis. NCBI lineage: Eukaryota > Metazoa > Chordata > Actinopteri > Clupeiformes > Engraulidae > Setipinna > Setipinna tenuifilis. The sequence goes on from CM059284.1 coordinate 10,786,361, forward strand.
AGAGATGCGATGGACCAACATCTCCCCTGTCAGACTCTTTCGCTTGGAAGGTGATGTGAAGGTGAAGCAATTAATCACACCAGCCACCAGCACACCTGTTAAGGGTGATCAATGATGCCCCACCCCCTCCCCCCTCTTGCACTGACAGCATTTATCATTAGCAGAAGTTTAAGAGAACTTTGTCAAAATATAAATCTCCCAGTGTGCACCTGTCCCCCATACTCCATTAACGACCAGCGGTGGCCATTAACATCAAAACGTGCAGAGTAGCTGGTGAATCGTAGTACACATCCATCCTTGCTGTCTCCCCCCCTCGTTTCATATCACGTTCGAAGGCTCTGGAAAGCGACATTTTCAATTTGTGGAGCTGGAGCTCCCTCTTGTGTTTGTCTTCGGTCATTACTCCTACTACGCAAGGGGGCGGTGACAGAGGGGAAAGCGAGAGGAGTGGAGGACGAAGAAAAAAAACACAGAGAAAAAATTCAAACGTTCTTCCTGGAAATTCTATGAACCCGCCACAACTTCACCACATGACATTTCAGAAAGAAAATGCGACACTCCTTCTCCACGACTAGCAGCAGGCCCCGACTTCATTCAATGGCCGCGATTACCTCACAAATAATTATTTAAATACACACCAAGACGACAGGTTTACACCCTGATCTTACGCGGTTGTACAAAACGAAAGCTTTGGCAGATTACGCATTTGTAACCGATTTGACTGTGCGAGAGTAGCCATTTAGTTAGCGAGAAAAGCGTGGGCTTTTCGCTAGTAGCGATTTTGCAACGCATCGGCTGCCCTAACTCCTACTCGTTTCCCGTAAACCACGAGTAACTGTATGAGCTCATCAGTTTCCTTGGAAGCTGCCAAAGAGGGCAAGTTTCTACAAATTAAACAGTCGACACAAACACGCCAACTGATGTGCCTCTCTCCAAACCTCTGGCGCAGAGTAAGTTTAAATGAATGGCGTTAAAAGACGTTGCGAGCTAGCCTCCATTTTAATAAAGAGGCTGGAGAATCATAATGGCAATTAATTAAGGCGATTAGGCACGCGGAAAATGGCATTAATCAATGCGCGCACCAGAAAGGGCTCAGGTTGATTGGATATAAACTCGAACGTTCCATGATGTTGCCAAGAAGAAGCAAGCGCATCATTTAGTAACAGCGTACCTGTTATTGACGTGCTGAGTGCAGATGTGAAAGTGTAAAAAGTGCTTTGCCGCCCGCTTACCTGCTGCCAAAAAAGCAGAGCGTGGCTGGGAGGTGCCTTGCCCGTTTTCCACAACGTTAATATGTTCGCTGTTACATCCCAAAAGACAGCCACGGTGTGCATTCTCCTCTTCCCCATTCAAATGGACGCCTGGCAAGTCACGCAGCACGAACGTGGTCATGTTTGAAGGTTTAATTACGCATTCCAAATCCATACGCATGTTTGAAATGACGGCGAGAGGAGGGTGCACTTCCACACACACACACACAGACAGGTTATGAAACCGAGGCAAAGATGTGAAGATGTGACCGTTACAGTGGCTTGATTCTGCCAAATTCTTTTCCCAAAGGGTTTGCCATGTAATTAAGACAATGTCGCAGAAAAATAGCCACACAATGTTCTTGTCCAAACGCCAGGCAGTAGTGAACGGCTCGTAAATCCACGCAAGCTGGACGGACGTGTTTGCATGTCCAGGAGTCGTGAGACGGTGTGTGGCTGAGCTGCAGCCGCTGGCCAGCGCAGGCAAAGCAGCGGAGAGGATTCGAAATTGCGCAGTTTTTATTCCCTTGCAACGCAGGCACTCCGTTCTTCGTCTTCTTGTCCCTCTCCGCTTTTTTCGGGTGCTATCCTCTTCTTCTTCCTCCTCCTCCCCTCTCCCCTTTTCCTCCTTCTCTCTCTCTCTCACTTTTACTCTGGAAGTCTCTTCCCTCTCTCTCATGCAGGTTATTTTCGGTGGACGAGTCTTGGACGGAGGTGCCCCGCCTCCACACTCGTAGGGAAAGCACAGGAGGCAGTGACTTCCCAAAAAATTCCCACTATTTCTTCATCTTTTCCGGGAAACATTTGGGAATAATGCGAGGCGACTTCCTCAAACGCAACCATACCTCCTTGGAAACGCAGGGCCCATCCACTTGTAGGAAATGTTTCTTGTGCAAAAAAACACATCGTTAGTCTGATTCGTTCTACCTAAAGCCACAAGGATCACACATGAATCTGCGATTTGAAGTAGCCCACTCAAGAGAGAGATTGGCATCTGAAAATTGTGGTTCTCGCCACGGAATGAAAGGCGACATTTTGTATCCCCCCTAATTGACAACACGGGCGGCTGTGCGTGTCTTTGAGTGAGTGAGGCGCATTCTTAAACAGAGGTCAGGGTAGGACTTTGATAAAAAGGGAGCTTTTGAATTCCCTCTGCTCCTCTCACACAGTCAGATGGTGCTTTCAGGTGGGAGGGAACTCTTGGCAAATTAATGAAACACTCACAGGAATTTGTTCCCTCTTATTGCAATCTAGGATGAGGTGGGCCACCGCCACCCCCGCCCCCCCTTACCCCCACCCAAACACACACACACACACACACACACACCGTTTTTAGATCTTGAGGACTAAACTGATTACAATGGGGGCCTTGGGAGGCCTATTTGAATTTGAATTCGTCGTGTTGCTATGAGCACGGCAACAAGCAGTTGAGCGGTACACAGACCCATACTGCTCCCGCATAGAGACCCTTACTGTATGAGGACCTCTTTCTCTCTCTCACACTCCTTCTCTCTCTCTTGCTCTTTTCCTTTCTCTCTCTCTCCTGCTCTCTCCCTTCCTCTACCTCTCTCCCCTCTTTTCTCTCACGCTCTTTCACTTTCTGTCTCTCTCCCCCTCGCTCTTTCTCTCTCTCCCTCCTTCTTTCACTCCCCCTTCTCTCCAGCTTTCTTTCACTTTCTCTCTCTCTCTCCCTCTCAATCACTTTCTTTCTGTCTCTCCCTCCTTCTCTCTCTCCCTCTCTCAGGACATGGGGAGGGAGTGGTGGATGAATGCCACTCTGAACAGCATAACCCTTTCAGCTTTCCTCCATGCCCTCTCCCCTCGTCCCTTCTCATGTCTAACACCACAGCTATTCTCCCCTTCTTTTCTCTTTTCTTTCCCTTTTTTAATGTTCTCAGTCGATTCCCTTGTTCTCCTCGTCCTCCTCCTAACCCGTCTGGCTGCTCTTGTTTTGATTTAATTCTCACACTCCTGGAGACTGGGAGCCTGGGTTCTGGATGGGTCTCATAGGCCTGTGTGTGTGTGTGTGTGCGTGTGCACGTGTGTGTGTGGCTGTGTGGCTGTGTGTATGTGTGTGTGTGTGCGTGTGGGTATGTGTGTGCGTGCCTGCCTGTGTGTGTGTGTGTGTGTGTGTGTGGTGTAGGGGGTGTCTGCAAAAGCAGACACTAGGCTACAGTTACAGTCATGTCTGGAGAGACAGATGACTCAATCCCCTCTCAGTCGCTTTGTCAGTGAAAGAATGTTTAAAACACCACTTGCGAGATGTAGAGAAGAGTTGAAGAGGAGAGAAGAGGAGAGGAGAGAAGAGGAGAGAAGAGAAGAGAAGAGGAGAGGAGAGGAGAGGAGAGAAGAGAAGAGAAGAGAAGAGCAGAGAAGAGAAGAGTTGAAGAGAAGAGAAGAGAAGAGAAGGCGGTGGAATTACACTCAGTGATCAGGTCAGCAAATATGCGCTGACTGGGGAGACGAGAACATTTGCTTAAGTTTGCATTTGGCCTTTTCTGTCTGAAGAGCTAGAGTGAGCCTGGCTTCCCTTCTCTAAGTGCTGACACCTAGGAGAGACAGAGAGAGAGGGAGAGAGAGAGAGACAGAGAGAGAGAAAGACGGAGAGGGAGAGAGAGGGTGATAGAGAAAGAGAGAGGGACAGATATATAGACCGAGAGAGAGAGAGAGAGACAGACAGATATAGATAGACTGAGACGGAGATAGGGAGAGACTGGGATTGTGTGTCTGTGTATGTGAGACGGAGAGAGGGGGAGGGATTGTGTGTGTGTGTGTGTGTGTGTGAGAGAGAGAGAGAGAGAGAGATTGGGATGTTTTTTTAGGATGCCCATGTAAAGCATCCTGTGTTTATTCACTGGGAGTTACATAAACGCACACAGGACGCCGTCACTTCAAATAGCTCTTTTATTTAAATGAGTCTCTACAGTACATCCTTGTGTGTGTGTGTGTACTGCAGGAGATTACATAAATTATTGATCAACCGCCAACCTTTCGGCAGTCAATCACTGATCCTAAAAACCGTCCAAATTAACCCCAGCATAAATAAGGCACTGACTGTACTAGGGGATGTCCTGGAGCCCTTCGTTTAACTTAACACACACACACACACACACACACACACAGGAATGCAAGCACACACGCACACACACACACAAGCACGCACGCACACGTACACATACACACACACACACACACACACACACACACACACACACACACACACACACACACACACAGTGACAGTTTGTGGCAGGGCATCTGGCAAAAAGGGGATTTTTGGCTGAGGCTTGTAAAAAACAAACCCTAAACACATAAAGTAGCTACTGAGTGGGGAAGTGTGTATTCACATCCAATATGACATCTCCATTTTGACGAGTTACATAAGTAAAACAGCATTACCCAGGGACGGCGAAATGTTGCATCACTAAATTATAGACCTCTCTGGGTTTGTGGCTACATGGTACTTCCTCTTTCAGACACACACACACACACAGCAGACAGCTATGTCTCTGTGTGAATGTGTGTGTGTGTGTGTGTGTGTATGTGTGTGCATGCTCGGGTGTGTGTATTTTTTAACCATATTTGGCAACTGTCAACATGTCAACAATTTTATTCCTGAAAAGTTGTATCTCCTGTATGGGGGTGGCTGAATATATGACATGTGTGTGTGTGTGCATGTGTGTTTTTGACAGTGTGTGTGTGTGTTTATGTGACAGTCATGGTTAGGAGTCCATGTGTACGTGCGTGCTGCTGTTGTCCACAAATAAATAGGCTCTGTACATCTGCATGTGTGTGGTGTATGTGATTGTTATGTATGCATCTCTGTGTGTGTGATTGTGAATATGTCATGTCATTGTAATAATATAATTATTGTTTGTGTGTGATTTTCATGTGTGTATGTGTAAGTGTATGTGTGTGTATGTGTGACTGTCATATGCGTGTGTGCGTATGAGATGAGGTCTGTGTGTCAAGGCTCATGAGTAGTGCGGTGCTCCTCTTGATCCAGTGGTTGAAGGACATGTGTGTGTGTGTGTGTGTGTCTGTGTGTGTGTATGTAAATAGTGTGTGTGTGGGTGTGTGTGAGATGAGGTCTATGCTTCCAGGCTCATGAGCAGGGCTGTCCCCCTCTTGATCCAGTGGTCAAAGGGCATATGTGTGTGTGTGTGTGTGTGTGTGTCTGTGTGTGTGTGTGTGTGTGTGTGTGTGATGAGGTCTATGCGTCCAGGCTCATCAGTAGTGCGGTGCCCCTCTTGACCCAGTGGTCGAAGGGCATGGATCCGGACTTCAGGTCCACGGCCACCACAAAGGAGGCCCGACCCGCACCCCCAGAACGCACAGGGAAGTAGTAGCAGGGACACAGGTACATGCCTACACACACACACACAGGAATGAACACATGCATATTCACAAATATGAAAAACACATACTGTACATACACATTCATTTTCTGTTTTTGCTTTACCATGAAAGCCCACACGTGCGCACACACACACACACACACACACACACACACACACACACACACACACACACACACACACACACACACACACACACACACAGGAATAAACACATACAGTACTGAATATCCACATTAATCTTCTGTTTCCTTTCATCATGAAAGCACACAGGATAAGACTCAGGATAAACAGAGATAACACACAGGATAAACAGAGACAAGGATAGCGAGAGTGAGAAAAATGAGAAGAGAAAGACGACGAGATAATGAGGGAGGAAAGTGGAGAAAAAGAAAGGCAGAGATGATGAGAGAAAGGAAAAGACGGAAAGACAGGGAGAGATGAATAGAAGGTTGGAGAAAGGGAAAGAGAGAGGGTGAGATGGTGAGTCAGAGAGAGTGAGAGAGCAGGAGAGAGAGCAAGAGAGAGCAGGAGAGAGAGAGAGAGAGAGAGAGAATGAGGAAGAGGGAGAGAGAAAAAGAGAGATAAAGAGAAAGAGAGCAGGACAGACAGAAAGAGAGACAGCAAGGGAGGGAGAGAGAGAGGAGAGCGTGCAAGAGAAAGCAGGAGAAACAGAGAGAGAGAGAGAATGAAAGAGAGAAGTGTGTGTGTGTGAGAGCGAGAGGATTGTGAGAGAAAGAGAGAGAGGAGTGTGTGAGAGAGAGGGAGTGAGAGAGAGAGTGGAGTGTGTGTGAGAGAGAGAGGAGTGTGTGTGAGAGGGAGAGGGGAGTGTGCGTACTCTTGGCCATCTTCTTGCGGTTCTCCACGGGCCTGAAGTGGATGGTGGGCATGGGGCAGACCAGCTGCATGGGCTCAGCCTCCACCAGACACGAGTTCTTCTTGTCCCAGCCAGCACCCTCCAGATACAGACCCCGGATAAACACACCATCCTACACACACACACACACAGATGAGCACAAACACACACACACTCACACACACACACACACACACACACAGATGAGCACACAGACACACACACACACACACACATACTGTAATATGATCCTCGTGGGGGTCGCCTGTACAGAACATGCATTATGGGAGCCACCCTTTCCTGAGGCCCTAGAGCCACGAAAAAAATCAGTCATGATCAACTAATTTTTCTAAACACAAATATCACTTCAAATTTCAAGTACAATAAAGTTTAGTTTTGAGCATGACCTGGTTGTCACATCTGGGGACTTTTCATGTCTTTTGTTAGTTTTGGGGCCCCGTCTTCACACACCCCGGTTAAACATCACTTCTGGGTCAACAATTCACACACTTCAGGCAAACCTTACTTGTGGGTCAACGAGTCACACACTTCATGCAATCCTTACTCCTGGGTCAACCATTCACACAGTTCATGCAAACCTTACTCCTGGGTCAACAAGTCACACACTTCAGGCAAACCTTACTCCTGGGTAAACCATCCACACACTTCATGCAAACCTTACTCCTGGGTCAACAAGTCACACACTTCATACAAACCTTACTCTTTGGTCAACAAGTCACACACTTCAGGCAAACCTTACTCGTGGGTCAACAAGTCACACACTTCATGCAAACCTTACTCCTGGGTCAACAATTAACACATTTCAGGCAAACCTTACTCCTGGGTCAATAATTCGCAACTCCCAGGTAATAGTACACCCCAATCAACAATTCACTTACCTAAAATTAAAAATAAACGTTTCCATTTTCACAAACATCAGCTAAACTCAATTCTGACTGTTTTTTAATAACATTTACAGACCCTTTGCTCCACAGATTGTGTGGCAATACTACAAAAGTATTTCTATAAAGTGGGGTAGTCTTGGTTAAGATAAGGTTAAGTAGTGTAATGAAAACAAACTCTTAATAAAACACAAGCTAGTAACAATGTAACATATAACAAGTAGCATTAGCTATTTTATTCAATTGGGAGAAACAAGAAAAGGGAATAGCACTGCCAACAAATCGTTTGACGTAATGCTACTGTGAACGCAACAGTCTTAACATCTGTTTTTATTGTTTTTATCAGCATGTTTAACATCTGTACATATAACAGTGTACAGCACCTGTTCAATCTCAAAAACGTATTAAATGATTTGCATGAGGTAGACTCTGTATAGTTTTAAAGTGCTTAGCAGGTTAAAATTAAACGTATGTTTTACAAAATACAAATAAAATGTATAGAGCATATTGAAAATATAGAAACAGCATGCTCTACATCCTGTATTTTTAAAGGGATGGCAGTGTCTAACAGCTTACAGTTACTGCTGAAAATCACACTTCTTTACAAAACCAAAACATCAGATGATTAAAATGCTTAGTTGTGTTTGAAACTGTTGAAATAAATTCCTAAATAAAAAAGAATAGATTTTACAGTGTAGCTTTTGTATTTTCATTCCTTTTTCTTCAGAGCATCAATGCGGTTTTTCACATAAAACTTAATAGCTTTCCAATCTCTAGCTTTTAAGTGAAGAGGTTCAGATTTCAGGCAACTATCACAATCAGATTTCCCAGGCACACGGCATGTTCTAATGAAGTTCATCATATGTTTTTCAACTGCGTGAATTTCTTCAGGCTGCCACGGTTTTCTCTGGAATGGTCTGCGTACTACATGGAAATTAAACCCAGGGTTATAAATAAAGAAAAACATACCTTTTGTAGTAAAATCTTTGTTGTTCTCCACCTAGATTGTCAGAAATAAATACCTTTACACGCTCTGGTCACCGTCTTTGTATGTATGTAGCCTTTCATCTTAAATTAAAACAGATAAAAACAAAATAAATATAAAGAAATCACATGTTATTCATAACTTGTAGTATTGCTGACACATAAAAGGAGATGGTAATTTCTGGATATATTTTTAAGTTGTACTTCTATAAGTTTAAAGATCCTATGACATGGTGCTTCTTTATCCTTTTATATAGGCCTTAGTGGTGCCCTAATACTGTACCTGAAGTGTTTTTCCCCCAAAATTAAGCCTTGGCGCATAATTACAACCTGTTTGAGCCAGTCCCACTAAGAGCTTTCCTCTGAATGTGCCGTTCTGAGTCTGAAGCTTTAAATGCTAATGAGGAGAAGGGATGCGGGCCAATGAAGAGGGGTGGGGGAGTGGCCTTGACGACCTTCATACCAAATATGGTAGAGCATGTGTTAAGCACGTTTTAATGTTTACAGTGGATCTGTCGCTAGTAGACTTGCAGACGTTCAAGCTTTTCAACTGACTCAGAATCTCATCCCAACAGACCAGCACCTGAAGCTGAAACTCAGCAGCTACAGCTACATCAATCAATGGTTCCTTTAAAATATGTCTGTATAAGATACTTTTGTTGGTTAGTTTATGTATGCTGTTACAGTTATTATCATGTAGCTTATGTAGCTAGCATACGTTGTTGGCTTTTCACGTTGCTATGATTCACTATGTAAGGGACAACAGCAGCTGTAGTAATAATAATAAATAATAATAATAATAATAATAATACTGTAATAATACTAAGCTAGCAGAGCCTAATTACTTGACACAAAGCGGGAAACAATTATAACAAGCTCTGCAGACACCTGCTAATAGCTCATTGATTTGAATCTAGTGTGAGGGGAAACCATAGGTGGGCCTATGCAGATTTAGGAAGAGTTAACAGGCCATTTCATCATCAGTAAAACACTTGAACTACTGCATAGCTGGTAAAAGACGGCTGCATTCGTTTGTAGTAAGATCACCGCCTGTAGTCCCATTGCTGTAAGGCACTCCAAATTTGTATCCTGGTAAACCAGCCCCTCGTACTTCACTTCGTTTTGTACAGAGGGCCTGGACCTGAGGCATTGAGAGATTCCTTCTCCGGTAGCATTCTGTGCGACCAATCAGCAAACAGAGAGTGTGTTCGTGAGTGATGACGATGGTCGTAAGCAAGGCTATTCAGTCTGTTGTGGCAACGCTTCGGAATATCAAGAAATTAGCGACTAGACGTTAACAATTGCAGAAATTTAAAACGATTGGATCTGCCTTTACACAGAGTCCACACCTCCAGTTTGCTGATTGGCCAAATTTGAATTCCACCAGAGAAAGAATCTCTAATTGCCTCAGGTCCAGACCCTCTGTACAAAACAGTTAAGTACGAGGAGCTGGTTTACCAGGCTACCAAATTTTGCCCATTCTCATCTGATCACTCACGCACACCATAGCAAGACATGCACTCGCATTACAATATTTGTATTCGCATACGTTGATGCAATCCATTATTTGCCTTTACCTTAGCGAGCCTGCTAACTGGGATGATGGCTGTTAGCTGCACAGCTAATATTACAGCCACATTCTATGGATAACAAGCTAGGCAACCATACAGCAAGGCAACAAAATCATACAGCATTAGTTGACTTACTCATCCAAGATTTGTTGCTGAGCCAACAACAGTTGGCACTGATCAAGGCTTAATCCACATGATCCACAAAACTGAAATGTGTAAAGCAAGCAATGGGTATCCTGCTCTGTATTGACCCAAGTTGACGAAATGTTTGGCGCAGACATACAACAATGAACTTGTGTGGGCGCATTCCCACCGAAAATAAAATTTAAACCACCATGAGGCTCAGGAGAGGAACTAAAAAAATTGTTTTTAATTCATTATCACATACAAACATAGAGCAACTGCTGTGCTTCACTCATTTTAAAGCCACGATATCTCTCGAGGAAAACCCAATGTGGTGGTGCTAGTACAGTCACAGCCATAAAGTTGTAAAAAGTCGAGCTTTTTTTCTCATGGGATGGGCCAAATTTTCTGAGCGGATTAACCAGAGAAAGGGGGTGGAAACGTTTGCCCTTATGACGACATAAGGGGAAGATTGAAAATTGACATGTCTGAGCTTTCATTTTTTTCAAAAGCAGATGAGAATACAAATTGCTTGCTTTACAAATTTCGGCATGTCTAACCATTTGGGGACCATAAGCCACATGTTAATGTTAAAAACCTCATAAAATAAAAATTTCATGCCATGGGACCTTTAAAACCTTTCACATTCATGTAAAATACTTCCAAATATACACTAAAGAAGGCATATAGTACACTGAGGAACCAAGAGCACAAATGTGGTACATGCTGGTTTGCTTACCTGCCGATCTGTCTGAGTGAACTCAAGTACAGCAGAGTGTGCTGCAGTGACTGTGCAGGACTGTGCCCTTTCAACAGCAGCACTCTGGACATAAAAACAAGCACACATGTTAACATACAAAGGCACAAAACATGCCGAATAAATAACAGTTAATCATTAAGTCATTAACGTAAATTACCTTGTAAACAACTTTGTCTTCAATAACCTGGCTAGAGCAACCGGTAAAATCCATGTCACAGGTTTCTTCTTCAGAGCTTGTGTAGTCAACCAACACCCAACAGTCAGTTACCTCCAGATTTGTTTGAGGGAATTCAACCACACCAGGATGTGCTACACTGATTATGCTGGAGTCCTCTCCTTGATATGTAGTCTCAACACTACCTGCATGACTCTAAACATGAATACAAACATAACTGAGTTAGGGGTGGCCAAGTCCACAGCAACACTTTGATTCATAGACCTACTTAATTACATGTGTAAAAGCATATAAATGCAACAGTCTATATCAAAGATAAGAGGTGGTCACCTTTGTAAATGTATGGTCGTCAATATCTAATATCACCATAATCACACTTCACTGTGGTATATGTCATGTGTGGGGACCAACTACAGAGTTATCTGTAGTCAACATTACACACACATGGTTAACCTTGTAGGGTACATATTACCACATTAGCAGTGAAAAAAACACTTTTACTAATAAATTAATGTCAATAAAACTTCTAGCCTATTTGAAGTTAATCATCTTCTCATCCATTTGACCATCAAGATTATATGAATACCTTTTTGTACACAAAACTGTAACAACCATAATCTTGAGTCATTGACCAATACTTAATTCATAAATCAATTAAGCTAGGGGGAATTTGTAGTTAAACATGAATGCAAACATAAATGAGTTAGGGATGGACATGTTCATAGCAACACTTTGATTTATAAACCTACTAGATTACAAGTGTAAAAGCATATAAATGCAATAATCTATACCTAAGATAAGAGGTGGTCACCTTTGTAAATGTAACCCATGGTTTACAGTATCTAATATCACCACTAACTCGTACAAACACACTTGACTATGGTATATGTCATGTGTGGAAACCAATTACAGGGTTGTCTGTAGTCAACATCACACACACATCTGGTTAACCTTGTGGGGTACGTATTACAACAAAAACAGCAAAAACACACTTTTACAAATAAATTCATTTCAATCAAACTTCTAGCCTATTCGAAGTTATTCATCTTTTCATCCATTTGACCATGTTACAACCCAAAACGTAATAACTGCCCATAACGTAATAACTGCCAATAACGTAATAATTTGGGCCCATTTGAAACGTAATAAAGCCAATAACGTAATAACTTGCCAATAACGTAATAACGCTTAACTACCCATACCGTAATAGCATCCTGCCCATAACGTAATAAGGTATTACGTTATTGGTAGGTTATTACGTTATTGGCCTTACACTGAAAAAAAGCTTTGATAATGTAATAACGATGCCAATAACGTAATAATTTGGTGCCATTTGAAATGTTATAAAGCCAATAACGTAATAACTTGCCAATAACGTAATAACACTTCCCTACCCATAACGTAATAACATTCAGCCAATAACGTAATTAGGTATTACGTTATTGGCAGATTATTACGTTATTGGCCATGTGTTGCAACCCAAAACGTAATAACTGCCAATAACGTAATAATTTGGGTCCATTTGAATTGTAATAAAGCCGATGACGGAATTACTTGCCAATGGCATAACAACACACTTCCCTACCCATAATGTTATGATTTTCTGTCAATAACAAAAATACGTTCTTACGTTATGGGCAGTTATTACGTTTTGAGTTGTAACACAAGGCTAATAACACAATAACCTGCCAATAATGTAATAACTTATTGGGTTATTGACAGAAAGTTATTACGTTATGAGTAAGGAAGTGTGTTGTTATGCCATTGGCCAGTTATTCTGTCATTGGCTTTATTACGATTCAAACAGACCCAAATTATTACGTTGTTAGCAGTTGTTATTATGTTATAGGCAATTATTACGTTTTGGTTTGTAACACAAGGCCAATAACACAGTAACGTGCCAATAACATAATGACTTATTTGGTTATTGACAGAAAGTTACAATGCTATGGGAAGGGAAGTGTGTTATTATGTCATTGGCAAGTAATTCCCTTATAGGCTTTATTACAATTCAAATGGACCCAAATTATTACGTTACTGGCAGCTATTATGTTATGGGCAGCTATTAGGTTTTGGGTTGTAACACAAGAACAATAACGTAATAACATATTTGGTTAATGACCGAAAGTTATAGCGTTATTGGTAAGGAAGTGTGTTATTACGTCATTGACAAGTTATTCCGTCATTGGCTTTATTACGATTCAAATGGACCCAAATTATTACGTTATTGGCAGTTATTACGTTATGGACAATTATTAGGTTTTTGGTTGTAACACAAGGCCAATAACGTAATAACCTGCCAAAAACGTAATAACTTATTTGGTTATTGACAGAAAGTTATAAGGTTATGTGTAAGTAAGTGTGTTATTGGCAAGTTATTCCGACATTGGCTTTATTACAATTCAAATGGACCCAAATTATTATGTTATTGGCAGCTATTACGTTATGGGCAGTTATTACGTTTTGGGTTGTAACACAAGGCCAATAACGCAATAATCTGCCAATAACGTAACACCTTATTATGTTATTGGCAGAATGTGAATTATTACGTTATTGGCATCGTTATTACATTATCAAAGCTTTTTTTCAGTGTAAGGCCAATAACGTAATAACCTGCCAATAACGTAATACCTTATTACGTTATGGGCAGGATGTTATTACGTTATGGGTAGGTAAGCATTATTACGTTATTGGCAAGTTATTACGTTATTGGCTTTATTACGTTTCAAATGGGCCCAAATTATTACGTTATTGGCAGTTATTACGTTATGGGCAGTTATTACGTTTTGGGTTGTAACAGTCCATCAATATTAGATGAATACATTTTTGTACACAGACCTGTAACAAGCCTAAGCTTAAGTCACAGACCAATACTCAATTCATAAACTAATAGAGCGAGGGTAAATTTGTGGTGGCACATTATCTGCAACAGAACACTTCCATCCTGTTTTTAAAAAAGAATAAAGAAAATGCACTGATTCAGTTACCTCCAGATGATCTGCTTCAGGGAGTTCAACCACAGCATGATGTGCTACACTGATTGTGCTGGAGTCCTTTCCTTGATATGGAGTCTCAACAGCACCTGCATCATTCTAAACATGAACACAAACATAATTAAGTTATGGGTGGACATATTCATATCAACAGTTACATTCATACACTTACTGGTTTACATGTGTAAAGGCACATAAATACAATAGTCTATACCTAAGATAAGAGGTGGTCACCTTTGTAAAAGTAACCCATGGTTTACAGTATCTAATATCACCACTAACTCGTACAAACACACTTGACTATGGTATATGTCATATGTGGGGACCAATTACAGGGTTGTCTGTATTCAACATCACACACACATCTGGTTAACCTCGTGGGGAACACATTACAACAACAGCAGCAACAACATACTTTCACAAACAAATTCATGTTAATCAAACTTCTAGCCTATTTGAAATTAATCATCTATTTTATCCATTTGACCATCAAGAGTATATGAACACATTTTTGTCCAAAGAACTGTAACAGGCATAAAGTCAAAGACCAATACTCAATTCATATCACCAAACAATAAATCTAGGGTGCCTTTTGATGGCAAATTATCTGCAACAAAACATTTCTATCCTCTTTCTAAAATAGAATGAAGAAAATACATTGATTCAGTTACCTCCAGATCTACTTGAGGGAGTTCAACCACAGCATGATGTGCTACTCTGATTGTGCTGGAGTCCTTTCCTTGATATGGAGTCTCAACAGCACCTGCATCATTCTAAACATGAACACAAATATAATTAAGTTAGGGATGGCCATGTTCATACCAACACTTTGATTCATAGATCTCCTTGATTACATGTATAAAAGCATATAAATGCAACAGTCTATGCCCAAGATAAGTGGTGGTCACCTTTGTACATGTAACCCATGCTTGACAATATCTAATATCATTACTAACCACTAGAGTCACACTTGACTATGGTATATGTCATGTGTGGGGACCAATTACAGGGTTGTCTGTAGTCAACATCACACACACACACATCTGGTTAACCTCGTGGGGTACATATTACAACAATAAAACCCACTTTTAACAACCAACAACACACTTTTACAAAAAATTCTTGACTGTGGTATATGTCATGTGTGGGGACCAACTACACTCAGCTTCACACACACATATCTGGCTAGCCTCGTGGGGTACATCACCAACACCAAACAATAAATCTAGGGTGCCTTTAGATGGCAAATTATCTGCAACAAAACATTTCTATCCTCTTTCTAAAATAGAATGAAGAAAATACATTGATTCAGTTACCTCCAGATGATCTGCTTCAGGGAGTTCAACCACAGCATGATGTGCTACACTGATTGTGCTGGAGTCCTTTCCTTGATATGGAGTCTCAACAGCACCTGCATCACTCTAAACATGATACAAACATTATTAAGTTATGGGTGGACATGTTCATATCAACAGTTACATTCATACACTTACTGGTTTACATGTGTAAAGGCACATAAATACAATAGTCTATACCTAAGATAAGAGGTGGTCACCTTTGTAAAAGTAACCCATGGTTTACAGTATCTAATATCACCACTAACTCGTACAAACACACTTGACTATGGTATATGTCATATGTGGGGACCAATTACAGGGTTGTCTGTAGTCAACATCACACACACACATCTGGTTAACCTCGTGGGGAATGCATTTTAACAATAGCAGCAAAACCACACTTTTACAAATAAATTCATTTCAATGAAACGTCTAGCCTATTCAAAGTTAATCATCTTTTCATCCATTGGTTCATCAAGATTAGATGAATACATTTTTGTACACAGACCTGTAACAAGCATAACCTTAAGTCACAGACCAATACTCAAGCATAACCTTATGTGACAGACCAACACTCAGTTCATAAACTAATAAAGCGAGGGTGAAATTGTGGTGGCACAGTATCTGCAACACAACGTTTCTATCTGTTTTTTTTTTTTTTTAAATAAAGAAAATACACTGATTTAGTTACCTCCAGATCTGCTTGAGGGAATTCAACCACAGCATGATGTGCTACACTGATTGTGCTGGAGTCTTCCCTTTGATATGGAGTCTCAACAGCACCTTTATCACTCTAAACATGAATACAAACATTATTAAGTTAAAGATTACCATGTTCATAGCAACACTTCGATGTGTAGACCTACTGGATTACATGTTTAAAAGCATATAAATGCAATAGTCTATACCTAACATAAGAGGTGGTGACCTTTGTGAATGTAACCCATGCTTGACAATATCTAATACCACGACCAACTATTACAATCACACTTCACCATGGTATACGTCATGTGTGGGGACCAATTACAGGGTTGTCTGTAGTCAACATCACACACACATCTGGTTAACCTTGTGGGGTACATATTACAACAATAAAACCCACTTTTAACAACCAAAAACACACTTTTACAAAATATTCTTGACTGTGGTATATGTCATGTGTGGGGACCAACTACACTCAGCTTCACACACATATCTGGCTAGCCTCGTGGGGTACATCACCAACACCAAACAATAAATCTAGGGTGCCTTTTGATGGCAAATTATCTGCAACAAAACATTTCTATCCTCTTTCTAAAATAGAATGAAGAAAATACATTGATTCAGTTACCTCCAGATCTGCTTCAGGGAGTTCAACCACAGCATGATGTGCTACACTGATTGTGCTGGAGTCCTTTCCTTGATATGGAGTCTCAACAGCACCTGCATCATTCTAAACATGAACACAAACATTATTAAGTTAGGGATGGCCATATTTATACCAACACGTTGATTCATAGATCTCCTTGATTACATGTGTAAAAGCATATAAATGCAACAGTCTATGCCCAAGATAAGTGGTGGTCACCTTTGTAAATGTAACTACACTCTCAGCTTCACACACATATCTGGCTAGCCTCGTGGGGTACATGTAATGACATTAGCAACAGAAACACACTTTTACAAACACACCAGTTATATGGTTCCCTGTAGTCAACTTCACACACACAGCCAGTCAACCTTGTTAGGTGTATATTATGATGTTAGCTGCAAATAACTTATCAACATGATCTATAACTAGACCATGAACTGGTGTGTTTTACTGACATATACTGAGAGCTTGTTGCTAAAGCTCTTGTCAATGATGACAACACTCATTTTGTACATTTTTTACAGTTTTAAACTGAGTATCTGTTGAAACCATTTCGATGTGTATGTCACATACTTACAACACATATCCACCTGTCTTTGGTGAAAACAAGTGGATTACAGAAATCTTCTAACTTAATGATACAGCGTTGTTGAACTTGAATGCCTATGACCTTCAACGACAAAAATATCTTTCTTGAAATAGTTAACACTCACCCTTTTTCTCCATGGCCAGTCCATATCACCGTAGTTGTAGGTTATTTCCTCTCCTGGTTGAATTTGCCGTATGGCAAATAAGCACAGGTGAGGTTTCCCTTTGACGGTGATTCCCTTCATCTGGCTGTTTGGATTGAGGTGATCGTCATTGACTAGTCGGCCAAAGGAGTGGTCATCTACTGCTGCATCAATGCTAAAGACAAGACATACAATTATTAGTCATTCACAGACAGGAATATATTCACATTTTGTAGACCATTAAAAGAATAAATGCATTAGTAGAATTGTGTACCAATAATTTAAAAGCGTATTTGTATTTTCTATAGCCTATGTTTTTTGTCCACAGGTATGTCATAAAAGAGAAGAGTGCATAAAAATATTAGGTGTCACAGCCTATCACTGTGACTGATGTAAAAAGTACTTACCAGTACTTTTTTCCATTGACCTTAAATTCAAAAAAGTACACTTGAAATGCAGCATGGTAGATCCTTCTGCGTCTCTGACATTCATCAAATGAAATGATCTCTCCTCTGTATTCAACTAAAAAATCTCCTTTTTCGAAGTAAGTTTGGCTGAACACTCCTCGACCTATTTAGACCAAAAGGGATTACTTTAACTTTAAGGGAAGGGCTACCATTTTCAACTGGCCATCATGTTAATCAATAATGTAAAATTAGCTGAGCTATGCAACTTTAAAACTATTTGTGATATTTCTGAGAAGATGCAATTCATAGCACATTTGATATGAAACACAAACAAAAACACAAACATATCTGCTGCATATGGTGACCATGTCTAAAACATACTCACTCCACACCCACTGCATACTGTGACAATGTCTAAAACATATCAGCTGCATACTGTAACAGTGAGCTCTTGTTACATGATCGAGCTTGTTACATTAGCACGTTATCTGAAGTGTACCACACAAGCTGCTTTGAGGGTGGTTCCAGAATAATATTTTGGTGACAGGAAAAGTGAGCATTGCGCTTGGCACAATGTTCAACAGGGTTGGTCTTATATTACTTCATTAGTCGTGGATGTGGTTTGGGCATAACATACAATACACCAATCAGAGTTTATACTCTCATTCCCTTTAAAAGCCAGCCATGCTTTTTTCCATGACCAGTTGCTATTACCATGGCGGACTTGCCTGGATATGTCAAGAACGCTTTTCTTGGAGGAAACCAAACTGCTTGTGCACATGAGCAGTTAATCTAAGGGGATGGAAGGAAGCCCCCCAAACTCCCATGCATCAAGCAAGCAGGGAAGAAAATTTCTTTAATTGTGTACTCTAGAGCTGGGTATTGGCTCAGGTACACCGATTCGATTTCAATTCACAATACGATCCAATTCAATCCTATTGCATTTCGATTCAATATTGTGTTTTATAGGAATGTAAGATGAAATACAATGCAGCAGTTTTCATAATATGCAGGTAACAAGTGCACAACTACTGATGGGTTTCTATAAATGTCATACAAAAGCTGTGCGCACAGCCAAGGGGCTAAAAATCAGAACCTGTCTGTCCAGCAATATTATTCAGGGATTTATGGAAGGTTATGATATAAAGTGCACAAACAAATTTGACTACGATTACAGTGTATTTAATAACATTAGGTGGTTTATAAGTGATCACCAACACCAGGTTAAATGACCTTGACTGGACTTACAGCAGCCTATAATAATAAGAATTTATAACTACTGGTCTTAGCAACCAAATATGTTCTGTCTTTCATTTTAACTAAGCCCTGGTGGTTTATTCAGGTGTAAAAGGAAGGTTGTGTGCAAAAACGAATGATCTGTCTCCTGTGCAACAGAAACTCACTAGCCGTCACATTATTTGTGACATTTTTAGCACAATTTCAGATTGGGGACGTTTCTTACAAGGCAATGACGTGACAGATTTCGAATCCAAGCAAAGCTTTTCCTATGAAAAGTTATTTCATGTCAAAGTGACACTAAAACTAATGGAAGTCTATGGAATGCTAAAGGCTACTGTGGACTATGCTTTGCAGGTTGACCAGCAGCTCGCAACACACACATGTGCCTCGCTGTTTTCAATGGCAACGTACCCTACTATTTCACTTGCCAATATATTACCGTCGTTATTAACACCTAAGCATATAACACTTTATCAAATAATAGTATGCATTACCATCATCAATCACCTCCGCAAATATATCCTCTAAAGCTGAATCCATGCTGCACAGCAATCACTGATCTCGTCGAAGTCGGTGTAGTCTGGCTCCACATCAAAAAGCTCCGCATGAATCTCCTTCAAAATCCACCACATTCTTTGTGGTCTTGCCATTACCCCAAAAGCAACATGACTGAGACATACACCGAAAAACGAAGAAACATTGCTCATCAAAATCGGAAGTCCTGTCTAACCTCTAAAGCATTAACAAGCCAGGTGCGCTTTGCTACACCTGAGCGCTCGTCATTACGCAGTACCCAGAAAAACGTATCGATAGACCAATCAGGGTAAATCATCTATTAAACAAAATAAAATCATTAAATTACCTAATTACCGTTTTGTAAGAAGGCATACTATTCGGTAAGAAAGATTTCAATCACTTCTGGGAAGCCCAACACACAAAGGAAGTAAGATTTGAGGCCACGTTTGAATGTAAACAATACGAGTGCTCTGGTCATCGGTGAAACAGACCGTCGTTTATGAAAAACAGTCAGTCGACAGCAAATAACAACTGATGAATTTTATAGAGGACATCTTTAGCTTTTGATCCATGTGTAACATTGTGTGTAAGCTTGAATTGGGTGGTCGGGAAGAGCTACGGTAGATCACGTTGCATTCTTGGCGTAAATGTTACTGTTTTTCACGATGCAGCGAAGCAAACAAATAAATATTGAACATACCCATGTAGCTGCAACCAATTATTCAGATACCTTTGAAAACTTTGCTTACCTTTGAAGGAGTTTATATATTTGGCAGTTAGTTCTGGCCTGTCTGCTGACAAGGAGATGTAATGCGTTGCTTCTGCAACGGGGTCTCGATGACATCTCTTGCTGCGACGCATGTCCTCCTACAGCAAGTTTGCTTACATGAGTTCACAAATGCATAAAATAAAGAACAAGGCTATTTAAAACATCTGTCTACTAGTTAGCTGGACCATAACATTGTAAACATCCTACAGTGTTGTTTAAAGAAACCAAAGGAGGGTCGTAAAAAGTATCATCCAGTGAACAGTGAACAACGTTGAATGCGAAGTCCGAGGCTTCAGACAAAAACGATTTAAAAAAAAAATATCCGTGACCACCAGCGTTTGGAAAGCAATGTGCCAGCTTGACTAACTATTTAGCAGGCCAACGTTTCTGTTAACTCGTGTACTAGTAGATGTCGTAAAAAGCCAGATATATTCTTACTGAAATCCGAAGTCTGTTCTGTGCGCATTATCAAACGAACATCATTGGCTTTTGAATGAACTTTGAGGAAATCCCCGCAGAATACACAGACTACACTGACAAGTAAATGTATCGTTTGAAAAGTATATAAAATGAGTAAAATGGCCAGATATGTTATGGTGATCAGGCAATCATGATGTAGGTCTAAACAAACATTGGGCGTGCACGTCTAGGCCTATCAGACGTCCGATGTTTGTTGGGCATGCACGTATAATTCCACACAAAAAAAAAAAAAAATATATATATATATATATATAGGCCTATATATATATATATATATATAGTTAATAACAGCTAAACCTACAGAAGAGAGGCTTATTCCCAACCTCTCACTCCCCATGGCTGATCCTCTCACTGTCACTCTCTCCCTGCGTCAGTCACTTGTTTTAAATGTCGGGGCTTCAGTCGGTTGCCATACTCTCATATCAATAAATTGCTTTAAATACATGCCTTCTGCACGAGGTAGACAGGTAACTTACCAAGTCTAAATTTGACTTTTACATACTTCCCCTACTTTCAACTGATGTAGCCTACCAAGTCAATTAGTTAAAAGCTAGCTTCTAGCAGCCTGACAGGTAATTTACCAAGTCTAAATTTGACTTTTACATACTTCCCCTACTTTCAACTGATGTAGCCTACCAAGTCAATTAGTTAAAAGCTAGCTTCTAGCAGCCTGACAGGTAATTTACCAAGTCTAAATTCGACTTTTACATACTTCCCCTACTTTCAACTGATGTAGCCTACCAAGTCAATTAGTTAAAAGCTAGCTTCTAGCAGCCTGACAGGTAACTTACCAAGTCTAAATTCGACTTTTACATACTTCCCCTACTTTCAACTGATGTAGCCTACCAAGTCAAAAACTTGCTTAATTAGCTGGCTAGCTAACTTTACCTGGCAATTAGTTAAAAGCTAGCTTCTAGCAGCCTGACATGCAACTTAAGCTATTTCTATAGTCAAACAATAAATAACCAAAGTTTTCAGTTATGACAGGATGTATAATGATATCTAGGCATTATTGGAAAATAGTTCATTAATAAATGTGTCAACTATAAAACCTACCTTTTATTAAGGCATTACACGTGGCTTTGTTCTTCCATCCATGGAAGTCTTCCAGTAGGTCTTTCATTGCTCTTGAATGTTGTCCAATGAGGTTCCACATGTAAGTCACGTGACATACTGCCACCATCTAATTGGTTCAAAGTGTGTGAAGAGTGTGTGTTGAGCAGATCGCTGCAATACCAGTACCTGCCGATGTTGCAAGGGTGGCGCTTCAGTTCACACACTCTCAAACACACATAAAGTCGGTTTTTCTGCATTTTAAGGTACACCGAGATATTTTCAGGGGTTTATCAGTGACTTATCCTGAACTCAAATATATGGTTAACTTTGTGGGGAACAGCACTTTGTACCCCATGAAGATTTTGTACCCCACCGCGTGAGTGGGCTACCCGGTCTTGTACCCCACAGTGATAGGAATGAAAACGCACACACACACACACACACACACACACACACACAGATGAGCACAAACGCATGCACCCCACGAGCTCAAACACACATACATAGACACATACACGCACACGTGCACACATGCTCACACGCATTCATAGACACAGACATGCACAAAAATCACACACACACATATACCTCAAACATACATGCATACACACACAAATCACACCCACACAGACACAAGCATCCACATACACATGTTCACACGAACACACATCGCATCCACCCAGACCAGCACGCACACACACACACACACACACACACACACACACAAAGCAATGAAAGCTTTCAGGGTTAGCAGTAATTTTAGTACAGTCTCTTTGGAAGGAGCTGAATTTAGACAGAGAAAATGAAAGAGAAATAGTAGAGATGGGAGAGATATGAACATGGAGGAAGTTAAATAGAGAAACAGCAGAGGCATAGAACAAGGTGGAGAAAAAAAGAACAAGAGACAATTGTGTTGCTTGCGTATGTGTGTGCGAGTGTGTGTGTATGCGTGCATGTGCCGTGTGTGTGCATACCTGCATGTGTGTTTGCGTGCATGTGTGTGTGAGTGTGTGTACGTGCATGTGTGTTTGCATGTGTGTGTGTGTGTGTGTGTGTGTGTGTGAATCAGTCTTCACAGGGCCCTGTGATATATGTCTGGCACCTGGTTAAGAATAGCTGTGATTCCCCCTGTTGCTTTGCCAACACGCTCTCTGATACTGAGCTCACACACTCACAGCCCTCTACACACACACACACACACACACCTCATCCCACCCTCACACTCACAGCCCTCTACACACACACCTCATCCCACCCTCACAGTCACAGCCTCCAGCCCTCTACACACACACACACACACCTCATCCCACCCTCACCTCTGCACGTGCTGCCAACACCAACACCAGCACCACGACACGCCATGTTTGCAACATCCTTAATATAATATAATATAATATAATATAATATAATATAATATAATATAATATAATATAATATAATGCAGCCCAGCCCTCTAAAAATACACACCTCATCCTACTGTCGCTTCGAAATGTACTACCAACACCAACACCACAACACGCGTTTAAGCTGTTTTTTTTTTGCTTGTTTGTAACATTCTTAATATAATATAATATAATATAATATAATATAATATAATATAATATAATATAATATAATATAATATAATATAACAATGTGCTGGGTTAGACTGCCAGTAGTAACTACAGCTACAGGTGGCCCATAACTCAACCCAAAGTAGTATAGGTGCATTACAGTGTCACTCATAGGTTGCATGCGTAAGAGACAAGTTACCACTATACTCCAAATCAACACTGGCTCACTACTGATTATTCTATATTTAATATTCATGACAACAAGAAAAATAATCCCTTACATCTAAGTGGAGGGTGAGGTATATGGTTCAGTGATAAAACTAAGTAAGTTAACAACAACAACGACGACAACAATAATGATAATAATAATAATAATAATAATAATAATATTACTACAACTACTACTACTACTACTACTACTACTACTAATAATAATAATAATAGTTACACATCCCATAATAGATTACGGTAGCTGTATAGCTTTACTCCTTTATCAGAGCTGAGTGAGCTGTACTGTGGGACTCCTCCGTGAGGTGAAGATGAGGTCCACCCTGCTTCAGCTGGCTCAGTGGAAAGCCCCCCAGGGGGTATTCCAGGAAGGGGGATTAGTAACCAGTCTGCCTATGGCCAGCATGAGCATGACTCAGAGTGAGGGCTACATCTACTACAGCAGCTCTGGGGCTCTATGCTCAACACACCACAAAACAAAGCAGGAGGGATTTACAGTGAGAAAGTTTCCAGCTCTCCATCTGTGTTGGCTTGTCACTAGTGTACGTTACTGGAATACCCTGATGGCCAGTATTATCACTCTCTTTAAGTCTTTTATGAGGTATGGATAAGGAACACATGTGTGTGTGTGTGTGTGTGTGTGTGTGTGTGTGTGTGTGTGTGTGTGTGTGCATTTGGCGTATGTCTGTTTGTGTTTGTGTGTGTGTGTGTGTGTGTATGTTTGTGTGTGTGCATGTGTGTGTTTATTCGGTGTGTGTGTGTGTGTGTGTGCATTTGGCGTATGTCTGTATGTGTTTGTGTGTGTGTGTGTGTGTGCATTGTATGTAACTGTGAATATGTATCTGTGTAGTGCATGTGAGCTGCCCCATCCCCACCCCCAAACTCACCTTGGGTGGGTAGAGGAGATTGTTGTCGTCCACTGTGGACACGATGAACTCCCAGGACAGGGTGTCAATGGAGACCTGTGGAGGTGGAGAGGCAGGTGTGAATGATTTACAGTCTGAATGCATTAGTGTCCATACACTGGGGACTACACCTGTGGATTATGTGAGGTGTGGTCTGTGTGGTCTGTGCATAAAAAAGTCTGTATGTATTTGTGTGTGTGTGTGTGTGTTTTATTCTCACATTGAGCTGTCTGGATGCATGCTGCAGAATGGCATATGTACATGTGCATGTATTTCTGTGTGTGTGTGTGTGTGTTTGTGTCTCTCACGTTGAGCTGCCTGGCTGCAGGCAGCAGGACAGCGGTGCATGTATTCACGAGTGTGTGTGTGTGTGTATATATGTGCGTGTGTATATAAGTGTGTGTGTGTGTGTCCCTCACGTTGAGCTGCCTGGCGGCGGACTGCAGGACGGCGGTGAGGAATCCGGTGGGGAAGGTGAAGCCGGAGAGCCAGAAGAGGACGGGGGGGTGGGCCGTCTTGGCCCAGCGGGCAAACTGATCCACACGCTGACACAGGTCCCTCGTCCACGACGCCAACGGCTTTAGGGATGGATACGTCTGAGAGAGGGATGGAGAGAGAGAGAGGGAGGGATGAAGAGAGAGAGACACACAGAGGGAGAGAGGGACAGAGAGATGGAGAGGGAAAGAGAGAGAGAGAGGGGGGGAGAGGGGGAGAGAGAGATGGAGAGAGAGACAGAGGAAGAGATGGAGAGATGGAGAAAAACATAGAGATGAAGAGAGAAAGGGGCAGAGAGATGGGGACAGAGAAAAAGGGACAGAGAGAGAGCGGGAGAAAGGGATGGAGAAAAAAAAGACACAGATGGGGGGGGGGGGGGGGGGGGTCGAAGAGAGACAGGAGCAGAGAAAAAAGGAGAGAAAGATTTTAAAACTTTTAAAGCTTTATATGAGCACCATCTACCAATCATACATCAGTGAAACAGCCATACAAACAACAAATAGACCACCCACATCCAGAGATGAGACAGCAATACCCCCTCACATGCACGCACGCACCCACACACACACACACACACACACACACACACGCACACACACACGCACACACACACACACACACACACACACACACACACACAAAATAACCCTTATATTCTCCCCGTTATACTTGAAAAAGTCATAATATCATTTACCAACTTGGTAAAGAGTCGCATCAAGGAGAGAGACAGAGAAAGACAGAAAGAGATACATGGAGAGAAAGAACTAAATAGAAATATGGATAAGCAGACAATGGATGATGGAGAAACAGAATAAGACGTATAAATCATATAAAGCAGTCGAGAGTAACAATATGTGACTTCAAACTACTGAGTATACTGAATCAACTTAGACTTCCATCAAATTGAGATAAGAGGCTGAGGCAGAGATTGAGGGAGAGAGAGAGAAAGAGAGGGAGGAGAGGAGAGAAGGAGGGGGGGGCAGAGAAAGATTGAGAGATGGAGTTGGATAAGTAGGCAGGGGAAGCATAAAGTAAGTGAGTGTAAGCCACAAAGACATATAAATCAACAGCTCAGACTAACAATGTGTGACTATAACTTCAAACTACTAAATGTGCTGAATCAGCTCAGACTCCTATTTATCTCAACAATCAAATCAAATCTGTCAAAAAGTTAATTTGTTATGGAAAAGTGCTGAAGGGAGAGATGAGCGACTCTTTTGGGGAGGAGAGAGAGAGAGAGAGAGAGAGAGAGAGAGAGAGAGAGAGAGAGAGAGCCTGTGTGTGTGTGTGTGTGTGTGTGTGTGTGTGTGAGTGAGGGAAGGATTGGTGTGTTGTGGCAATGGCGTACAGCAGAGGAGGGGCAGGAGCTTTTAACTGTGGACAGATAGCATCACACTGATAGGGCCCCAGACAGCAGCACAACTCTCTCTCGCTTCCTCTGTATGTCTCTTTTTGTCTCTTTCTCTGTCTCTCTCTCCTCCTCTCCTTCCATCTGTCTTCCTCTCTCTCTCTCTCCTTCTGTCTGTGTCTTTCTCGGCCTCTGCCTCCCTCTCTGTCTGTTTCTTTCTATCTCTCTGTCTTTTATTTGTCGCCCTCTCCATATCTGTTGCTCTCTTTATCTGTCTCCCTCTCTTTCTACCTGTCACTTCATCTCTCTCTCTCTCTCTCTCTACCTCTCTCTCACCTGCTCTCTCTTTCTCTGTCTCTCTCTCTATCCCTGATTGTATTTGTCACTCTGTTTCTCTCCATCTCTCTCTCTCCCTGCCCCCCCCCTGCGGTGAGTGTAACTCCTGCTCGTTACTGTGTCGTTATTGGCGGTGGCACTCACAGAGGAGAGTGGAGTCCAGCGCTGCTATCGCTAAGGGAACGCTGGCATGGTTCCACGAACAAGACGCCACAAAAGGCCCTTCAAAGCGAAGGACACTCCAGCAGTGCCACCACCACGCCACCCAAAGACACCCGTCCGCCTGCCCACCACTGCAGGACCTGTCCCCATTAAACACATGCAAAAGGGGGGGCGGGGGGGCTGGGGAATGTTGTGTGTGGAGGACGAGAGACAAAGGTAATTCAACGTACTAAATTAAAGCTCATGCCATCAAGACAAAAATCCTGAAGGTATTCATGCTTCTTTCATTTTGTGAGAGTAAAAGTAGGCCACACTATGCATACACAACATTTATTCTTTACAACTGCAGGACCCCTCCCAGAGTGTGAATTACCCCTTTATAACTGGGGGGTACTATCTTTTAGGGGGGTACTACCGTTTAGGTTTAGCAAAAAGTACATTAATATGTTGGTACCCCCCAACCCTGTTATTTTGGTCTATTTATGGGGTACTGGATCTTGATTGGGGGTACTGCACCCACCAATACCCCCTGTAACCTGGACTATGATCCCCCCCCACACATGCAAAGGGGGCTGGTGAACAGAGGCGGACATCCTGGGTTCAGAGAGTAAAAGTCCTGCCACATATTTGTTTCAGCCGATTCAATGTAACAGCTGATCCCTAGGTAGATGAGATAATTAGTGAAATCACCTGTGTACGAAGCACGGTCAGAAGGAATACATGGCAGGACTTTTACTTTGTCAATCCAGTTTGTCCGCCTCTGCTGGTGAAGGTTGTGTTTGGATGAGAGAAAAAGGTAACTCAACATCTTAAATTAAAGCTGATGCCATCAAGACAACATTTAAAAATGAAAGTTTTCATGCTTTTTTGATTTTTTGTGTGACAGATAAAGTAGGTCACACTATGCACTATACACAACATTTACTCTTTACAACTGCCGGACCCCTCCCCACATGCAAAGGGGGTCTGGTGAAGAGAAGCTGACATCCTGGGTTAATACATTCACACACGTGTGTGAATAAATGTTGTGTATGCATAGTGTGGCCTACCCTAAATTATGCTGTGTGTGTGTGCATGTGTGTGTGTGTGCGTCCGTGCGTGTGTGTGTGTGGATGTGTGTGTGTGTGTGTGTGTGCATGCATGCATGTGTGTGTGTGTGTGCATGCGTGTGTGTGCGGCACACAAAATGAAAGAAGCATGAACACTTTCAGCATTTGTCTTGATGGCATGAGCTTTCATTTAAGATGTTGAGTTACCTTCATCTCTCATCCACACATGACATTCACCAGTGTGTGTGTGTGTGTGTGTGTGTGTGTGTGCCTGTGTGTGTGATTGTGTGTGCGTGTGCTAAAATGAGAGAGCCATAGTCTCATGGTGTGGAGTGTGTGTGTGTGTGCCTGTATTTGTGTGTGTGTGTGTCTCTCTGTGTGTGCCAAAGTGTTTCAGGTGCTAATGAAGTGTGCCTGTGTTTTGTCTGCACACCTATGTCTCTCCTAAAACAGCATTGCTAAGTTACAAACACG
>CM059284.1:10832268-10834768 GCA_030347295.1 Setipinna tenuifilis
AAGCACTTACTCATAAAATTAGATCAAAAATATGATATTTTCTCAGTTTCGGTAACCATTTTGTAACCATGCCCATTTTCTCCCGTGGGCTGCTGGGATTACATAAAGTGTAATGGCTACCTATGGATCTGAGAGGAAATTACTCTGAAGCTGAATAAAAGTTTCCAAGAGGAAGAGAAAGCGTAAAGGCAGAGAGGGAAAAAAAGACGCTTCAGAGGACAATGAGAAGAAGAAGGGGGACAATGAGGAAAATGGATAAAGCGATTACTTCCAGTGCCACTGACTTTGAGGCGAAAGCGTAACGTAACGAATCCTAACGAGTTAAATTGCTTCCATAAACAGGGGCTCTTGTGGGGGCCGTGTGAGGCTGACAAACGATCAGTGCTGGCGTCCGCCCTGATGGCATTAATATGGAGCTGAACTCTGGCTAATGGCATTAGCGTAATAAAATAAAACACTAGCGAGCGAGTGAGCGAGAGAGTGCGGTGCTGCCAGCCCCCTCATACCTGTTAGATGGGGGGGGGGGCAGAGAGGCTACATATTCACCATTTAGGGGTAGAAGCGGACAATCAAGCCACCAGCCTGGGATGAACTTGATCTCGGACAATCCCTGTGTGTGTGTGGGTGGGTGTGTGTGTGGTGGGGGGTGAAATGCTACAGCCCAAAAGCAATAAAGAAGGGGGGGGAGAAACTTTAGAAAGACATTTTCAGATACACGAGCACGCACACACACACACACACACACACACACACACACGCACGCACACACACACACACAAACACACACACACACAGAGACTGTATTTACCCTTGCTGAAACCTTCATTATGTAGTGCTCTCTATTAGCGTGCTAACGATGCAATATCTTTCCCGGCACAGCATCATTTTCAGCACATCTCCTTCAGGTAAATCCCACCCACACGCTAACACACACTCACACACACTCAACTTAATTACACCTTCCCCTGCCTCTGCCTGCTACATTATATCTGCCAGCTACACACACCCCTCTCAGAGCACTGTATAGACTCCCTATCTTCTCTCCTCTCCTCTCCTCCTCCCTCGCTTCTGCCATCTCTCTATCTCCGCCTCGTTTTATTTATCTCTTCTCCTCAACCACAACATCCTTCTTCCCTTTTTTCCCTCCTCCCTTTTCCCCAGACTCATGTACATCCCTCTTCATATGCTGCATGTCTTCTTTCCTCTTCCCTCTTCTCCCCCCTTTTTTCTTCTCTTCTTCTCTCAGTCTCTCTATCTCTGCCTGATGCTATCTATCTATTTATCTGTCTAGGCCTCTCTCTGCCTCTCTCTACCTATCAATCAATCAATCGATCAATCAAGCACTCTCTCTCTCTCTCTCTCTCTCTCTCTCTCTCTGCCAAATATATGCCAAAATGTACACCATCCTTTTCCGAATACTCTTAAAATCTGTCTCCCATCTCTCTACCCATTTGCCCTCTATCTGTCTGTCCACAAAAACACACACACACACACACACACACACACACACACACACACACACACACACACACACACTGACACACACACACACACACACACACTGACTATATCCACACCTCTCCCCCCATCTGCCCTCTATGCGTGTGTGTGTATGTGTGTGTGTGTGTGTGTACGTGTGTGTATGTGTGTGTGTGTGTGTGTGTGTGTGTGTGTGTGTGCGTCTGTCTATGCGTGTGTGTGTGTGTGTGTGTGTGTGTGTGTGTGTGTGTGTGTGTGTATGTGTGTGTGTGTGTGTCTTGTCCTGTCCGTCGGTCACCTGGCAGGGGTGCGCTCTCGGGCTCGGGGCTGGTGTACCACAGGTTCCAGTCTCGGGGGTACTGCTCAAAGGAGGCCATGAGGCCGTGGAAGCTGGTCAGCTTGTCCAGCTCCGTCACGTTGTCCCAGTTGGAGTCGGACAGCCAGCTGGTGCACGGGTTGTCCATCTGCCCCTCCTTATCCAGCACCTGACATCAGAGAGAGGGACAGGTATACACACACGGCGCGCACGCACACACACACACACCACAGGTAGAGGGAGGGAAAGGGAGAGAGGAGTGGAGAGAGAGAGAGTAAGGGTGAGAGAGAGAGAGAGAGAAATGGACGTATGGAGACAGACACATGCACACGCACACACACACACACACACACACACACACACACACACACACACACCACAGGTAGAAAGAAAAGTAAAGAGGAGTGGAAAGAGTGAGAGAGAGAAAGGGACGTATGGGGAGAAGGATAAAAAGAGTGTGAAGGAATAAGGAAGAGATGAAGAGAGGAATGGGGAGGATTAATGGAGGAAAGTGTGTGTGTGTGGCGGGGTATAACGAGGAATGAAGAAATGAATAATATAAGCAGAGAGATGGGGGGGGGGGTGGAGGGAGAGAAGTACAGACAGAGAGAAGAAAGAGCGGAAGAATGAGGTAATAAAAGGTAAGAGTGTGAGGAATACATTAGGATGGATGAAGGCAGCGCATGAAATAGACATGTATGAACA
>CM059284.1:10852268-10859768 GCA_030347295.1 Setipinna tenuifilis
ATCACCTTCCTCCATCACTGCTCTCTATCTCCTTTTGGTGTTTCATCGTGTTTTAATTTACCACTAGACCTGCACCTCATTTTCTCTCTCTCTCCCGAGAGAGCAGTTCTCCTGTCGCCCCTCCCCACTCCCCCCCACCCCCCGCATCCCGAACCTCCACGGCGCTCTGCGCTACAGAAAAAACGTTCGTCATTTTCTGCTTCTCAAATCTACATTTGGAGCTGTCAAAACAGACGAGTGTGGGGGACACAACATATAATTATTCCTATAAGTGTGAGCGTCCATAATTACTTCTGTCACACTCTCCTCTCGCCACCTCACAACTCTCAGCTCTCAGCTCCACTCTTCCTTTCTTACCTTACCTGCTCTTTATCTCTCTCTCTTTATCTCTCTCTCCCTCCCTCTCTTTCTCTCTCTCTCCCCCCTTCTCTCCCTCTCTATATCTCTCTCTCTCCGTCTCTTTTTCTCTCTTTCTCTCTCTCCCTCCCTCTCTTTCTCTCTCTCTCTCTCTCTCTCTCTCTCTCTCTCCGTGTCTTTATCTCTCTCTCTCTTTCTCTCTCTCTCTCTCTCTCCCTCTCTCTCTCTCTCTCCCTCTCTCACCACTCCTCTCTCACCTGCTCTCTACTTTTCTCCACCTTTCCGGTACCTGCTGTGACCTCTTTCTTTCATCCTCTCTCTCATCCTTTCATTCTCCGCATTCTGCTCTCTCTATCTTTCTATCTGTTTATCTCTGCTATCCCTCGTTCCACTCCTCTCACCTGCTCTTTATTTCTCTCTTTTCTACCCCGTTTCTCTCCCTCCTTCTCTAAATTTCTCAGTTATTTGCAGTAACCTCTTTTCTCTCTTCCATCATCCTCCGTTCCTCTCTCACCTGCTCTTTCTCTGCCCCCTCTATTTCTCTCTGTACCCCATCCCTCCCTCCATCTCCTCCTCTCTTCTTTTGCCCACTTCTCTTTCTCCACCTCTCTCTCTCTCTTTCTCCACCTCTCTCTCTCTCCCTCCCACCCTCTCCTCTCTTCTTTTGCCCACTTCTCTTTCTCCACCTCTCTCTCTCTCTCTCCTCCTCTCCATGTCATCCACCTCTATGTCCTCTGATTGCCCAGATGTCCTCCCTTTCTCTCTGCTCATCTCTGCCCTCCATCCCTCCTACCGCATGTACCCAAGCCCCTCTCTCTCTCTCCTCCTCCTCCTCCTCTCTTTTTCTCTTTTCCTCCACTCCACATTTCTGCTCTCCATGTTCCTATTTCTCTCTCTCTCTCTCTCTCTCTCTCTCTCTCTCTCTCTCTCTCTCTCTCTCTCTCTCTTTCTCTCCTCTTCCTCTCTTTTTCTCCAGCTACGTGGATGAGTTCCTCACCAGCATCCGGATAAAGAAAGTGAGTCGTGACAGACAACAACCCTCACCCTCTCCCTCTCCCTCTCTCTCTCTCTCTTTCTCTCTCTCTCTCTCTCTCTCTAGCTATTCCTCTCCAACTTCGGGGATGAGCTCATCACCAGCATCCGGATGAAGAAAGTGAGTCGTGACAGACAACAACACTCTCCATCTCCCTCTCTGTCTAGTGCTCTCCCTGTCTCTCTCCCTCTGTCTGTCTGTCTGTCTCTCTCTCTCCCTGTCTCTCTCCCTCTGTCTGTCTGTCTGTCTCTCTCTCTCTCTGTCTCTCTCAGTCACTCTCTCACTCTCTCTCATCACCAGCATCTAGATGAAAAAAGTGAGTCGTGACAGACAACAACCCCCCCCCCCCTCTCTCTGTCTGTCTGTCTCTCCCTCTCTCTCTATCTCTTCCTCTCTCTCTACCTCTTCCTCTCTCTCTGTCTCTCTCTCCCTCTCTCTCCCTCTCTCTCCCTCTCTCTCTCTCTCTCTCTCTCTGGTGTGCTGTGATTACCCAGCTGTCTCTTGGCCTCGGCCCAGGTGGGTTCGGCCCCCTTGAGGATCATGACGGCCTGCATGACCGTCTCCACCAGGGCGGGGGGGCGCCCGTACGACTTGATCTCCGTCATGTCCTTCTTATTCAGAGACTCCAGCGCCTGCACGGGGAAGAGAGAGAGGGAGAAGGTGAGGGGGGAAAGAGAGAGAGAAGGAGAGGGGGGGGGGGGGGTAGAGAGAGGGAGAGGGAGAGGGAGAGAGAGAGCAGTCAAGTATATGTACTCACAAAAATTAATAAATCATACTTTCTTAGATTTGTTGTGTTTCATTATGTTTTTTCATTTGCCTTTCCATATACTTTTTTATATCATTATTACTTGGTGATGATTTTGGCAATGATGTTTAGTGATGCCAATAAAGCTTTTCAAAATTTGAATTTGAATTTGAGAAAGAGACAGACAGACAAAGATTCACCACTTCTTTTTAAAATCACTGTTATTGGCATTTAACATTACACTGTTACACCTAAATCAATCAGACAGACAATTTCCCATTAAAAGCATGTTAGGAGAGGATGGAGAGAGCAGCTGGTGGTAAATGAGGGATACAGGTAAAAGAAGGAAGAGAGGAGAAAGGTAGGAACAGCAGAAGGAGGAGGAAGGTAGGAACAGCAGAAGGAGGAGGAAGGTAGGAACAGCAGAAGGAGGAGGAAGAGGATAGAAGAAGTCAAGAGAAGAGAGGATAGGAGAGTAGGAAGAGGAGAAAGAGAGGAAATGAGAGCAGCAGGGAGTTAACAGGCAGGTGGTGCAGGGCTGAGAAAGTGAAAAAAAAAGAAAAGAAAAAGAAAGTGATTCCCATTTGTTACTGTGATCACACAGCACACACACAACACAGCACACACAGCAAAAATTCACCCTCTGCATTTAACCCATCACAAG
Organism: Setipinna tenuifilis; assembly: GCA_030347295.1. Classification (NCBI taxonomy): domain Eukaryota; kingdom Metazoa; phylum Chordata; class Actinopteri; order Clupeiformes; family Engraulidae; genus Setipinna; species Setipinna tenuifilis. The sequence goes on from CM059284.1 coordinate 10,855,068, forward strand.
TGTGAGCAGGGGGCAGCCATGACAACAGCACCCTAGGAGCAGAGTGTGTGTGGGGACAGTGCCATGCTCAGGGCACCTCAGTGTGTGTGTGTGTGTGGGGACAGTGCCATGCTCAGGGCACCTCAGTGTGTGTGTGTGTGTGTGTGGGGACAGTGCCATGCTCAGGGCACCTGTCAGAGGGGAGGATGGAGGAGAGAGCTCTGGTCATTCACTCCCCCCTCACACATACACACACACACACACACATACACACACACACACACACACACACACACACACACACACAAACACACACACACACACACACACACACACACACACACACACACACACACACACAACCCACCTGTCAGTGAGGGGAATTGGACCTGTCAGTGACAGACTGTCACCTTTCGGCTGCAAGCCTGACTCCTTGACCACTAGCCCATGACTGCTGAGTGGTGGACACTCAGGTGGAGAGTTTGGACACGAAATAATGATTTAGTGTTGAGTGGCCGCTAAATTCGACCATTTTATTTGTCAGTGTCTGGTAAAGGTTCACATTTTTGCAAAGTTTTCATAATTTGCAGCCGTGTTAGGAGGAGGAAAAAAAAGAGAGGAGAAAAAAGAGAGGAGATGAGGCCTGCAGGGAGTTAGCAGGCAGGTGGCGCACAGCTGAGGAAGTGAAAAAAAAGTAAATAAATAAAATAAATAAATGCATGTTGGACTCCTTGAGCACCAGCCCATGACTGCCCCATGAGGGCTGAGTCAAGAAAAGAGAAGAGAAGAGGAAAGGAGAGGAGAGGGAAGAGAGGAAAAGAAATGAGTAGGAAGAGGAGAAGAGATGAGTAGGAAGAGAAGAGGAAAGGAGAGGAGTAGGAAGAGGAGGGGAGATGAGAGGAGATGAAAGGAGAGGAGAGGAAATGAGTAGGAAGAGGAGGGGAGATAAGACTAGAGAAGGGAGGAGAGGAGAGGAGAGAGGAGGGGAGAGGAGGAGAAAGAGAGGAGAAAGAGAGAAGAGTAAGAAGAGGAGAAAAAGAGGACGAGAGAAGAAGAGATTAGAGGAGAGTAGAGGAGTAGAAAGAAGAGAGGAGGGGAGAGGAGAGAGAGGGAAAGAGGAGAAAGAGAGGAGATGAGAGCGGCAGGGACTGAGCAGGTAGGCGTGTGGGGCAGGGCTGGGTGCTGGGTGCTGTGTACAGAGGGCTGTGTGTAGAGGGCTGTGTGCAGAGGGCAGGGTGCTGGGTGCTGGGTGCTGGGTTCCAGGTGCCGGTGTCTCACCTTCATGGCCTCCTCCAGGGCAGGCAGCGCCTCGTCCAGATCCCTCTGGGCATTCTCAGCCATCGCCTTACACTTAATCTCCTCCGCTCCAATCTTCTCACTGTGAGCACTCACCGCCTACACACACACACACACACACACACACACACATTAACATTAACATACACACACACAACACACAAACACACACATTAGTACACATACACATATTAACATACAAACACAACAGACAGACAGACACACACACACACACACATTAACATACAAACACAACAGACACAGACACACACACAGACACACACACACATTAACATACAAACACAACACTCAAACACATACACAACACACAAATGCACACACATACACACACACACACAAGCACACAGAAACGTGTGCACACAAATAGATGAGCCCAAAAATAGTTCTATATTCTGGGGAAACAAACACTCTTGCTCGACTGCGTCTGAGCGGAGGAAAACAAACAGAGCAGATGTAGACTCATTTTTGGCACACACACACACACACACACACACACACACACACACACACACACACACACACACACACACACACACAGACACCTTCTGCTGTTTGGGTCCGCTTCTTCCCTGGGCCAGATGATGATGACTAGGTAATCTTTCTCTCTCGCGCGCTATCACACGCACAGACACACACACACACACACGCACACATGCACACACATACAAACACACAGGCAAACACACACACACACACACACACGTGCACACACACGCACACAAATACACTTGCCCTCTAATTCTCCCAGACATTGGTCAGGTACTCTGTCAAATAAATGCAAGTCTGAAATTAACGCAACCACACACATGTAAACAACACTCAACAAACTCTCTCAGTCTCACACAAACAACCCCTTCACACACGCACACACACGTGCACGCACACACACACACACACACACAAACAAATCAACACACACAAACTCGCATGCTCTCTGTCTCTCTATCTCTCTCAGACACAACACACAAACACTCTCTCTATTCCACACACACAGACACTCACACAAGTACACGCATGCACACACACACACACACGCACACACACACACACGCACACACACACACACACACACACACACACACACACACACACACACACCTTCTGCTGTTCGTCGGCCTCCCTCTTCTGCTGGACGATGATGACCAGGTACTCTCACACACACACACACACACACACACGCACGCACACACACACACGCACGCACACACACACACACACACACACACACACACACACCTTCTGCTGTTCGTTGGCCTCCTTCTTCTGCTGGACGATGATGACCAGGTACTCACACACACACACACACACACACACACACACACACACACACACACACACACACACACACACACACACACACCTTCTGCTGTTCGTCGGCAGTGTTTCCCACAGATCAAGTGGCAATTTGTGGTGGGTCTGCGCACCGGGATAGTGTCACGGCGTCGCGAAGTCACGGCGGTCGGCGTAGTCGGTCATTGGGGTTTATGTAAAATGCGAGCAGAACGCAGTATTCTTTCTGAAGCTGCTTTAAATTGAATGTACATTAGTATTTAAAAGACATTTTTAAATTATTAGGTTTAATCTTAGTTTCTGACTGATAAGAACCCTACTAGAATCCTGTATGGACCTTCCTCCACCTAAACATGCATTACTGGACAGGCCAATAAAATTTGTATGCTCATACAAATACCTGGACTTTGTATGGAAGACCCATCACCAGATTGAAATTGAACTTGATTTTAATTAAGTTCCATTTTGTTAACTTCTTACCAAAAAAACTGGCATAAAACAAAAGTTAAAATAAATAGTAAAATGAAACATAAATACAATAGCATAGTATGGAACTACTAGTTGCAGGAACTCAAGGTGCAAGGTAACTCAAATGGCAAAACACTACTTATTGCAGAGTTTGCATTCCCTGTTTGGGCATCTGATTTTGAGCAGCCCTGAGCAGCATTGTCTGATGCCTAGGAGCATTAAAATAGTAAATTAATAGCAGCCACACCATTACTGTTGTCTTTTAAACTTTATTTCAAAATTATACCTCCAGCTGCTCTCTCTCCTCTGCACGAGGCCTTTTTTTTTTGAAGAAATATTTCTCAATACTCATCTGAATTAAAGCAACAAACATTCAGAGTCAGAGTGAAAAAATAGCCAAAATATGTTGCTTTATTCTTAATTTGACAATGGACATAGCTTTATCCATAAACACATTTCACCTGAATCGCTGAATTAGGCTACTGTAATCCAGTTTATAAATGGACCTACCATTCTATCTACAGCAGTTAATCAAGAAGAGTCCATTCGACCTATCTCACGAGGGTGGGTGGGACTATGCCAGGATGCGATTGAGAACCATAGTTGACTAGTGTAGACGTAGACCGATGCCAGTGCATTTCTTTTACAATCAGAACGTTGTACATCGTGTCTGCTTCAAATCTGACTCCCTCAACACTTTCTAGCTAAATGCAGCAAGAACGCTATGGTCACTTTCTAGCTAAATGCATCAAGAACGCTATGGTCGTGCCCTGGGCGGAATGTCTTGGGCTTTACGGGGCTGCTGCGTTACCAGCTTTGTATGTTGAATTAGGGCGTGGGATGTTCCTTTGCTAACGTTAACAACTTTTAGCTCACTATGCCAATATAACTTTTCTGGACAATAATTCTGTGCATGTGTGTTTTGAGCACAGTAGCACACAAACCTTTTGTGAACAGCCAGGTTTCGCCGAATCTCTCCTCAGTGCAATTCTGCTTTCTTGCTATCCAGCTTCGGCTGCAGCCATCGACTGTATATAAGACAGGCTGCAGCGTCAGACGTTGCCATGGAGAGGAGCGTGCGTTTGGACCCATGCGTGCGTGTGTGGGAAAGCGAAAGACCGTAAAGCAGAGACTGATCCGAGGTTTAAATTAACGGAACGTTTTATATAAAAATCGCATCTGGAAAAATAAATAAATACCGGAATCAATGTGTGGCGGGGGGATTTCAATGTGTGGCGGCCCGCCACAAATTGGTCTATGTGTGGGAAACACTGGTCGGCCTCTCTCTTCTGCTGCACGATGATGACCAGGTACTCACACACACACACACACACACACACACACACACACACACACACACACACACACACACACACACACACACACCTTCTGCTGTTCGTCGGCCTCTCTCTTCTGCTGCACGATGATGACCAGGTACTCCTCGCACTGCTTCTGGAACTCGGCCACCTTCTTCTTGGCCTCCTCCAGCTCCACAGACATGGCCTCCACCTTGCTGCGCGTGTCGTCGATCTTGAAGAGGCCGTTACGCAGCTTGCTCACCTGCTCGCCCAGCTCACTGCGCTTCTCCTCCAACAGCCTGAGAGAGGGGGAGAGATGGAGAGAGAGAGAAAGAGGGAGAGGGAGAGG
>CM059284.1:10872268-10877268 GCA_030347295.1 Setipinna tenuifilis
ACTTCTCAAGAATCCGCTCATGAATCTGCTGCAAGTAGCTTGACGTATGATCAGCAGAGGGAGCTTTTGCAATTGCAGATTGAGAAGGGAAGGCAGCAAATTCGTGAACACGAAGTTCAAATTGAAAAGCGCAAATTGGAACGCGAGATGGAGCTCTCAAAACAAGATTTTGAACATGAAAAATGGGCATTTGAGAATAAGCGCTTAACGTTAATTGAAGAGGGCAAATTGGCCTCTACATCTGCGGTTGGTAATGAAGACATTACTAAAAACATAAGGCTTTTGCCAAAGTTTGAGGAAAATAACGTCGATACCTTCTTCACTTTATTTGAACGTGTGGCTGACTTGCACAATTGGCTTGATACTACGCGCTGTTTGATGCTCCAGTGTGTTTTAATTGGTCGTGCGGCCCAAGCTTATGCAGCGCTTGGGGTGCCTGAGAGTCGAACCTATTCGTGCGTGAAAAAAGCTGTGTTAAAAGCCTACGAACTTGTGCCAGAGGCATACCGGCAAAAATTTCGGGGAATGCGAAAACGTCCTGGTCAATCTTATGTAGTGTTTGCCGATGAATTGTCTATTCAGTTGGATAAATGGTGTTCTGCATCGGATGTTACGACATTTGATGAGTTGCGAACTCTCTTGTTGGTCGAGCAATTTAAAGATTGTCTCCCTGAGGAGATTGCGACGTATGTGACAGAAAACCATGTCAGTAAACTGTCTGAAGCCGCGATCTTAGCCGACGATTACACATTGATCCATAAGACAAAGTTTTCTGCTACGATACCAGTTCGTGATCGTGCGCGGTGGAGTAGTCAGACTCCCTGTAAACCCGTTGCTACATTCAATGCCTCTGGTGATTCGGAAGTTCGTGCACAGCAGCGCGCTCTGAATAAACCCGATTCTAATGTAATTTGTCATTTTTGTCTTGGTATAGGACATACGAAATGGCAATGTGAGGAACTGAAGAAGAAAGAAAGGGGGAAAACATATAAGGCTAAATTCCGTACTCCAACTAAAGACGCAGCACAAGGCTCTGCTTTAGCCATATCTCTCCCCAGTCAGTTGGTTGATGCGAACGATCCCAACCTTGAGACGAGTTTCTCTCCTTTCATTTCTAATGGCTATGTGTCGTTAAGCTCTAATGGAGAGAAGGTTCCAATTAAAATACTGCGAGATACTGGCTCAGTGGAATCATTTATTCTACAGTCTGTGTTACCGTTTTCGCCTGCGTCTGATTCCGGTCAATCTGTGTTTGTACGTGGAATTAACCTTAATGTTTTATCTGTGCCCCTGCATAGGGTGTATATCGATTGTGATTTGGTTCAGGGTGAAGTGCTCATCGGCGTGCGCCCTGCGCTCCCGTTACATGGCGCTGTCATGATTTTGGGTAATGGCTTAGCCAAATCTCGAGTATGGGCCGAGGGGTCGTCTAGTGTGGAAGGGGTGGGCGCATGTGAATTTGGCCTGCAATCTCTCTTCGATGAAGGCGAGTCTTCCCGTGTGTGCCCCGTGTCTGCTGTAACGCGCTCTGCCACGCGCGCTGAGGTCAAAGCAGGTGATGATGACAGTTGTGCGCTGTCACCGCTGCCTGGTTTGCCTAATGCAATCCCTCGTAAGCAGTTGGTTGAAGCGCAACACTCCGACGTTTCGTTACAGCCGCTGTATGCTAAAGTGCGAGACATTAAAAATGATGATGATGCGCATGGTTATGTGATTAGGGATGAGGTCCTAATGCGTAAATGTCCATCGCGCAGTGGGCTTCTAGATGATTACACCTGGCAGGTGGTAGTGCCATCCTCTCTGCGCCAGTTGGTGTTGACAACGGCCCATGATGATACAGGTCATATGGGAGTTAAAAAGACCTACGACAGAATTTTGCGACACTGTTATTGGCCTCGAGTTAAGCGCGACATTGCTTCCTATGTTAAAACTTGTTGCGTTTGTCAATTAACTGGGAAGCCAAACCAGACGATAAAGCCTGTCCCTCTTCGTCCGATAACTCCTGCACCGAAACCTTTTGAACATCTTGTAATTGATTGTGTCGGTCCGCTGCCTCGTTCAAAGTCAGGTTGTGTTTATCTACTGACCGTCATGTGCCAAACAACCCGTTATCCCGCAGCTTACGCACTGCGTTCAATAAAGGTTAAACCCGTGGTTAAAGCACTCTCCCAGTTTATTTCCGTGTTCGGGCTGCCTAAGGTAATACAGTCGGACCGTGGTACAAATTTCACGTCTAAAACCTTCTCTCAGATTTTGCGCTTGTTAAAAATCCAGCATAATAAGTCATCGGCTCGGCATCCCCAGAGCCAAGGTGTCTTAGAACGTTTTCATCAAACGTACAAGTCAATGCTGCGAGCGTATTGTGTGCAATTAGACAGTGAATGGGAGGATGGACTCCCTTGGTTGCTATTGGCAGTTAGGGAGGTGACACAGGCGAGTACCGGGTTTAGCCCAAACGAACTGGTGTTTGGTCATGCTGTGCGGGGGCCAGTAGCATCTTTGTTGGACTGTGAGGTCAGCGAACCGCCACAGTCTCTAACTGCGTATGTTGATGGTTTTAGGCGGCGTTTATATGCTGCTGGCAGATTGGCTATGCAAAAACTGCAAAAAGCGCAACAGAAGATGAAGCGTGGGTATGATGGTAAAGCCGTGTGTCGTACTTTTAACCCTGGTGATAAAGTGATGGTTCTGTTGCCTGTGCTTCAGTCACCATTTCAAGCAAAATTCGCTGGGCCATATAAAGTTATTCGGCAAGAGAAAAATGACAATTACGTGGTGGGTACACCTGATAGGAAGAGGCGGACACAACTGTGTCATGCAAACTTGCTTAAGCCCTTTTTCGAACGTGTTGAGGTGGAAGCGAAGTTGCCGATCGGTAAGGCTGATGTGGGCCCTGTCCTCAGTCAGGTGGTGGCAGCACCGGGCGAGGTCAGCGCTAAATGCGTACAGAGTTGTTCTGCAGCTTCTGTCTCCTCTATGCCAGCGGTGGCAGCGCTGGAGGAGGTAGACTCATGTGAACCAGACGATGCAGCGTTGTTGGGGAAACTCAACAACACTGAATCTCTGGCTAATTTACCACTGTTGTTGAGCCACCTGCCTCCTGACCAGGCGTTGGAGTTGGGTGCGCTGATTAATGAATTTCCATGTCTGTTTTCTGATACTCCCACCCAGACTAATTTGATTACGCACGACATTGACGCCGGAGAAGCCACTCCAATTCGGCAGCGCTTTTACAGAGCTTCAGGCGAGAGACAAGACATTCTGGAGGGTGAGGTTAAATACCTGCTGGAGAATGATCTCGCAGAAAGATCATACTCCAGTTGGGCGAGTCCTTGTCTCTTAGTCAAAAAGGCCAATGGAACACATCGTTTCTGTACGGATTACCGAAAATTGAATAGTGTCACAAAACCCGATTCATTTCCTTTACCACGAATGGAAGACTGTGTGGACCAAGTGGGGTCAGCTAAATTTGTTACCAAATTAGACTTGCTAAAAGGATATTGGCAGATCCCGTTGACGGAGCGTGCGCGCGAGGTGTCTGCCTTTATTACATCCAGCGGTTTGTATGAGTACAAAGTCATGCCTTTTGGTTTACGTAACGCAGCAGCTACGTTCCAAAGATTAATGAATCAAATAGTCGCAAATTTGGACGGCTGTGCAGTTTATCTAGATGACGCAGTGGTACATAGCGCCACCTGGAGTTTACACCTAGAACGTCTCCGTTTGCTTTTCACTCGTCTTGCGCAGGCCAATCTCACCGTCAACCTGGCGAAGTGTGAGTTCGCCAGGGCGACGGTGACCTATTTAGGCAAAGTGGTTGGTCAGGGGTTCGTGCGTCCCGTGCGCGCAAAAGTCCTGGCCATAGATGGCTACCCACCGCCCACCAGTAAGCGAGAGCTTATGAGATTCCTTGGAATGATCGGATACTACAGATGCTTTTGTGAAAACTTTTCTTCCGTCGTTGTGCCTTTGACTGCCTTGTTAAAGAAAAATAAACCTTTCAGTTGGACACCTGCTACCCAAGCCGCGTTTGAGGAGGCCAAACGCCTCCTCACGTCTGTGCCCGTTCTTGCAGCCCCGAACATGGCCAAACCGTTTAAGCTGCAAGTAGACGCGAGCAATGTAGGCGCGGGAGCAGTTTTGCTTCAGGAGGATGACTGTTGCGTCGAACGCCCTGTATGCTACTTTTCCCGAAAATTCAATTCCTATCAGTTGAATTATTCGACCATAGAAAAAGAAGCACTCGCATTAATTTGGGCTTTGCAAAATTTCGAGGTCTATGTCGGCTGTAGCGCAGGACCTATTGTGATTTACAGTGACCACAACCCACTAACGTTTCTTAATTCTCTCCAAAATCCGAATCAAAGATTGATGCGTTGGAGTATTTTTCTCCAGCCATACAATCTGCACATTAAGCACATTAGAGGCAAAGAAAACGTGATTGCGGACGCGCTGTCACGCGTACATGTCGTCTAATGGATTTAACGTAACTGTGCCTTCTCCTGTATGTCTGTTTTGTCCTTTATTATTCCAGGCGCCGGAATATTTGGGGCTGATAAGAGTTCAGGAGCTGTGGGTGAGAATATGCGCTGTGTGTGGGTTGAGACTAAAGAAAACTGAATGATAATGACGTTAAAACCGGATTTGACTTTTCCATATGGATTTAGACTAAATACATAATATGGCCATTTTAATATATTATTGTTGAAGATAACGTTATCGCTAATGGTGTTGGGGAACATTTTTTAGGCCTAAATGCAATGTTGGTGATGGTTACACTGGTGGTGATAATGGTGTTGGTTAATGAGCTTCTGTCTTAGCCATTGGGTGTTTTACTCATTTGACATTGTCATTTTGATATTTGAAGTTGGTTCCAGTACTGTCCTTATTGGAAATCCAGTGGATTTCTTTTAAGGGGGGAGATGTGACGGCCCCATAGGCCTGGTTCTCTGCTTGTGTCTCTTTCCCAATTTAGGCGTGATTGGTGTGGGCGGGGCCGC
>CM059284.1:10882268-10884768 GCA_030347295.1 Setipinna tenuifilis
TAGGTTGAAGTGAGTAGGTGTACCTTGGAGATGCCCACTCAGGTTGAAGAGCATGTGTGCGTGTGTGTGCGTGTGTGTGTGTGTGTGCGTGTTTTTATATCTGTGTGTGCCTGTACGTATGTACCTTGAAGATAAAAAGATAGTGTGTGTGTGCATCTGTATGTGTGTGTGTGTGTGTGTGTGTGTGTGCATGAGTGTGTGCGTGGGTACCTTAGAGATGTCTTTGAGGTTGAAGAGGTAGTGTAGCTTAGTGTGTGTATGCATCTGTGTGTGTGCATGTGTGTGTATCTGTGCATGTGTGTGTGTGTGTGAGTGGGTACCTTGGAGATGTCTCTGAGGTTGAAGAGGTAGTGTATCTTGGCGGGCGTGGTGAGGAGTGTGTGTGTGTGTGTGTGTCTGTGTGTACCTTGGAGATGTCTCTGAGGTTGAAGAGGTAGTGTATCTTGGCGGGCGTGGGGAGGAGTGTGTGTGAGTGTGAGTGTGTGTGTGTGTGTGTGTGTGTGTACCTTGGAGATGTCCCTGAGGTTGAAGAGGTAGTGTATCTTGGCGGGCGTGGGGAGGAGTGTGTGAGTGTGTGTGTGTGTGTGTGTGTGTGTGTGTGTACCTTGGAGATGTCTCTGAGGTTGAAGAGGTAGTGTATCTTGGCGGGCGTGGGGAGGAAGCGGGCGATGACGGCGTAGTAGAGCTCCAGGGTGGCCTGCGTCAGCACCCCCCCGATGGGCTTCACCTCCTCCTCAAACTCCTGCAGCTTCTGGTTGATCATGGTGCCGTAGATGCGCTTGATCTGGGACTCCTGCAGGGACAGGGATGGCAAGAGGGAGGGAGACACACACACACATGCACACACATACACACGCATGCACATACATACACACACACAGATGCACGCACAAACACACACAAACACACACATGCACGCACACACAGACACGCACCCGTGCGCACACACGCTCGCGCACCGACACACGCACACACACACAAACACACAGATTTAATTGGATTTATTTGGAGGAAAACAACATGCAAGGAACACACAGTCCAAATATTTTGGAAAAAGTCACTGACAGTTTACAAAGGTTTTACAGGTCCTTCTGGTATAGCAGTTATGGATAAATACACACATAAACACATCCAGCCAAGCACACACACATTTGTTGACACATACACACACACACACACACATACACACACACAGAACGAAGAGTTTTTTTTTTTCTACTTGAAGCTTCTTTTATTAAAAGTATTATTTTAAGGAAAATCAGAAAAGCACTACTCAACAAAGGTGAATATAAAACTACAATGACAAAAAACACATCCAAACCAGCAATCAGCCAAAACACAATGCCTCGCCCCAAAAGCTTAATACTCTTTATATCTGTTAAATCCAAAATCAATTCAGAATGACATAGTGACAAAGAGAGGAAAAGACACGGAGAGAAGAAGAGGAGGAAACAGAAAAGAAAAAAGAGAGACTAAAGAGAACAAAAAAGACGCATATGCATCACTTAAAGGACAAAGATAATTCCCCCCCTCTTTTTTTTGTTGCTAAAATGCGACGATGATGATGATGATGATGATGATGATGATGATGGACATGGTGCACAGTGGCTAAGTGATGAAGAGCCACTAGAGTAAAGGAATAAAGCAGAAGATGGAGAAGAGAGGAGAGGAGAGGAAGGCACGCAGCAGGAAGGATGGAAGATGCAGTATAATTAGGAGAAGAAAGAGATGGGCACCATAATGAGGAGGGGAAGAGGATATAATGGAGAAGACTCCATCGCACAGAGGAAGAGAGAGCGAGCGACTACAACACGTGTGTGTGTGTGTGTGTGTGTGTGTACGTGTGGGGTGGAGAACAAGGGTGAGCCGCCATCAGAAACAATCAAATCAAATCACATCACACACACATACACACGTGCGTCCCACACCAATCAAATCACATCACACACACAGACACACACACACACACACACACACGTGCGTCCCACGCCAATCAATGGTGCTTTGGGCTCAGCAGATCTTATCATCGCCCACCATCATCCCCTCCATCATCCCCTATCTCCCCATCTTCGCTACGCCTCCATCTTGATTACGCACCCGCCCGCATGGAATACTGATTAGCCGGTGTGTGTGTGTGTGTGTGTGTGTGTGTGTGTGTGTGTGTTGTGGGGGGGTGGGGGTTTGCAGCTTCTTCACCATTCAAAAACAGGATCATTTAACCTCATCTAGTCACTTGTATCTTTTGCGTCACACTGGGAACTGCTCAATATATTTGAACAGAAATGTTGTGTGAGCGCATGTGTGTGTGTATGAGTGTGTGCCTGTGAATGTGTGAATGTGTGTGTCTGTGAACGAGTGTGTGTGTGTTTATATGTGTGTGTGTTTATATGTGTGTGTAAATGTGCGTGTGAATGAGTGTGTGTGTGTGTGTGTGCGTGTGTGAAGAAGAGAGGTGTGGAGAGGAGAAGAGAGGAGAGGAGAGGACGAGAGTAGAGCAAAG
>CM059284.1:10887268-10917268 GCA_030347295.1 Setipinna tenuifilis
CTCCCTCTATTTTTCCTGGGGGTTTGAAGCCTGAAAGCGGTGAAATCAAATGCGGAGAACAAATCATTAGGCCATCTGACATTTGAGGTTCATGGCGTCTTTAGCACAGAGAAAAGCCACAATCTGCCAGATCAATGCATCTGAAGCGGCAATCACACACAGAGCTGCTTTTCAAAGTGTGTGTGTGCTTCACAAGTGTGTATGCGTCACAGGTGTGTGTGCGCTTCACAGGTGTGTGTGCGCTTCCCAGGTGCACATCACTCTCTACCTGGAAATCAAAAAGAGTTACAAGAAATACAAGACAGAGGAAAAAAAAAACTATTATGTTTTTCTTCTGTATTTATTTTCCATTTATTCATTTTATAATTATTATCTCTGAATATTTTGTGTGGCAGTACCACTTTGTGCATGAAGAGAAGGGTGTGAAATACCATGTACAACTAACCAAAACCAACATGTTGCAAATCATTACCCTGTTTTTAAAATTTGTCCATTTAATTATTTACATGACTTACAACTGCATAGAAGTATAACAGCACATAACATATTTATGATGAGTTGTAGCAGTCATGCAGAGTAAAGATTTCCGCTGGTGTCCTTTAGCTGTTTACGCACACAGGGCAACACTCAGACAGCAATCGTTATGCTGCTACTGCATGCTCCAATACATAGGCAGGCAGACAAATGGATAGATGGAAAAAAGAATGTTTGGTCGATGGATAGATAGATGGATGGATAGACGGATGGATGGATGAACAGACGGATGCATGGATGAATGGAAAGATGGATGGACAGGGGGATAAATGTTGGAAGTCATAACGAATTTCTTGTCGATTACAAATAATATGAAAAGGGCAAGACAGCAAAAAAAAAAAAAAAGCGATCAACCAAAAACTTCTTTCCCCCTCCCTCTCTGTCTCTCCCTCTCCCTCTCTCTCTCTCTCTGTCTGTCTCTCTCTTTCTGTTTCTCTCTCTGTCTCTTCCGCTCCCTCTCTCTCACTCTCTCTCTATCTCTCACTCACTCTCTCTGTCTCTCTCCCCCTCCTTCTCTCTCTTTCTCTCACTCTCTCTCTGTCTCTCACTCCCTCTCTCTCCCTCTCTCTCTTCCCCTCCTTCTCTCTCTCTCTCCCTCTCTCTCCCCCTCCCATCCCTCCCTCTTTCTCACCTTGACACACTTGAGGGTCTGCTTCTGCCGGTCGTACCAGAAGCCGTAGTCGATCCAGAGGCGCAGCAGCTCCAGGGGGGGCTGGGAGCCGAAGTCGTCCACGGCCGGCATGTTGAGGTCGTCCAGGAAGGCCAGCATGCGCTTGCCCCCCACGGGCACGTACACCCCCTTGGTGCGCTTCTCCACACGGCTCTCTATGATGGCCTGGACGTTGTTGGAGGTGGTCTGGAGATGGAGATGGAAAGAGAGAGAGGGAGAGGGAGGGAGAGAGAGAGGGAGGGAGAGAGAGAAAGAGAGAGAGAGAGAGAGGGAGGGAGAGAGAGGAAGAGAAAGAGAGATAGCGACAGAGAGAGAGAGGAAGAGAGAGAGAGAAAGATAGAGAGATAGAGACAGAGAGAAAGATAGAGAGATAGAGAGAGAGAAGAAGAGAGAGAGAGAAAGGGAGGGAGGGAGAGGGAGAGAGAGAGAGAGAGAGAGAGAGAGAGAGAGAGAGAGGGAGAGGAAGAGTAGATGAGGGTTACGCTAATGTTTGTGGTTTACTTCACACTCCAAACACTCTTACACTCCACACACCAAATAATGGGGTCAGTTCAGGGTCTTTAGAGTAATGCCATAAAAGAACCTTTTTCAGTGCTTCAAAGAACTGTCTGACTGAGACAACAGTTCTTTAAAGAACCATTCGGCACCGATATGACATAGCATAGCCCATTATGATCTGAGGCTCTAAAGAACCATTTCTAATGTGAAGAACCTTTCTCATAATGTAATAGTTCAACACAGAGATTTCACTCTCCATGGAAGCATTCAGAGATTTAAAGAACCATTTAAGCACTTTTTGAGAGTCTACCATAGTTATGTATATGTGTCTGATGATGATGTGTGTGTGTGTGTGTGTGTATGTGTGTGTCCATGTGTGTGTGTCTGTGTGTGGCACGTGAGCATGTGTGTTTGTACCTGTGAATTATCCTGCTGCAGTATCACTATGATCACTATATTACTGCATCTGTGTGTCTCTTTTCCTCTAATGTTTCCTGCTTTGGCAATTAAAACAATATTGTTTATAAAGCAACTTGATTTTTTTATTTTGTGAGTGTGTGTGTGAGAGAGAGTGAGAGAGAAAAAAAGGGAGTTCCTCACAGAACAAAGGAGGAGTGAAGATCTGAGAGATACAGAACAACAAAAAGACAAACAGACAGACGCACAGGCAGACACACAGACTCTCTCTGTCTCTCACACACACACCCACACACACCCACAAACACACACACACACACACACACATAAACAGTGGCAGTTTAGTGACGAGCACTCGAGAGAATGTCCGGAATTATGATCACAGATGATGATGATGATGATGATGGAGTTTGATGGTGGCCAGTGGTGGTGGTTGTATGGCGGTATTGACGATGCTGTTTGGCTCTGCGGGCAGTGGTGTGTGTGTGTGTGTGTGTGTGAGGGGGTGGGCTATGGGTCTTTTGTCCTCCCGCCCCTGTCGCCATAATTGCCCTCCATCTGAGGACCGCTGCAGCCACCGTGACTCAGCTAATTGCCCCCGCCGCCAGACGGCCTGAACACCGCTGGGTAATGGCTGGGCTGTGTGTGTGTGTGTGTGTGTGTGTGTGTGTGTGTGCAAATCTTGCCTACCCAACCCACTTCAACTTCTTTCAGCAATGGAGCAGTGCAGAGCACGAAGCCCACTTTGCTCTCCCTACGTCACCCCTGTAGGTGTGAGCAATGGCTGGGTTGTGTGTGTGTGTGTGTGTGTGTGTATGTGTGTGAATCTTGGGCTCCCACCCTCTCGCCCACTTCAACTCCATTCAGCAATGGAGCAGAGCGGAGCATGAAGCCCACTTTGGTCTACCTGCGTCACCCCCCTAGGTGTGAGCAATGGCTGGGTTGTGTGTGTGTGTGTGTGTGTGTGTGTGTGTCTGTGTGTGTGTGTATGTGCAAATCTTGCCCACCCCCCCCACGTCAACTCCTTTCAGCAATGGAGCGGAGCTGAGCGGAGTATAAAGCCCACTTTGGTCTCCCTGCGTCACCCCTGTAGGTGTGAGCAATGGCTGGGTTGTGTGTGTGTGTGTGTGTGTGTGTGTGTGTAGACCTTGGTCCACCACCCCCCACCCCCCACACCCACTTCAACTCGTTTCAGCAATGGAGCGGAGCGGAGCAGAGCAGAGCAGAGCGGAGCATGAAGCCCACTTTGGTCTACCTGCGTCACCCCCGTAGGTGTGAGTCGTGGCTGTGCTGGCCAAGGACTCAATGTGCAGCTGGACAAATAAAAAGAGCAGCTACAGCATCAGCAGGGCAAACGCAGGGAGAATGATCTCTTACATGCACTCCTACATCTATAAGAGCCCTGTATGTGCATGACTGCACCAACAACATTATTGTTGTGTGTGTGTGTGTGTTGCGGTGTGTGTTGTTGTGTGTGTTGTTGGTGTAGTCATCAATGCTTTGCAAGGACTAGACATGCTACAGAAGAGATCCATCACAGGATGCACTTAAAAAAAAAACACCTCTGTGATCAATTCATGTGAGAGGTGAAACATCTTCCAACAGAAAAATGTCTAGGTGCCTACAACTCAATAACTACACTACATCTAAGCATGTTCACTATGTTACACAGACACACACACACACACACACACACACACACACACACACACACACACACACACACACACACACAGGGACACACAATCACACACACACAGGAACACACAGAGAAACACACAAACACACACACACACACAAAGGAACACACAAGCACACACATACACACCCACTGTGTGGCTTTCACCAGATACCCATGACGAGAACACGGCTCAAAAGAGCGCCGTTGCGAAAGATCCGTGCCACCAAATGAAAAATGAATAACACCTCCAGTGAATTATGGAGAGCAAGAGGGCTGGCCTCTTCAGGCACTCAACACACACACACACACACACACACACACACACACACACACACACATACACAGACGCACAGACACACATACACACACATGCATACACACACACACACAAATCCACACATACACACACACACACATGCACGCGCACACACAAACACACACACACAGACTCAGAAAAATGTAATTATTTTAGTCAGAAAAGGTCAACGCTGTGCTCCACTACCTTCCAAGGTAGCGTGCATCAAAAACCCCGGCAGAGCAGAGAACAGCAGAGCACAGAGGAGACCAGAGGAGAGCTCTCATTCATTCATGCACCCACTCCCTCGCTCACTCTCTCGCTCTTCTCCCTCGTCTGTTCATTCATCCGTTTATTCATTTACTAATTTATTTATTTATTGCAAAGGCAGCTTTCCATGACAGGAACGCAATTCCCCACAGCAGTCACACAATAAATAATCAAGGGCATCTCATCTCATCTCCTCTCCTCTCCTCTACGCTAGACAAATAAAAACACAAATAAATAAATAAATAAATAAATAAATAACCAGCCCTCTTCTTCTCTCTCCGCCTCCCTGTTTGGCCCAGCTGAACAGGATGAGTGACATGTCTGACATGTAAACAGTGTTATGGATTCTGCAGCGCACCACTGGCCAACTGTGGGCGAGGAGCGGGGAGCACCACTCCCTCAATCTGCGCTAAAAATCACTATTATCACTCTCTATGTGGCACTGATGTGCACTCTGCCACTTGATGACAGAGAGGCGAGAAAAAATCCCTCTAAGCCTGTTTTTAAAAAGTAGCACATTGGAACGGGGTGAGGAGGAGTCGGTGTGAAGTTTGTGAGGCTGCTATCCTTTTTGTGTATATATGTGTGTGTGTGTGTGTGTGTGTGTGTGTATGTGTGTGTGTGTGTGTGTATGTGTGGGTGGATGTATGTATATGTATATATGCATATATGCTGTAGTAATGCAATATTTTTGTAATATTCTATTTCAAACAAAGGGAAACACACACAATGCCATTAAATACAGCAGTAAATTTCCCTTAGGTTGACCTTGTCAGCCGAGGCCCAGCTATAAAACTGACAGGGTCAAGGGTGAAGAACAGCAGATAGACATCTTATGGAAAGCTGGTCTGTGAATCTGACAATGATGGGGCTGACTGTTCCTGAGCCAGCTTGACACACAGTGTCACAATCATGCCACAGCATTATCTATGGGTCATAGCCCCTCTTTACACCCTCACACACACACACACACACACACACACACACACACACACACACACACACACACACACACACACACACACACACATACTGCACTTCCAGTAGGAACAGGCCTCTCTCATCAGCTCACTGTTCTGCAATGGCCATGTGTCCTATCTCAAACACTGCTGTACACTCCAGATTCCCCCAGATTTATGCGTTCGAGGAGGCTGGGGTCGAAGGGGGGATGAGGGAGTGGGGGGGTTACGTGAAAAAAATCCCTCTAAGCCTGTTTTTAAAAGTAGCACACTGTAACTGGGTGAGGAGTCAGTGTGAAGTATCCAAGGATTTTTTTGTAATGTAATATTTTCTTTTGTAATATTGGATTTTAAACACATTTTAAAAACATACACATGCTGCCATTAAACACAGCAGTAAATTCCCCTTCATCGTTTCACTGCGTAACCCCCTTCGACCCCAGCCACCCTTGAACGGGAATGTATAAATATGTGAATGTTGGGCGTACAGCAGTGTTTGAGATGAGACACATGGCTGTTGCAGAACAGTGGGCTGGTGATGAGAGAGGCCTGTTCCTACTGGAAGTGGAGTGTGTGCAGGCAAGCCAAACAAAAAATGCCTCCAAAATCTGGGGGAGCAAAAAATGCAGCCCAAAAAGCTCTCTTTCCAAAAATGTGGGAACAAAAGCGATCATACAAAAACCACGCTTGGGGTTTACACAGAATGGGTGGTCTCAGGCTGGAGTACTTGTGCTTGGCGGTTTGGCTTTTCAAAATGGCTGATATGTGTATATATAAAAATAATATGTTTTTCTTTTTTTTTTCCATAAAATCACATTGGCCGATGTGACCACAGGAGGAATACGAGCAGAAGTAAGGGTAACCAGAGTTGCTCATTTAGCCAAGTGTCACCTGGCATTAGCAAGTAGAGGAATAAGTGTGCCAAAGTGAAAATCGCTATGAAACGTTCAACACGAGTCACTCAGTGGCCATAACAGCTTTGGCAGCCTTCACACATGTGCACATGTGCATACCCTATATGTGACACAGGCAAAGGTATAACTTCCTGTATTCATGCAGTCCTATTGGCACAAATCAACCCAAATGTACACACACACACACATATGTGCTGTCTAAAGGAACCGCAGCATCAACGTTTAGAATTCAGCTGGTAGATCTTTATTTCATACACACACCAACACCTAACAAATCTACATTCTGACTGCTGCTTCACATCATATACAGTATCAAGAGTTCCAGAGTTTAGAGCCACGGAAATATATTTATAGAATTTTAATAAACTTTAGAATCAGTCCATCTTCAATTAGACTGTTTTGGCTTGATTTGTTTTTTACATTGCAGTTTACAGTTTGCAGTTTACTTGGAAATATTTTATTAAAACAACTGCATACCAGCAAAAATTCAGCTGGTAGATCTTTATTTCATACACACACCAAGAGGCAACACCTAACAAATCTAGATTCTGACTGCTGTTTCAATGCTGTTGGTCGGTAAAGCATGCCTTACATAAATCTCTCCATCTTTCCTCTCTAATCGACTCGTACGGTGGTCGCGGAGCAGAGCAAGCTGAGGCTGAGCTGAGCTGAGCTGGTAAGTTTTGAGGGGAAAATATTTCTGTCTGACTGGCCAAACTTGTTATTAAAAAAGGAGTGCAGCGCTCTCACTGCAGCTGCTTCCACTGATTACAGTCAAAGACTAACTGTTGCAGTGTGTTGCAAACACACTTATGCAAACAGAACGCTTCGCTCTTGCGTCCCAAGTAGCCTGCCTGTCACACTTACTGTACGCAGATTAAAAAAGTCTGTTAATTTCACGCTAATTTACTCTGATTACTCTATTCGCACTATGTGATGTTGTGATGCAGTATGTGATGTTCTCCGATGTGAAGTGACTTGTCTGTGCAGTAATGTAGCGCTGGCTATGTGCCTATGTCTGGCATGGGCTCTACCTGTGATGACATGTTGACCTGTGAGTGTGGCTATAGCATTCTCTGGTGTGCTGTAAGGTGATGGCAATGTGACTGGGGCTGGTTATGTGCCACACCATAAGCTTTACCTGTGACAACATGCTGACATGAGCTTTACCTGTGAGGACATATGAACTTTTACCTGTGGGAACATGTGAACTTTTACCTGTGAGAACATGTAAGGTGAACTTACCTGTGAGGATACGTTGAGGTGTGAGTTTTTACATGTGAGGACATGTGAGCTTTTACCTGTAAGGTAAACTTTACCTGTAAGGTGAACTTTATCCGTAAGGACATACTAACATGCAAGCTTTACCTGTGAGGATACATTGACGTGTGAACTTTTACCTGTGAGGACATGTGAACTTTATTTGTAAGGACATACTAACATGCAAGCTTTACCTGTGAGGATACTTTGAGGTGTGAGCTTTACCTGACTGTGAACCTTTACCTTTAGGGACATATGAACTCTACCAGTGAGGACAGGTGAGCTTTATCTGTAAGGACATAGTGACATGCCAGCTTTACCTGTGAGGATACGTTGAGGTGTGAACTTTACTTGAGAAGACATGTGAACCTTTACCTTTAGGAACATATGAACTTTACTTGTGAGGACATGTGAACTTTTACCTGAGGACATGTGAACTTTATCTGTAAGGACATACTGACATGCAAGGTTTACCTGAGAGGATACGTTGAGGTGTAAGCCTTACCTGAGAAGACATGTTGACGGTGAGCGTGGCCCACTTGGTGGGGTCGAGTCCCTGCAGCACCCCCTGGGCCACCGAGGTCTTGCCCGTGCCCACGGGCCCCGCCAGCAGAACCGGGTACTGATGGCCCACCAGCGCCTGCACCAGGAAGTTATAGCGCACCGTGTCCACCGTGGGCACCATGATCTTATAGAAGGGAGCACTAGGAGAGAGAGAGATAGAGGGATGGGGGGGGGGGACACAGAGAGAGAGACAGAGAGGAGAGAGAGAGAGCGAGAGGGGGGGGGGTGGAGAGAGGGATGGAGAGAGGAAAGGAGAGAAGGAAAGACAGAGGAGAGAGTGGAGAGAGAGACATGGAGAGAGAGAGGACAGAGAGAGGAAAGGAGAGAAGGAAAGACAGAGAGAAGAGAGAAGGAGAGAGAGAGGAAAGAAGGAGAGACAGAGACAGAAGAGAGACAGAAACGAGAGAAGAAGAGACAGAGAGATGAAGAGAGGGGTCAAGAGAAAGAGAGAAGAAAGACCAAGAGAGGGAGAGAGAGGGAGATTCATTTTAGGCTTTATAGAAGTGTGTCTTCAGACAAAATAGACACCTGTGCAGGAAGAAGAAAAATGAAATAAAATAGTGCTGACTGCTGACACAAGGTCATTTAAGGGTCATTTAAGGGTCATTTATGCTCCCTAAAGGACGGTCCCAAAGGAGGCTTTTTTCCTTCTTCTAAATATAACCCATCTAGGGTGGTGTACCGTGTACACACGCAGGGGGGATGGCAAGTTCAAAAACACACACACACACACGCACACACACACACACGCACACACACACACACACAGTAGTTGGGGGTTGCATACTCAAGGACACCTCAGCAGTTGATGTTGGAGAATGCTGCTGCTCCATCTCTCTCTTCCCCCACCCACATTCTTCCTGTCAGTCAGGGATCAAACCTGCTGTCACACATCTGACTCCATAACTAATGTTAAGACACAGATCCCCTTATGTGTAATGCAGGCTAATATTAGACATCAGTGTTCTTCTTAGACCATGCTGAATAAGATGCAAACACACAGCTTGTTGCTCATTATGGTACCATGATCTTATTGAAAAGGCTAGAAGAGGATGAAGAAAGATGACATTATTTAGTATGAATGGAACTGTGTGATCGATTGCCACAAATACCTACACATACAGCACAGAGGCAATTATGTGCAACTGATACATGATGATACAGGGTCCCCTGTCAGACAGCTAAGAATATGCAAGCCATAACATACAGGTCATTATAGCAAAACAGACCACAACAAGGCCCTAAGGATTACCACACAGACGGGCCTTGGTCCAGCCTGTATGTGTGATAATGATCATGTAAAAGGGCCTATTACATGCCTGACCACCAAACACACCATTACAGGGGACACAAACCATTAGCCCAGAACAGAACAGTCTTATCTCTTCATGGGCTTATGGGCTTATGATAGCCCACTAGCTCTTGCTTAGGCCTATTACAGCTACACTAATGGCTATAGAGGAATCACTTATTCAGCTTTCACTGCAGTCTGCTATAGGTATCAGTTTATACGGCAGCCCACTATAAATATATATCAATTTACATAGTTACATGGTTAGATAAATATATACGTTTACACAGTGCACTACTACAAATACGTGTGTTTACGTAGCGATCTACTTTAGTTTACATCAAAATATAATATAAATATATCCATTTGCACATCAGGATATTAGACAAATAAGTTTATAAGGCACTTTACTGGGAGTAATAATTCACAGCAGTCTGCTAAAAAAAATATCAAACTTTTTTATACACACCGAATCAAGAATGAAATCAAATCATGAAAACACTGAGCAAAGGGGAACAAGAACAAGACGAAGGGGTGGCGTGCCAAATCGGCTGGACCCCATAAGTAAACATATGGCGAAAGGTCTGTGTGCGTGTGTTGTGACACCACGAGAGGCTGCATCCTGGAGGGATGCTATGTTCCAGTAAGATGGCTGCAAACTCCACTCGGCAGGGCCCCATCTACTGGAGGAAACGGCAAACTGCACCTCAAAACGGGGGTGCAACACACCGGCAGCAACCAAGATCAGACCTCAGGTGAAACCAATTAGGGACTGATTGAGAGGAGCTTGAAAAGAGCTCTACAAAGAGTCATTGTTGAGAGGGAGTTGGAGGAGCAACACAGAAGGCTGTAACCTCCTGTTCATGTGGATTATCTGGAAAAGCCTGCTGGAAGGAAAGACCTGCCTGATTGGAGGAGTTACTCACGGATTGGAGTTGCCGGTTGGATTTACCTGCAAAACGCTGTGTGGATTATTGGCTGGGGTAAGAGCGTGGACTCTGAACATTGGGGGGAATTGTTTGTGCATTGCGAGAGAAAGAGACTCTATTTGGAAGAAGACTTTTCTGTTGCATTTAGAGACATTGCTTAAGTTGACGTTGAAAAGAAAAATCCTTAGTTTGCCTTTTGAACGTGAATGACTTTTTCTGTTAAACTTTTTGGTACTACATTAAAAAAGACTTTGATTTGAACACTGTGTCCTGGCACTAATTGAACTGCCCCGCCCAGACCTCTCATGGTGTCACATATGGTGGAGAATGCGGGCAGTTCAATTTGAAAGTGCATGACTGACAAGGACACCGAAAATTTAATAGCCCAGTTCTCCTCACTGACGTTAGCCCCCATAGAAGAGATGGAGGCAATACTGGCAGCACTTGTTGAGGGGCAGAAGGCCCAGATGCAAGCCAGTGCAGCTCTCTTAGAAGAGCAAAAGCGGGCCAACCAGCTGAAGGCAGAAGAACTGCAATGGCAGAAGCAAATGGCCGACCGCAACGTGCGAACAATAAGGGCCAGTGACTTTATGGCCAAATTAGGGGCCACGGATGACATAGAGGCGTATTTACACGCGTTTGAAGCCACCGCCACAAGAGAGGCGTGGCCTAAGGAACGGTGGGTTGGACTGTTGGCCCCCTTCCTGACTGGTGAGTCTCTGAATGCAGTCCAGGACCTAGCCCCGGACAGGGTGACTGACTACGACGCGCTGAAGGCTGAAATCCTCAGCCGAAATGGAATTACGAGGTTCGGCATGGCTCAGCGCTTTCACAGCTGGACATTTCAACTGGACAAGGCTCCCCGGGCACAAATGCACGAACTCTCTCGAATCGCCAGGAAGTGGCTAGAGCCAGAGAAAAATACTGCTGCGGCGGTGGTGGAGGCTGTCGTAGTGGACCACTACCTACGGGCTCTGCCACAAGAGGCCAAGCGGGTCATCAGTCAGCAAGCCTTGGCAACAGCTGACCTCACTGTGGAGGCTGTGGAGAGGTACCAGGCTGCAGCCGAGATGCTACGTGGCATCAGGAAGGAGCCCAGGGGCGTAGCCCCCATGCCAGGCGGGGGGGGCCACGCAAAGAGCTCAAAGACGGCCAGTCCAGGCGGGATGGCCACTAGCTACGCTCCAGCCGGAACCCGGGGGCAACCGGGGCTGGGAAAAGCACCCCAAGATGCTGGGGCGAGACAATGCTACCGGTGCGGGGAGATGGGGCACATCTCCTGGCAATGTGGGAAACCAAGCGACGAGCCCATGCCCACTGCGGGGTCCGCCAGCTCTCCATCCACCCACCTGTACGCAGCGCTGGTGGGGGTCACAGGCGAGACCCCTGACCGACCTCCCACCTGCCCAGTGACTGTGAATAACCGGGACGTGAAGGCGTTGCTGGATTCGGGCAGTCGGGTAACCCTGGTCCGGAAAGACCTAGTACCTCCATCAGTCCTGACCAGCGGTAAGGCCCTCCCCATCTCCTGTGTCCATGGAGACACTAAGGACTACCCTGTCATAGAGCTCACCATGACAACCACTCGGGGAACCATACATACGATAGCAGGAGTGGTTGACTCACTTCCGGTGGCCGTCTTAATTGGGAGAGACTGCCCCGCCTTCCTCTCACTGTGGAAAGAAGCCCAGGAGAGGCCAACCCGGATCCGCAGGAAGGGGAGAAGCAGAAGTCAGTCGGCGCACCCCTTCAGACCCCTCCACCCCACCTCTGTTCTGGCAGGGGCGGTAGCGCACCAGGACGACTCAGAGCCCGGCCCCGACAGCGCCGAGGAGATCATGCCTTCAGGAACCATGCCAAGCTCCGAGGAGGAAGAGGTCCAAGCTACCAGGGAGCTGCCACCTCTCACAGGCCAGTATGGTACCGCCCAATTGAACGACCCCACCCTTGCCAATGCATTAAAAAATATACGAGTGTTAGAGGGAGTAGTACTTGGAGGTAGAGCAGACCCCCCTTACCCCCACTTTGCAGTAAGCCGAGGCTTAATATATCAAATAGTAAAGAAAAATGATGACGTGCATGAGCAGCTTCTTGTGCCACAGCCACATCGGGCTACCGTGCTGCAACTAGCACACACCCACCCCCTAGGGGCACACCTAGGAGTGGAGAAAACTAGGGACAGGATTTTGCAACGTTTTTATTGGCCAGGGGTGCATAAGGACATTGAAAATTACTGTAGGAGTTGCCCTGAGTGCCAGCAGGTGGCGCCTAAGCCCCCATATCGGAACCCACTCATCCCCCTGCCCATCATCGACACTCCTTTCGAGAGGATAGGGCTAGACATAGTGGGCCCCTTACCAAAGAGTTCCAGGGGACACCAGTATATCCTGGTCATTGTAGACTATGCCACCCGATACCCTGAGGCTATCCCGCTGAGGAAGGCCACATCCCAGCAGATTGCTAAGGAGCTGTTCCTCCTCTCCACCAGCCTAGGCATCCCAAAAGAGATACTGACGGACCAGGGGAGTCCATTCATGTCAAGGGTCATGAAAGACCTCTGCTCTCTACTCAAAATCAAACAGCTGAGGACGTCCGTGTATCATCCCCAGACGGACGGGCTGGTCGAACGTTTTAACAAAACTCTGAAGTCAATGCTGCGGAAGGCCATAGAGGAGGATGGGCGCAACTGGGACCATCTACTACCCTATCTGCTATTCGCGGTAAGAGAGGTCCCTCAATCTTCCACGGGCTTTTCACCTTTTGAGCTGTTGCTATCTTACAGACCACGAGGACTGCTGGACATCGCCAAGGAGGCGTGGGAGGAGCAGCCATGTAAGCAGCGCACCCTGATCGACCATGTGGGGGCCATGAGAGAGCGGATGAAGGCCATCTATCCCATCATTCGGGAACACATGGAGACCGCGCAGCGGCAGCAGCAAGCCGCGTACAATCGACCTGCCCAGCCCAGGGAGTTCAAGCCGGGGGACAGAGTACTGGTGCTTGTACCCACCGTGGAGTGCAAATTCCTGGCCACCTGGCAGGGCCCATACGAAGTCATAGAGCGAGTGGGTGAGGTGAATTATAAGGTGAGGCAACCAGATAAGAGAAAACCCATACAGATCTACCATGTTAACCTCTTAAAAAAGTGGCACGCCAGAGAGGCGCTGCTCAGTTGTCTGCCCCCAACAGAATTCCAGGAACCTGCAAGAGAGGAGGTCCAGGTAGGACCGAGTCTGTCCCCCCACCAACGACAGATGGCCCTGGAGCTGGTGGACAGGAACCGAGATGTCTTCTCATCCCTTCCTGGACACACCGAGGTGGTCCAGCATGAGATCCGCACCATCCCCGGCCGGAAGGTAAACCAGCGTCCATATCGGGTGCCAGAAGCTCGTAGAGT
Organism: Setipinna tenuifilis; assembly: GCA_030347295.1. Lineage (NCBI taxonomy): Eukaryota > Metazoa > Chordata > Actinopteri > Clupeiformes > Engraulidae > Setipinna > Setipinna tenuifilis. The sequence continues at coordinate 10,900,948 of CM059284.1, forward strand.
GGCCATCCAGGAGGAGGTACAGAAGATGCTAGATCTCGGGGTGATTGAGGAGTCCAAAAGTGCTTGGGCTAGCCCCATTGTTCTGGTCCCCAAACCAGATGGGTCGGTACGCTTTTGCAATGACTACAGAAAATTGAATGAAATTTCAGAGTTTGATGCATACCCAATGCCTCGTGTAGATGATCTGGTTGACTCCCTAGGGCATGCTCGTTTTCTGACCACTCTCGACCTCACGAAGGGTTATTGGCAGGTGCCCCTGACCCCGGAGTCCAAGGAGAAGACTGCGTTTGCCACGTCAGAGGGGCTCTACCAGTACACACGGCTCCCATTCGGACTCCATGGTGCACCCGCCACCTTCCAGAGGATGATGAATAGAATCCTTACCCCCCATAAAAGGTACGCAGCTGCGTTTTTAGATGATGTCGTCATACAGAGTCCCGACTGGGACAGTCACTTACCCCGGGTACAAGCAGTGATCGACTCTCTAAGGGAGGCGGGTCTCACAGCAAACCCCAAGAAGTGCAGGCTGGCCTTCAGCGAGACAAACTACCTAGGATACACGATTGGACGGGGACTGGTCAAGCCACAGGAGGCTAAGATTCGGGCTATCCAGGACTGGCCACAACCCATCACCAAAAGACAGGTGAGATCCTTCTTGGGCCTGGCGGGATACTACAGACGATTTATTGCAAACTTTGCCACCCTTGCAGCACCCCTAACGGAGCTGACGACCAAACGCCACTCAAGGATGGTGAAATGGAATCCTGCAGCGGAGGCAGCGTTTGATGCCCTGAAGCGAGCCCTGTGCTGCAGCCCGGTACTGATGGCACCAGACTTCAGGAGGGACTTCATCGTCCAGACGGATGCCTCTGAGGTGGGTCTGGGGGCCGTGCTCGCTCAGGTGCATGAAGGTGAGGAGCATCCTATCCTCTATCTTAGCCGGACACTACTTCCCAGAGAGAGAAACTATTCCACTGTTGAGAAGGAATGCCTCGCCATCACCTGGGCCCTAGAGTCTATGCGCTACTACCTCCTGGGCCGGCGCTTCACAGTGGTGTCGGACCATGCACCTCTGCAGTGGATGGCGAGGAACAAGGAAACCAACGGTAGGGTCACTAGATGGTTCCTGAGTCTGCAAGCTTTTAACTTCTCTGTCATCCACAGGGCAGGCAGGCGTCACAGCAACGCGGACGCCCTGTCACGACGAGATGCTCTCTTCACCTCCGTCTCCCCGACGAGGGCGTCGGTCCTGAGGGGGAGGATGTGTGACACCACGAGAGGCTGCATCCTGGAGGGATGCTATGTTCCAGTAAGATGGCTGCAAACTCCACTCGGCAGGGCCCCATCTACTGGAGGAAACGGCAAACTGCACCTCAAAACGGGGGTGCAACACACCGGCAGCAACCAAGATCAGACCTCAGGTGAAACCAATTAGGGACTGATTGAGAGGAGCTTGAAAAGAGCTCTACAAAGAGTCATTGTTGAGAGGGAGTTGGAGGAGCAACACAGAAGGCTGTAACCTCCTGTTCATGTGGATTATCTGGAAAAGCCTGCTGGAAGGAAAGACCTGCCTGATTGGAGGAGTTACTCACGGATTGGAGTTGCCGGTTGGATTTACCTGCAAAACGCTGTGTGGATTATTGGCTGGGGTAAGAGCGTGGACTCTGAACATTGGGGGGAATTGTTTGTGCATTGCGAGAGAAAGAGACTCTATTTGGAAGAAGACTTTTCTGTTGCATTTAGAGACATTGCTTAAGTTGACGTTGAAAAGAAAAATCCTTAGTTTGCCTTTTGAACGTGAATGACTTTTTCTGTTAAACTTTTTGGTACTACATTAAAAAAGACTTTGATTTGAACACTGTGTCCTGGCACTAATTGAACTGCCCCGCCCAGACCTCTCATGGTGTCACAGTGTGTGTGTGTGTGTGTGTGTGTGTGTGTGTGTGTAATGAATTAGCATGCATTGCTGGTGTAACACTGAGAAGGTCTGCTATATGCATGCAACCCCTTGTTGCTGCCTAATGGCGTGACGGTAATGGGGGATTGAGCGGAGCGGTCGTACGGTCGTATGTATGTAAGGAGGAGGATGACTGATGGACGGGGCTGACCCCTGCCTGCGCTAATGGAAAGGAGGGAGGGAGGGAGCGAGGGAGGGAGGGAGCGGTCAGCGGCTGGCCGGTGGTTGTGTGGGGGATTGTGGGATTGCGGCAGAAGATGGATGGCCCCTGCTGGACGCCAGGAAAGGGCTGCTGCTGCTGCTGGTGCTGGAGGTGCCCTGTGCTTAGTTCAAGAGGCTGGCACAGGCACTCATTAAAAAGGCATTTTGTGTGTGTGTGTGTGTGTGTGTGTGTTTTGTGTACTTTTTTTGAAGGCGAGCCACAAACACAGACACACACACACACACTTCTTGTGTATGTGTGTGGTGTATGTGCGTGTGTGTGTGTGTGTGTGCGCACGTGTTTGTTTGAGTGAGTAAGTGTGTGTGTATGTGTGTGAGTGTGTGGATAAGTGTGTGTGCGTGCACTACACTGCTACCACTTTCTTTCAGCACTCTCCAATGATTTGGACACAAAGGCGGCTAAAAGAAGATAGAAGAGAAAAAAAGGAGCAAAGAAATGAGAAGAAAGAAAGAAACAAGGAAAGAAAGAAAGATAGAAAGGGAAAGTGAGGAGAGAGGCGAGGGCAGTGAGAGGCGAAAAAAAAGAGACATAGAGAAAAGAGAAGGGAAAAGAAATCATAAAGGAAAGTGGTGACATGACAAATGAGGGGAGGGAGCGGAGAGAAATGGAGGGCCAGATATGGGAGGGAAGCAGTGGGCTGCCGCTGCCCAGATGGGGTGCCAGTTTCAGGGCCTGTAGCTCAGCCTCGGGGCCCGCCTGGCAGCCTGGTGCCACACTGACCGCTCTACCCGCAGGAAGATGTGTGTGTGTGTGTGTGTGTATACAAGTGTCTGTGTGGGTGTATGTGTGTGTGTGTGAGTGTGAGTGCTTGTCTCTGTTTGTGTGAGCTTGTGTCAGCTTGTGAGCTTGCATGCTTGTGTGTGTGTATTTGTGTGTGTATGTGTGTGTGCGTTGGTGGGTCTGTCTAAGTGTGGGTTCTTGTGTGTGTACAAGTGTGTGTGTGTCTGTGTGTGTGTGTGTGTGTGTGTGTGTGTGTGTTTGTGTGTGTGTGTGTTTGTGTGTATGTATGTGTTTGTGTGTGTGTGTGTGTGTGTCTCTGTGCATGTCTGTTTGTCTGTGTCTGTGTGTGCGCAGCACAAGTGTTTAGCTCTTGTGGGAGGCTCTGAGTAGCCCTAATCCTGCCACAGCATCTCTGCTGAGCCGGCTGATGTAATAGCTCCACCTGGCAGCGCAGGTAAGTCCACTCTGCATTCAGGACACCTGCTGCCCAATGGGGGCTCAGGGAGAAGAGTGTGTCCCGTGTCCTGAGTCAAGTGAGCACTCAGAGAACTCAGTGAGCACTTCCAATCCAGATTGAAGATTTTTTTATTGTTCATATCCGGGAGAGTCTTTTAGCACTTACTACTTTGCCCTACAAAGGCAAAGTGCAGTAACTACGTAAGGATTGGAGCTACGAAAAATTCGTTCAAAGTTGTGAAACTGTCCAGGCAAACATGTTGTAGGTACAACAGTGATGACACTTTGATTTATTTTCTTAAGAAGAAGCAAGCGATTCTTAATATTTAGTCACAAAATAAAGTAGGTGTTACAAAGTCAATTTCCAGTCTAAACTCAATTTTGACTAAATATGCAGTTACTGTGTTTTGCCTTTGTAGGGCAGTATGAGGTGTTGATTGCTTGCTAGAGCCTGTTCCCTCCTGACTTTTAGTTTGATGTGATGACTGAATGTAATGTGACCTTTAGGCTAAGACCATTTTGTGTTTTCCATTCTTTTATTTTGGGTTGTTTATTTTAATTTGCCTATTCTCAACAATCTGTGCAACAGGAAAAGGTTTACATATTGACACGCTCAAAGCAAAACTGGGGGCAGCCCACACACACACACACACACACACACACACACACACACACACACACTTTTAAAATACATTTACGTACAAAAATGTCTATCCTCTGTTTAGTTTAGTCTACGATTTCCTTTGGTTGTAGCTGCCTCAGGCCGCTCTTCTACAGAGACTAATGGCTAACTGGGGGGAAGTGCTGAGGACACATCAATGTGGCCGCCCAAACAGAATACACTTTGCAGACGGGAAAACAAGTCTGATTAGTCTCCAATAATCATTGGGCACTCCTAAGATGTCATGTTGACACAACGGCAGCCTCCATTTTGCCCTGCAGTCTCAGAGACGGGCAGTAGCTTTAATCTTTATATGGACTAACACTTCTCAAACAAAACACTGGCTTTTGGTTCAAACATTTTTGGAAATTAGCTTACAATTGTAGACTGGTGATAGTATCTAATAATATTTGATCCCTACAAATTAAAAACTGTGGTTGTTGGATTGAGATAAAGAATTGAAATGTCTGTGTTTGTGTGTGTGTTTATGTGTGTATAAATAGGTTTGTGCATGTGTGTGTGTGTATCTGTTTGTCTGCATGGATGAGATGTGTGTGTGTGTGTGTGTGAGAGAGAGAGTGTGTGTGTCTGAGAGAGAGAGAAAAAGAGAGATGTGTGTGTGTGTGTTTCCATGTTGTCGGTGTGTGTGTGTGTGTACTCACTTGGCAGGGTAACGCCATGCTTTGTGCAGCTTGTCTTCAAAGGAAGCCCAGCTCTTGCTTTTGGTGTCCACGTAGTACTCATAGATGGTGTCCTATGGGGAGGAGGAGTGGGAGAAACACCGGTTTGAAGAAAAAGTGTGTGTATGTGTGTGATCATGTGTGCATGTGTTGTATTTGTGTGGGTGTGTGTGCTCATGCGTGCATGTGTTGTGTGTGTGTGTGTCATATGTGTGTGTGTGTGTGTGTCATATATGTGTGTGTGTGTGTGTGTGTGTGTGTGTGTAGCCATGCATGCATGTGTGTGTATTTGTGTGTAGTTGTGTGTGTGTGTGTGTGTGTGTGTGTGTGTGTGTGTGTGTGTGTGTGTGCAGTGTATCTGCTGTCCTTGTCCAGCCCACCTTGTTGGGGAAGGTTCCCTCCAGCTCTCGCAGGAAGTTGTCGATCTTCTTGCGTCCCTCCTCGTCCACGGAGGCACACAGGGACCAGATGAGGCTGAAGAGGAACCACAGCTCCACCATGCGCCCATAGTGCTCCGTGTCGTGGGGGTTCACCTGGTAGAGGGCAGAGGTCAAGGGTCGAGGGTCAAGGGTCAGACTTAATGTTTTACTGATCTCCAAATAATAATAATAATAATAATAACCTTTACTTGTACAGCACAATACATACATACAAGATGCAGCTCAAAGTGCTTTACAGTTTGGCAAGGTCACAACAAGACAAACATTTCTTGCAGTCCAATGGCATCGGAGCAGTTGAACAATGCTACAATGTTACAACAACACAAAAATGTTTGTATGAATTTAATAATACACTGCATTCGTATAGCAAAATTCATACAATATGCAGTTCAAAGTGCTGTAACAGTTTGGCAAGAAAACGCAAGACATCATTTGTAAAATCAACTGTCTGAGATGTACATGACAAGCTCCATGACTGCTGCTATGTGTTTTTCACACAAGGCTACTGCGTAACAGACTTACAACACATCAATACATGTCAGCATATATCAACATGCCCATATATCATGAACAGGAAAGCAGCATATTGGTTTACGTCTGTCTCTCAACACAATCTACTTCTCACGCCATTCAGACTGGCAAGCTTCGGATCACACCTTAAAATCGACATCATAACCTCAGATCCATACTGCCATAAAAACACAGACTCAGAAACATGAAACCTCAAATAAACCATGATCTGAGATAACTGTTCATTTTAATAAAAGCACGATGTAAGTGGTTCCACATCATATGTCCATTAATCAGGGGTGTAAAATCCCGGGTTCAGAAAGTAAAAACCATGCCACATTTTCCTCCTAACACAGGTGACTACATGTCTTGAGTGCTCGTTATGATCAGCTGATTCAGAACTGGCTGGATCAAATTTGTGGCAGGGTTTTTACTTTCTGAACCCGGGATTTTACACCTCTGCCATTAATCCGTTACAGGCTGTAGAGACACATGTAATGATGTCAGCCATGTCATGGGATGATGAATGATGAACCTTCATATATGCGTAGCGACAGCTACGTGTGCACATAAACGCACTTAAGGAGCACGGACTACATTTACACCCTCTCGTCTTTCACTGCCTCACGTTTTATTAGCAGACGGGCGATGATCCTCTGACTAAACATGAAACCTCTTGTCGCCATCATGTCAGACATAATTTTATTAATCAACCATTTTATGAGCTCTGATCAATACGCATCGCCTGCAGATCAAGATGGCCGATCTATACCCATTCCGCTACATCGCACCTGACAAGGAGATTGATTGATCGCCGTCGCTCCCGCCTACGCTTCAAACGAGACAAGAGACGAGAGACGAGAGATTTATAGACCCCTATTCACAGTAACCTTCTAAGATGGCAGATCGGTATGATCACTCCACCTCCATATCAACCCCTGCAGACTTATCATATCTCATTTCATGTCAACGTTATTCAAATGCAGATCACATGCACCCTGTCTACACGACTCTAAGAGGGCTACTTTGTGTAGCTAAACGTTTAGAACAAGGATTAAGGATTACAAAATGATTCAGTAATTGTTTTTAGTATATTTGTTCCATATTTTCATTCAATAGCATACTAAACTGTATGAATTTCAATAATAATAAAAAATGTTTTAAAACCTTGTACCAGTAGTGTATGTAACGCATGTCAATGCTCTAAAAATGCAGATCACATTTACCCTGTCTACAAAACCCAAAGGTCATGTGAATGTTAAATGTCTAGAATATATTTGGGCTTATCAGTTCTGTTTTGTATATTTTGTTCTACACTTTCATCTCAGAGTACACTAACTACACATTTATTACACATACATTATTGCCTGTATTAGGGATGTATATGTGTATTGTTGTCTCTATTGTACAGAATGTGTCTATATGCTTCTGTTTGTCTATTAAATGTACACTACTACATGTCTACAGGATATGTTGAATGTATGGAAAGCTAACATCTCCCGGAGTCAAGTTCTATGTATATGTAAGTATATAAATGTATATACAATAAAACTGATGATGATTCTGATTGTGACATATCTAATGCATGTCCCCGCTGTAGGAATGCCGATCACATACAGCTCCTGAGTGTGTACCCTGACTCATGGTCTCTTCACTCTCCCTGAGACTCCTTTAGACGTGCTGCCTTCTAAATGGAGACATTGTGTGATGCGTGTGTGTGTGTGTGTGTGTCTGTGTGCCAGGCCTCCGCAGACGCTCTGAGGACTGAGCTCCAGTTCTACAGGGCTGTGAGGCTTTGTGCTCCTGCTCTTTTTATACACATCATTTCTAGTTTTTCAGTTATTTATTTATTTTTATTTATTTTTTTTGTTCAAATTCTCACACATTTTTAAATATTCCTGATGCCTTAGGCTGATGTGCACACTCTCTGCTCTGCTAGCCAAGTCAAACTCCCACCAGACTCACCGATACTAGTCACACTGGGTGGATATGCGTATTGTGACGTGTGTGTGTGTCTGTGTGTGTGTGTGTGTGCGTGTGTGTATGTGTACCTGGATGTGTGTGTGTGTGTCTGTCTGTCTATGTGCACACAAACAGACACACTGTTAATTAAATCTAACGTCTAATGTCACAGAGTTCAAGAACACTTCAGATGTGAAAGCAGACACACAATGTCTCACAGCTGCATGTAAACCACAACTACCTTATTAGCCTAACTCAACCTTGAGCCAATGAATCATTCAGCAATGAATCAGTGTGTTTTTATAAGACATAGGGTACATCGTGTACATTTGGACTGCTCTTGCTCTCTCTATATATATACAGATATATGTGTGTGTGTGTGAGTGTGTGTGTATTATGTCTATCTGACTGTATGTGTGTGCATGTGTGTGAGTTATGTATCTGTGACTATGTGAGTAATCTATGTGTGTGTGTGTGTGTGTGTGTTTGTGTGTATTATGTCTCTCTGACTATATGTGTGTGTATGTGTGTGGGGTATGACTCTGTGACTGTATGTTTATAGTCTATGTGTACGTGCGCCTGTGTGTATGTGTGTGTGTGTGTGTCTGTGCTTGTATGAATATACATGTGTGTGTGTGTGTGTGTGTGTGTGTGTGTGTCTGTGCTTGTATGAATACACATGTGTGTGTGTGTGTGTGTGTGTGTGTGTGTGTGTGTGTGTGTCTGTGCTTGTATGAATACACATGTGTGTGTGTGTGTGTGTGTGTGTGTGTGTGTATGTCTGTGCTTGTATGAATATACATGTGTGTGTGTCTGTGCTTGTATGAATATATGTGTGTGTGTGTGTGTGTGTGTCTGGATCAGTACAGACCCCGTTGTCCGGCGTGGCCAGCGTGTCGTAGAGTCTGCAGAGGGAGGTGACCCCGTTGAGCTGTGTGTGTGTGTGTGTGTGTGTGTGTGTGTGTGTGTGTGTGTGTGTGTGTGTGTGTGTGTGTCTGGATCAGTACAGACCCCGTTGTCCGGCGTGGCCAGTGTGTCGTAGAGTCTGCAGAGGGAGGTGACCCCGTTGAGCTGTGTGTGTGTGTGTGTGTGTGTGTGTGTGTGTGTGTGTGTGTCTGGATCAGTACAGACCCCGTTGTCCAGCGTGGCCAGCGTGTCGTAGAGCCTGCAGAGGGAGGTGACCCCGTTGAGCTGTGTGATGGGCACCAGCTCTCTGCAGTGGCTCCTCTTGAACAGCAGCGTCTTCTCCGTGTACTGGTCAAACAACCGCTGCAGGTGCTCCACCTCTCCCTACACACAGGACACAGCAGAGGAGGAGGAGAGGAGGAGAGGCAGAGAGAAAGAGAGGTACAGAATGTAGAGGTAGAGAAAGAGAGCGGTCGAGAGAAGGATGAAAGAGAGGAAGAGAGACGGAAAGGAATAGAAGGTATAGGTAGAGAAAGAGAGGGGTGGAGAGGAGGAGGAGGAAGAGAGACAGAGAGAAAGAAAGGTACAGAAGGAGAGGTAGAGAAAGAGAGGAGTCGAGAGGAGGAGAAGAAAAAGAGGAAGAGAGAAAGAGAGGAACAGAAGGTAGAGGTAGAGAAAGAGAGGGGTCAAGAGGAGGAGGAGGAGGAAGAGAGGCAGAGAGAAAGAAAGGAACAGGTGGAGAGATAGAGAAAGAGAGGGGTTGAGAGGAGGAGGAAGAGAGGCAGAGAGAAAGAAAGAACAGAAGGAGAGGTAGAGAAAGAGAGGGGTTGAGAGGAGGAGGAAGAGAGGCAGAGAGAAAGAAAGAACAGAAGGAGAGGTAGAGAAAGAGAGGGGTCGAGAGGCAGAAAGGTACAGGGGGAAGGGTATGGGGAACAGATGAAGAGTGGGGTAAAGAGGAAGAAAGGCACAGAGGGAGAAGGAAAGAGAAGGAAGAGAGGAAAAGAGGGAGAGGTAAGGAAATAGAGGCCAAAAGATATAGTAGGAGATGTAGAGGAAGAGAGGAAAAAGACACAGTAGGAGAAAGAAGGAGAGGAGGAGTAAATAAGGAGAGTGGGGCAGAGAGGATGAGGAGTGAGACACCCCAAGAATGACAGAAAGGGAGAAAAATAGAAAAAACAAATAGATGAGGCAAGGACACAGGATGAAAGTGAAGGACACAATAGATAAAAAAGATAAAGAGAGAGGGGATGATAGAGAGAGGGTGGTAGTAGAGAGAGGGGGAGACAGACAGACAGACAGAGAGAGCGAGAGAGAGAGAGAGAGAGAGATAATAGAAAAGTAAAAGATGAGTGTCAGTGTCAGTGCATACCAAATCCTGCAGCCAATATATGTATATATATATATGGAAATATAAATATGGATACATATGAACAGTAAAGACCATGACAAGTGTGTGTGTGGAGAAAGACACAATAGCAGTGTACAGTGGGGGAGGATGGAGGTAGCCTCATGGGAGTCAGATTGTGTGTCAGAGAAGACACAGGGAGTGAAGACGGGAGCTCAGCGCTGCAGTCCTCTGCCTTTGGGGTCAGTGCTGCTGGGATGCACTGGGCTCTGGCTCTGGGGTGGATGGTGTAACTTTATTTGACCTCTCCATACAAAATCTCACATCAGGCTTCAAGCCCAAGTCAGAGAGATAGTGAGAGAGAGAGACAGAGAGAGACTGTGTATGTGTGATCGTAGTACTTATTACACCAGGACCTCATGTAGGGCTTTGAGAATGTGTGATGTATGTGTGTGTGTGTGTGTGTGTGTGTGTGTGTGTGTGTGTGTGTGTGTGTGTGTGTGTGTGTGTGCGTGTGCGTGTGAGATGGTAATACCTTATTCCGCTTGTCCATCCAGGACCTGACGTAGGGTTTCCAGCCCAGGTCAGAGTAGTCGTTGTACACCATCCCACAGCGAGACACAGTGGCTGGGGACGCCACCGCCAAGTCCTCCACCTCAAACAACAGAGAAACCTACACACACACGCACACACACACGCATGCGTACACAGACACACACAGACACACAAACACATGCACAAGTGAGCGCACAGACAGACACACACACACACACACACACACGCACGCGTGTACAGACACGCACACACACACACACACACACACACACAGTCATGCACACACACACAAGCACACCCAGACATACACACACGTGCGCACACACACACACAAACACACACGCACGCGCACGCACACACACACACACACACACCCACATCCATCACACATTCTCAAATAAACACATCTAAGCCCTGATGTCCTCTTGCATAAACTGTTTGAAGATCAATCACTAAAATGACACCAAATGACAAACAATCAGCGCTGAGTTTAATGTGGAGCCGAACCAAAGGCCCATATGAAACACATTTGCAGAAATAAAACTCCGGGCTGGTTGAAATGGATCTCCTGACTCATGGCTGCCTAGACAACATACGCCCCAGACCCACAGAGAGCTTGGAGAAAAAGAACCTGTCAGTGTGTGTGTGTGTGTGTGTGTGTGTTTGTGTGTGTGTGTGTGTGTGCGTGTGTGCGTGTGTGCATGTGTGTGGGTCTGTGTGTGTGTGTGTGTGGCTTTAGGGTGTGTTTGTGAGTGTGCGTGTGTGTTTGTGTGGGTTTAGGTGTGTGTGTGTGTGTGTGTGTGTGTGTGTGTGTGTGTGTGTGTCAGTGTAGGGGTATGTGCGGTCGTGTGGGTGTGCATGTGTGTGGGTCTGCGTGTGTGGGGGATTAGGGTGTGTGTGTGTGTGTGGTGCAATTTCCAGCACTATCAACAGCTGACTAATGTGCAGCAATAGAAAAAGCTCAAGCAAACAAAGTGCAAGAGTACTGCTATCTCCGGCCATGTTCCACTGCATCCCCTCTTGGCCACACACACACACACACACACACACACACACACACACACACACACACACACACACCGACCTGGGCAAAAAAACCATTAGCTGTTTTGCTGCACTGCAACAACACATAAATCACCGAGGGCACCGGAGCCAAAACTTTTCCCCGGCAGGCGGGCAGGAGTATCCGCTATCCCTACCCGCCCGAAGTTAACTCTGCGGGGGGAGAGTTCCAGCAGCAAAGGGTACGGAGAGACGGAGAAGGGCCAAGCCAGGGCCCTACGCCAGATTCACTTTTTAAGGGCACTGAACTGGACAAGAAAGTACACATGAAGTATAGTGCCTGGGTCTGAGAGAGTTAGGGTCTTGTTGTTGTTGTTGTTATGGTTGTTGTTGTTGTTGTTGTTGTTCCTACTTTGGTGTCCAGTCTGGTGGTTTGAAAAGTATGCTAAAAAGTAAAAAGTAACTGGTGAAGATGTACCCAGAGGTGCTGAGAAGGTTCAAATCTGTCCCAGCTGCTCTGGCAGGTACACTGTCTATTCATCTACTAAGTTGGACGCCCTGGCATTGGCAGGAAGAGATGGTTGATAGATTGCTTCCCCCTCACACATACCAGCCGAGGAATATTCAACCACAGTTGGCTGCTGCCTACTAAAGTCATAGCAAAACAAAGAAGTGGACAAGAAGTGTTGGTGGGTGGTGGGGAACTTTCAGTCCCTGTTGAGGGTAACAGGCTTGGTGTTAGAGAGTTTGGTTCCTGTTACTACCGGTGAGAATGTACTGTAAACTAGATGTGGAGCATGCTGCCTATGTCACTCTGCTTTGTTCACTATGTACAGTTCCTGTTGAGGCCACTAGTCTTGGTGTAAATTATGCTAGTTTGGATGGTTTGGGCCCCCCATGGTGCCTGAAGAGGGAGTTAGTGTTGGTCTGAATCAGGGGAGGAGGACTCTTTAAACGATGTCTGTGAAAATTTTCATTCATCCAGGTCATGTTAGTCAAATTAGCTTTTTGTAGCTTCAAGACATCTCACTCCAACTCATACCCTGAGGGGACACTCATATAATCCTTTGTCATGTGATGATGATGCCCCCCTCTTCCTGCCCCCCCCACCACCATCTCTCCTTCTCCTTACTACCCCACACCTCTCTGCCCCTCTTACCCCACCCCTCTCTACCAGCCCCACCTATTCCACCGCCCCCCACCCCACCCCACCCCACTGTCTCTGCTCCTACTACCACCACCTCTCCCTCTCCCTACTACCCCACCCCTCTCTGCCCCCCCTCTTACTCCACCTCTCTGTTCCTGCCCCACCTATTCTACGCCCCACCCCACCCCTCTGTCTCTGCCCCCCCTACCACCACCTCTCCCTCTCCCTTGTACCCCACCCCTCTCTGCCTCTCTTACCCCACCTCTCTGTACCTGCCCCACCTATTCGGCAGCCAACCCCCCATGGACGTGTGAGGTATCGCAACTTTAGAACTTTTAGTGTGGGCTTCATTGTCATTGGGATGTGTGTGTGTGTGTGTGTGTGTGTATGTATGTGTTATCCTGGAACACTGCTGCTGCCCCAGACTCCCGCGGTACCTGGTCAGGCATGGAGATCCTCTCCCCGTTGATGAGGGTCAGCACCTTGTTGTCGTCCATCACCGAGTTCATGCTCTCGATCCACAGTGTGTCCACTGGCCCGTCAAACAAAATCCACTTCTCATCGGGCTTCTCGTCTAAGACACACACACACGCACACACACACACACACACACACACACACACACAGAAACGAGGGGGTGAATTCTTACTATTCATGTTGCAGACTTCACATTAGTTCGTTAGTACACTAACTCATACCAAAAGTTAATCAAATAAATACATACATAATATGCTGAAATAAAAACAGTATCAGACTCGATGTTGAATTTCTTGCATATGTTATACACACATGCACACGTGCGCACACACACACACACACACACACACACACACACAAGCACACAAAAATCATTCTCACACACAAACCAAAACAATCAGAGGCAAGGCTGCCTCCAAAGCAGCATTCATCTTGTGTTGTGGCCCCTCATCAGGCCATATGCGGCTCGTTGAGGTTGAGTCCGTCCAGTGAGGGGCGGCCCAGCGCACACACACACACAGGCTACCCATCTGCTCCTGGCCTCAGCTCACCACGCACCACACACTTCTGCTCAGCACCTCCCTCTCTCACTCACTACCTCCCTCCATCCCTCCCTTCCTCCCTCCATCCCTCTATTTGGACACAGCACAACTAACTAACTCTGCTTTTCTCCATTTCATGCATTCATACACAAACACACACACAGACATGCACACACACACACACAGACAAAGACATACACACACAAACACACACACAACCAAGTGTTCACACATATACAGACACAAGCACAAACATGGTAAAACATGCACGCACACACACACAAGCACAAACTCTCTCTCTCTCTCTCTTTATCCCTCACACACACAGACACACACACACACACACAGACACACACACACACATCATCACTCAGAAAGCTGCTGGCTGGCTGGCTGAATGTGCACCATCAAGCCCCTGTCAGGAAGTGAAGAGTGAAGAAAGCAAACTGTCACGTCTCCTGTGGGTGACGCAGGCCTTGCCTTGCCTTCCCAAGGACGGGGGGAGTGGGGGGGGGGGGGAGTGAGGGAGGGGGGGAGGCGGCGAGGGAGGGGGGCACACAAACAACAGCGAGCAAGCGCGAGAACAACACAGCCAGAACATATGGGAGACAGCAGCACACCCGGATTGAACCAAAACAACAACAACAACAAAAAAATACAGCAATTCCATCTCGAGTGCTCAAACACATACTCACACACTCTGTCTCTCACACACACACTCACAATCACAAACACACACAAACCTTCTGTTTTTCTTTCTCTCTGTCTCAGACACACACGTAAGGCCAAGCCCAAACATACACAGACACACATACAGACACACACAAAGACAGACACACACACACACACACACACACACACACACACACAAAAGAATAATAGAGCAAGAGAAGGAGGTGTGTTGTGGGGAAGAAGTCGTGTGAGGACAAAGCAATTAGCTTTGATTGACAGGCGCTGGTCACAGAGCAGCCAGGTCCATTGTCGTGGAGTATGAGGGGCTTCTGTCAGCTAACCCATACAACTCTATTGCACACTACAGAGCACAGCCTACAGACTGATGAGCAGGCCCTGTGTGTGTGTGTGTGTGTGTGTGTGTGTTTCTGTCTGTCTGTTTGTGTGTGTGTGTGTGTTTGTCTGTGTGTGTGTGTGTGTGTGTGTGTGTGTGTGTGTGTGTGTGTGTGTGTGTGTGTGTGTCTGTTTCTGTGTGTGTGAAGATGGGGATGGTGGTGGGTGCTGTGTGACACAAAGACAGAGACAAAGACTAAGCTCACAGAAAGACAGAATCTTGGGACTGATAAGGGTGTGTGTGTGTGTGTGTAGGTGTGTGCATGTGTGTGTGGGTGCATGTGTGTTTGTGTGCATTGAGTGTGTGTGTGTGTGCGGCAAGAAGGCTGAAGGCTGGTTGTCAGAGAATTGGTGAGTATGTTTCTGTGCGTGTGTGTGGGTGTCCGTGTGTGTGTGCGCGTGTGTGTGTGTCAGCAATTTATCACACAGAGCAGCGAGTGGCTTAGCCTTCCAACCGCAGGACACACAGACAGCAGGGAGAGGGGCCAAGAAACCAAGTTAGGGGAAATACAAACAACACTGCAGTGGATCAGACCACCACCACCATACACACACACACACACACACACACACACTATAAGAATTCAGAAACAATGGCAGGCACACAATGAAAGAGGGAAAGAGAGGGGAAGAGAGAGAGAGACAGAGAGAGAGAGACAAAGACAGAGACAGAGAGAGAGAGAAAGAGAGAGAGAGAGAGAGAGAGAGAGAGAGAGAGAGAGAGAGAGAGAGAGAGAGGGAGAGCAACAGACACAGAGAAGGTAAATCAAAGGGGAGAATGACAGAATGGGCCTGTGCGTGCGGTCTGTCATGGGCAAAGGCGAAACACACATTAAAGTGACACGAGCGATATTTAATTAAATTATAACGTTCACCCTCTCTGGGCAGAGACCAATGACAAATAACGCTGAATGCTAAATGGCGCCATGCACTGTTGATGGCATCGGTTTTATGGCGGCCATGACACTGGGCAAGGAGGGACTGAAAGGTCTCACAATTTGGAAAGGAAACACAGCATCATGCAGAGCTCGCAAGAACAGTAGAGGCAGATGTATGTATTTTTGTATGCGTGTGTGTGTGTGTGTGTTTATGCATGCATCCATGCATGTATGTGTGCATGAATAGGTGTGCGAATATGTTTGTTTGTGTGCATGCATGTGTGCATGCATGCGTGTGTGTGTGTGTGTGTGTGCGCATGCATGCGTGTGTGCATGCATGCATGTGTGTGTGTCTGTGCTTGGTGTCAGTGTGTGTGTGTGTATGTGTGTGTATGTATATTTGTGTCAGTAAGGGGACTGAAACTTTCTCTGCATGTGCTACTGTAGCTGTTTCCTGCTGGAAGTGTGGGTCGACAGGGAGGAAGCTTGATGTAGGCAGCGGTGCATTATTTATTATTTATAAGGGGAGACTGAGACTCAGGCCCACAGCCATCATGCCAACAAAGACTTCAGGGGAGGGTGTGTGTGTGTGTGTGTGTGTGTGTGTGTGTGTGTGTGTGGGGGGGGGGGGGGGGGGGGGGTGCTGAAGGGGTGGTAGGGGGATTGTTTGGAAATGAAGAATGCATGGGGGGAAAAAAAAAAAACTGCACACTCGAATCAGTGAGCGGCCACAATCTTATACTGCCTGCACACACTCACAGCCACAAAACACCAAAATATATGACAAGTCTGACA
>CM059284.1:10927268-10934768 GCA_030347295.1 Setipinna tenuifilis
GTGACTCATATGAATCTGACAGAGGCTCTGTCAGACAGACAGATAGACAGACAGACAGACAGGTAGACAAGCAGACAGACAGACCGATAGGTAGATACTGTAGATAGATAGATAGATAGATAGATAGATAGATAGATAGATAGAAGTCAGTCAGTCAGAGACAGATAGATAGAAGTCAGACAGACAGAGACAGACAGACAGACAGACAGACACCGACAGACAGACAGACAGACAGACTCTTAAGGGTGTAACTGACAGACAGAGAGACAGAGAGAGAGACAAACAAACAGACAGACAGACAGATGGAGGTTTCAGCTGTGACTCTTGAGCATGTAACAGAAGGCAAACAGAGAGACAGTAACAGAGAGACAGTGTCCCTATTTAGTCTGGGTTCTGCAAGGCATCGTGGGCGATGGCATCTCGGGCTGACAGCTGTGACACGTTGCCCTTTGCACCTGTCTGTCATGTGTCTCCTGGGCGTGCACTGACAACAACCTGCGCAGAGGTTTCATCACTGCCTACGTCACGCCTGTTACAAGTGTGTTTTGTTGGGGACGCATCATGTGGCATTAGTGTCTGGAATAGGAGAGGCATGTGGACCAGTGTGCCCCATTACATTACATTACATTACATTACGTGACATTACATTACATTACATTACATTATGTGACATGGCATTACATTACATTACATTACGTGACATTACATTACGTGACATTACACTGCATTACACTTACAGAGCTGATAGTACAAAAAAAAATCCTGGGCCTGAAATGTTGCTACACCCGGTGTGGCTAACTAACTACTTTTTGGAATAGTATTTGATACACCTAACAAACACCCTTAAGTGTAATGTTAGCATGATGTTAGCCTAATGTTTCCTTTGGTTGAGAGCAAAAGCTGGGTTCTTCTTATTAGACCTCTGTGGGTGACTCAAACGTCACAGCATCCCAGCACTGACAAGCTATTAAATATTCTCGGTGTAGACCCTATAATTTTTCCTCGCTGACAAACATCTCCAAGCCCTGAAATGAGGCACGGTGCCTGAATACTATCAGCCCTGCTCTTAGCAGACACACACACACACACACACACACACACACACACACACACACACACACACACAAACAATCAGAGGCAGCTTACAACAGAGGACACAAATCAAGCTACAGATATGCAAAGGAGAGCAGACTAAGCAAGAGCAGGAGGACAGTGTTGGTAAGAGAAGGCTAGCTTTGTTAGGAAGGGAAGGGAAGGGAAGTACTTTTGTGTCCAAAATTATCTGGGCAAGTGGTTTGAATCATCAGATCACACTGTGTCCGTTCTCACAGCTATTCACACCTGTATTCACTGTAACACTGTCCACCTGGGATGGAGTTACCTCAGAGTCATTCACACCTGTGCTTAACACTGTCCACCTGGGATGGACTTACTACCTCAGAGCCCAGAGTAAACAGCTTCACTGAGGCAGATAACAAAAGTCAGACACTAAGGCAGGCTTTTAAGACACATGGAGGTGGTTGAACATGTGTCAGAGAAAAACAAATCCGAGTGAGAAAGAAGGAAAAAGAGAGACAGGCCTGCAGAGAGACACAGATAGCCAGTCAGACAGCCAGAAGCACACAGAGACATGTAGACAGTCCAAGGGACAGACAGACAGACAAGCAAAACGAGAGAGAACAATAAGACAGACAAAAAGCAGACACATATAAAGACAGACAGACAGACAGATAGACAATAATATACAGCCTATCAGACAAACAGACAGACAGACAGACAGACAGACAGACAGACAGACGGACAGACAGACAGGCAGGTGTGACCTACCCGGATGAGGTTGAAGCCAGCCAGACAGACAAACAGACAGACAGACAGGCAGGTGTGACCTACCCGGACGAGGTTGAAGCCAGACAGACAGACAGACAGGCAGACAGACAGACAGACAGACAGGCAGGCAGGCAGGTGTGACCTACCCTGATGAGGTTGAAGCCAGACAAACACACAGACACACACACAAGCAGGTGTGACCTACCCGGACGAGGTTGAAGCCAGACAGACAGACAGACAGACAGGCAGGCAGACAGACAGACAGGCAGGTGTGACCTACCCGTACGAGGTTGAAGCCGGGCTCCCCCTTGCGGTGCAGGCAGGACAGGGCGCTCTGCAGGGTCTTCCAGGTGACGCTCTTGCCGCTGCCCGTCTTGCCCACGATCATGGTGGAGTGGCGCGAGTTCTTGGTCTCGTACAGCTGGATGACCTTGGTCATGGTGAAGGGCGTCACCTGCAGACCGCCCGCACGCAGCTCCTGCTCAATCATCTCCTTCAGCTGGAGGGGTTAACACATACACATAGGTAGACACACACACACACACACACACACACACACACACACACACACACATACACACACACACACACACACACACACACACATACACACACACACACACACACACACACATACACACACACACACACACACACACACACACACACACACACACAATACACACACAGACACAATACATACACACACACACAGTACACACGGGCAGACACACACACACAGGTACACACACACACACACACACAAACACAGTCACACACAATACACATTTAGCTTAAAATCAGCACTTTCTAATAACTCAATAAAAGTTGATTAAGCTGAGTAGATCACAAGTTTGGGAGTCCTACAGTGACATTAAATCCGACACCCCGAAGCTATCACATCTCAATACACTTGCACAAATAAAATGAATAATGCACCTAATCCAAATTAAACTAGACCTTTATCAGGCTCTCATTAACGGCCTTTCATTACTCGCTGACAAAAGAAGAAACAATCTCACTCCATCAAACCATGCATACAGTTCAACACAAGCAATACACACACACGCGCGCACACACACACATACGGACCGACATACACACACATGCACACACGCACACACACACACACATACACACACACACACACACACACACACACACACACACACACACACACACACGCACACACACACACGCACGCACACACACACACACAAGGTGGTGAAGAAAAGTAGGGTTTTTCTCTGCACGAAAACACAAATCCCTTTCTTCCCATTTAGCAGATTAGAAAGAAAGCAGAGAGAGAGGCGTGGAGAGGCAAGCCCACCAGCTCACGAGATGAGAGGAGAGGAGAGGAGAGGACAGAAGAGGAGAGGAGAGGAGAGGAGAGAAGAGGAGAAGGGAGGAGAGAAGAGAAGAGAAGAGAAGAGAAGAGAAGAGAAGAGAAGAGAGAGGAGAGAAGAGGAGAGGAGAGGAGAGGAAAGGACAGGAAAGGAGAGGAGAGGGGTGGAGAGGAGAGAAGAGGAGAGGAGAGGAAGGTTCTGCTTGTTTGGAAAGGAGAGGAGAGGAGAGGACAGGAGAGGAGAGGGGTGGAGAGGAGAGAAGAGAAGAGGAGAGGAGAGGAGAGGAGAGGAGAGCAGAGGAGTGGAATGGAGAGGAGAGGAAAGGAGAGGAAAGGAGAGGAGAGGGGGGAGAGGAAGGGAGAGGAGTGGAATAGAGAGGAGAGGAGAGGAGAGGAGAGAAGAAGAGACGAGAGGAGAGAAGAGGGTTCTGCTTGTTTGGACAATCCGTTGCACAGGTGAGAAGGAAGCCATGTATCCAACATGTGATAGCGCGCCTGTTCACACTCCTTAGACAAGCTGTGAATAAAACAGGCAGAAAAATACACCTTTCTCCACATTGTCTTGCTCTCCATTCCATTTTCATCTCACACCACTGGCAGCAGGAGATGAAACAACACACACACACACACACACACAAACAGATACACACACACAAACAGATACACTCACACAAACAGATACACACACACTCACATGCATGCAACAGAGGACAGGCATACACGCACAAACTGACTCACATACTGACTCAAACAAAGACAAAATCAAGCACACGTACACACTGAAGCTGACACACACACACACACACACACACACACACACATACACACACACACACACACACACACACACACACACACACACACACAGATTCACACAGCAGCTGCTCCATGACAGCAGACGGTGGTGAAGCTATGTAAATGTCTGTATCCGTCGTGTTTGAGACAGAAACACGCTGTACGGGGGGCACATGGAGTACGGGCTACAAATGAGAGCTACACTAGAGTCAATCCCATCCACTCAGTCGCCTGACTGACAACCTGCGGGTGATTACAGAAATGACAATTCACATAGGGCTTGTTGAGATTCAGTTTTATATATATTGAAATATATATGGTATATGATATATATATATATGATAATATATATATATATTGTTTTATTGTTTACTGACTTGCTACCTTCTATGGTTTACCTTCTATGGTTTACTGACTTATTACCTTAATCAAGCCCAACTTCTGACATTAACCTTATCAAAACACAAGAGTTTACACAGACGGTGTATTACTGTAACAGTCTCAGCATCTGCAGACAGTCTTGGGCCTAACATAACATGTAGCAACTGGGAGGATGTGGCTGTGGCCAGACTCCACTGGAGAAAAGCAGGAAGGTGCAGGAAGGTGCAGCACACCACCAAACAGAACTGCATCGCGCCTCAGAAGCCAAGCGCCAACTCCAAAAGGCTCTGGAGAAAAAAGGCTGCATCAGTGCTGGATCCCCAGCTCTACTGTACTGTCCCTTTCCCTTGCCCACACTGCACCAGAATAATAATAATGTGGATCGCGACTCTGCCTCTGCAGCCCACTTTAGTCAAAGTCAAAGTCAGCTTTATTGTCAGAAATCATATGTACCGATTGCACACACAGAATTTGAAATTGCAGCGCTCCCTAGGCCCACAGTGGACATCAGTAAACACCGTATAAACAATAAGAGCCACAAGTACTGTAGGAAACCCTACAGAGAGGACAGCCCAATGATTGCACACAGTCTATGGGACAGCCACACTCGTCTGGAGAGCCTGCTGATGGGACAGTCTACTGGACCAAGAGGACCCCCCCCCCTATAAAATAAAGAGGGGCCGGCAGCCCAAGCCTACACTGTCTGCATTGCCAGGAAGTGCTGACTGGAGTAAGGGAATTGGACTGACTTTGCACTCTATCAAGGCGGACGCTGTGTTCCATTTCCATAATGTCTACTGTCTACTTAGGTTGGGTGTGCTTTCCACAGGCACAGAGTAGATAGAATCTGTGAGCTAAGCATTGTTCCAAATCAAAATTCTGCCCACCAACCGGCCAAAATAAGATAATAATAAAAAAAAAAATTGGCGGTGTCATGTTGTCTCTCGTTTTTATAGTCATCTCCTTTCTCTACTGCAGGTTGGGAAAGCCCTCCGTCATCAATCTGTCCTCTTATTGTGGAGAATCAGCCGTTTGGGAAGCCTCTCATTTAACTACATAAACAAGATGGCGGTCACTGGGTGTGAATAGTGTACACTGTTGTACTGTACACTACTCCAAATTCTCACCGTTCTGTATAGGCCATCCAGGTCCTTTGAGTCTACTTCATTTATCCGGTTTTCAATTGGAGCAACACTGCCTAGTCCGATCGGCCATGTTAAGTAGGTAAGTAGGCGATAAGGAAGGAACAGACGGGAGGTGTGTGTTGAGGGTGAGCGGTGCTGTGGTTGAGAGTGAGGGATTCTGGGTTGTGAAGTATCATTGGTACAGAAGGCTGTGTCTGGGCATTGCCAGGGGCGCTCTCTAGCTATCTGTGTGTGTGTGTGAGGAGCTGTGCTGAATCATGCTGAGATACAGATACAGGGGGGATATGCTGGCTGCGGAGATCAGGAGATCTGTGTGTGTGTGTGTGTGTGTGTGTGTGTGTGTGTGTGTGTGTCAGAATGAATGTGGGTGAATGAGTGCATGCATGTGTGTGTGTGTCTGTGTGTGTGTGTGTACGAGGCTGTGTGTGTATGAGCCTGTGTGTGTGGGAGTGTATGCACACGTGAGTGTGTGTGTGTGTGTGTGTGTGTGTGTAAAGCAATCGTGCTTCAGGGGGGGCTGAGGCCTGGGGGTGTTTCATGTTACATAGGCCAGCTCCCACTGGGCATCCAGCTCACAGCAGGAGGAGGAGAAGGGAAACGAGGGGATGAGCAGAAGAAGAAGAAAACATTCATGCCCTGTCTGTTCTGATCCTCATCCCGAGACACACACACACACACACACACACACACACACACATGCATGCAGCAGCACAAATGTACTAGGGCATACTGTATGTATATAGGCACACAAACACAAACCCAGAACACCAGAACAAATATACTTGGCCAAGCGTACACATAGACTCTCACACACCCACAGAAACACACACAGACCCACAGCACAAATGTACTCGGGCATATGTATATACGCACACGCACAGACACATGCACACACACACACACACACACACACACACACACACACACACACACACACACACAGCACAAATGTACTCAGGAATATGTACTGTATATACGCACACCCACACACACACACACACACACACGGACACACACGGACACACACACACACACGGGGGGCCAGTACCTTGCCATAGTCGATGGTGGGGGTCTCCACGGCGGGGAAGAGGTCCTGCACGATGGCACTGAAGAGCGGCAGGTCGATGGAGGTGAGCTTGGCGATGTTCATGTCCTTCATCGACATCAGCAGGATCTGAGGGAGGCGTGCAGAGAGAGGGGGGGGCAGAGAGGGGGGCAGAGAGGGGAGAGGGAGGGAGCAGAGAGGGGAGAGGGAGGTCAGGTGAGAGATTATGCCCAGTGGGGGGGTGGGGGCGTGGGGTGGGGTTGGGGTCGGGCAGGGTGTCTTTCCACA
The DNA here is from genome assembly GCA_030347295.1 of Setipinna tenuifilis. Lineage (NCBI taxonomy): Eukaryota > Metazoa > Chordata > Actinopteri > Clupeiformes > Engraulidae > Setipinna > Setipinna tenuifilis. The sequence continues at coordinate 10,934,095 of CM059284.1, forward strand.
GGAGCACACATAAAGGATTAGAGGAAATGGGTGAATGAGCTCGTTATTGCTCACACAGACACGAGCACACACACACGCAGGTAAGAAAGCACACACACGAATGCACCTGCACACATACCGTCTCTCTCTTTCTGTCTCTCTCTTTCTCTTTCTCACACACACACACACACACACGCATATGCACACACACACACACACACACACACACACACACACACACACACACACACACACACACAAACATAAACACACACACAAACATAAACACACACACACACACACACACACACACACACACACACACACACACTGTGCAGTCTGAACTCATCCAAGCTGCGCTGAGCTGCCATTGTTGTAAGGTGACTTTATTCATTGATGAGACTGATGATACTGGAGGGATGATGGCTTATGACATAAAATGAAGGCAGAACAAGATAGAGGGAGGAAAGTGGGGAAAAAAGGATTGATTGAGAGCGAATGAATGAGTGAGAGAGAGAGAGAAAGAGGCAGATAGATAGAGAGACAGAGAGAGACAGAGAAAGAGGCAGAGAGATAGAGAGACAGAGAGGTAGAGAGACAGAGAGAGAGAGAGAGATAGAGAGAGACAGAGAGAGAGAGAGAGAGGAATGAGGGGACATTTTTTTTAATGTTGTAAAAAAAGATGGTGTCAGGAA
>CM059284.1:10947268-10952268 GCA_030347295.1 Setipinna tenuifilis
CTTCCTTCCCCTTCATTACTGTACATACACATTTACCTACGTAGCCTCACCTGTCCCAGGTTGGAGTACGTCATATATAGCCCCTGTAAACTCACCTGTGCCAGGCTGAAGTACATATACACTCACAGACACTCACCTATCTTATGCCAGAGTACACATATAACCCTGTAAACTCACCTGTGCCAGGTTGGAGTAAATATATACCCATGGAAGCTCACTTGTCCCAGGATGGAGTACACATACACCCACGAAGCCTCACCTGTGCCAGGCCGGAGTAAATATATACGCATGGAAGCTCACCTGTGCCAGGTTGGAGTAAATATATAGCCCATGGAGCCTCACCTGTGCCATGTTGGAGTAAATATATACCCATGGAAGCTCACCTGTGCCAGGCCGGAGTACATGCGGCCCATGGACTTGAAGTCCAGGCCCTCGGAGCAGTTGACCACGATGACGTACATGCCCAGCGCCTTGCCCAGGTCCTTCACCGTCTCCGTCTTCCCCGTGCCGGCCGGGCCCTTCGGGGAGCCCCCACGGTGCAGATGCAGAGCCGTGGTCAAGGTCATGTAACACCTGGACAGAGGATGGGCAAGGCATTGTGAACAAATGAACAAAGAGATACCTACATATGTACATAAATACATACAAAACTACATCGGCCAATGCAACTGACAAACCAAATGCATGTAGCACCCAGAGGATGGATGGATGGATGGATAGATAGATAGATAGATAGATAGATAGATAGATAGATAGATAGATAGATAGATAGATAGATACAACAATACAACCGACAAACAGACACACACACACACACACACACACACACACACACATACATACATATAATCATGCAAACCTGAAATATTCCTCACTTTGTAGTAAATCAGCCAATGCAACCAACACACTATATATTGCACTATACAATAAACAAGTGGGACTTTCACACACAGCCACACACTCACATACACACACAAACCATCATGAGACACACGATAACAACATAAACACATAAACATGTGCACTCAGACATACAGAGATAAATCATATTGACATTTATTTAAATGAGGCACAAATATAAATTTATGACAAATATGTGTATTAAGCATGCATGAACGCATGTGAGTTTTCATGTTCGACTGTGTGCTGCATTGTTTTCTACTTTTACCATCTGCACCACTGCTGATGAAGGTTAATCATATAACATTTCCTCACTTTCCAGAAATACATACAGTACACACACACACACACACACACACACACACACGGTTGGCATGCCCTTGAGCTGGTTTTAGGATGTCATCGGCTCATCAACATAAGCTGGGATTAGATGATTTCATTCATGCACCAGAGACTGCACTGCTGCTCTACTTTGGGAAAAAAATATCTTTCTCTCTCTCTCTCTCTCTCTCTCTCTCTCTCACACACACACACACACACACACACACACACACACACACACACACACACACACACACACACACACACACACACTCTTTCACACGCTCTCTCTCTCTCTCTCTCTATGCCAGTCTTTTTGTCTTTCTCTCTCTCACTCCCTATCCCTCTCTCTCTCTGTCTTTCTTACTCCTCCTCTCTCTGGTGAGAGCACAATACAAAAACAAGAGCGTGCCACTGACTCAACACTTGACTTCCCGTGTGGATGCAATGAATAATTGATGGCGGCGTAGAGGAGGGGGGTAGAGGAGAGGAGGGGAGGATCTTCACGCCTGCAAAGCCATCTCACTTGGCCGCCCCGTGAACACTGCTCCTGAGCTTAACCTCTCACTCCTCACCGCTTCACCTCCTCCTTCTGTTCCTCCTCCATTGTCTCTCTTTCTTTCTCTTTTTTTCTCCCTTTCTGTCTCTTCTCTCTCTCTCTACCACTGTTTTTCTTCCTGTCTTTCCCACTCTCTCTCACACTTTCTCTCTTTCTCTGTCTTTCCGTCTCTCTCTGTCTCTCTCACACACACACAGAAACACACACAGAAACACACACACACACCTTCCCACCTCTACCTCTCTGTCTCTCTCTCACACACATAGAGACACACACACCTCCACACGCATCTCCCCAGCTCTACCTCTCTGTCACTCTTGTTCTTTTCTTCCCTACCTCTCTGCTTGCTACCTCTGCCTCTGTTTCAGCTCTCTCTCCAGCTTCACAGCTTCTCCCTTTTGCCCTTCCTGTACACCTCTCCCCTCCCCTCTTCTCCTCTCCCCTCCCCCACCTATACCTCACCACTACCACCTACTTCTTTTTAACTTTCCCTCTCTGCTCCCAACCTCTCCCTGCTCCCAACCCCTCTCCCTCTCTCTCTCTCTCTCTCTCTCTCTCTCTCTCTCTTCTCCTATCCTGAGTCCCTGTCTCATCACCCCTGCCTTCTCTCTTTCTTACAACTCCCCACCCCCTCTCTCTTTCTCCCTCTCTCTCACTTTCTCTTTCTCTATCATTTCTCTTCTGCCATCTGCCCCAGCCCCCCCTCCTCATCTCCACCCCCTCTATCTGTCTCTCCATCATGGCTGGGTGTGTAGTGGTAAGATGTGTGCTGTGATTGGCTGTGTGATAGGGCCGCTGATGGCTCTGTGGTGCGGCTGCCGATCGCTCTGATGAGGCCGATAGCCCTGATAGCACTGACGCTAATCAGCCACTCTGCTCTGCTCTCCGCTAACACGCCGCCTCATAGCACAGCTAATAGCACCTGATGCACACAATAGCTGAGGTGCTCACACTCATTGGTTATCTCTCTCTTACTCTCTCTCTCTCTTTTCCCTTTCTCTATTCCTCTGTCTGTCTGTCTCTCTCTATCTACTATCTATCTATTTATCTCTCTCTTTCTCTCTCTCTTTCTGCCTCTCTCTCTCTCTCTCTCTTCCTCTCTCTCTCTCTCTCTCTCTCTCTCTCTCTCTCTCTCTCTCTCTTTCCCTCCCTCCCTCCCTCTCTCTCTCTCTTCATTCGCCCACATTGACACAAACACACAGTGCTAATGCTAATCAGACTCAGTGCCATGCTGCCTGATAATGGCCCCAATATGACCTGATGCATAACTGAGGTGCTTACACTCCTTGGGTATCGCTCTCTTCTCGTCCTCTGTCTGTCTCTCTTTCTCTCTGCCTCTCTCTCTTTTTGTCTGTCTCTCTGCCTCTCTCTTTTTTTGTCTGTCTCTCTTTCTCTCAATGCGTGTCTGTCTCTATGTCTCTCTTTCTCTCTCTGTCTCTCTCTCTTTCTCTCTCTGCCTATTTCTCTCTCTGTCTGTCTCTCTCTGTCTGTCTGTCTCTCTTTCTCTCACTGCCTGTCTGTCTCTCTGTCTGTCTCTCTTTCTCTCTCTGCCCCTCTCTCTTTTTGTCTGTCTCTCTTCCTCTCACTGCCTGTCTGTCTCTCTGTCTGTCTCTCTTTCTCTCTCTGCCCCTCTCTCTTTTTGTCTGTCTCTCTTTCTCTCTCTGCCTGTCTGTTTCTCTTTCTCTTTCTGCCTGTCTCTCTCTCTCTTTGTCGGTCTCTCTTTCTCTCTCTGCCTGTCTATCTCTCCTTCTCTCCCTCATGTTGACACATACACACAATGCTAATCCTAATCAAAAACTCAGTGCCATGCCATAACTGAGGCCCTTACCCTAATTTGGCTATCTCTCTCTTCCTCTCTCTGTCTATCTCTACAATTGTCTCTGTCTATCTCTCTCTTTTTATCTGTCTGTCTCTCTGTCTCTCTCTCTCTCTCTCTCTCTCTCTCTCTCTCTCTCTCTCTCTCTCTCTCTCTCTCTCTCTCTCTCTCTCTCTCTCTCTCTTTCTCTCCTCTCACTCTGGCACTCAAGCGGACAGACACACACTGCTACCGCTAATCAGAAACCCAGTGCCATGCTGCCTGATAACAGTGCTAATATCACCTGATGCATAACTGACATGCAAGTGCTCACAGCACACTGTCTTATACACACACACACACACACGCACGCACACGCACACGCACACGCACACACGCACACGCACACACACACACGCACACACACATACGCACACACACATACGCACACACACGTACACACGCATGCACGCACACACACACACACACACACACACACACACACACACACACACACACACACACACACACACACACACGGGTCCGGGATGACAGCGGTAGCAGCACAAGCAGAGCGAAGCGATCACAGTAAGTGCTCCTAATTATTGCCGGGCTGATGCTCCCCTTGGGAATCCATAATGAGCTGCTCCCACTCCTCACACTCCTTACATATACCATCACTGTCAGCGCCAGGGATTTATGCCTGTGCCTGTGACGTCCCTCTCACCTGACAACTTACTGTATGTGAGGCCCCTCTTCTGAAGCGCTGCCATACAGTGTGCAGTGTGCGGCATGTGTGTGTATATGTATATGTATAGGCTGTCAGCGCCCATCCTATCCCAGCCTAGCAGGAGTCTGTAATGTGTGTGTGTGTGTGTGTGTGTGTGGGGCACATTACCCTGGGAGCACATGTCAAATAGGGGCTTGTGTAGCGCTGCTTTAAAATGTCGCTCAACAAAATGTGATGTAACAGAGAAAATGTCTATCTGCTAAGGGTGTCACAGAGCTGATCGTGTACATAAAATAATAATAATAATAATAATAATAATAATAATAATAATAATAATAATAATAAAGAATTGACACAGATGTTGTTTCAAACTTTGATTGGACAGCAGCTCAAAGTTTTGCGCTCTAGGATGTTGGCTTGGTCAAATTGTTACAAAGACCATATGTTGATTTTATTATGTTTTTTTTTTTTTTTTTTTTTGTTACTGGTGCAGGACTATAGAAGCCTCCAGTGCTGTGGCATCTGTTGACAATTATTTATTTTTTGTTTGTTTTGTTTTTGGACAATAAATTGGCTTTAATTTAAATATTGTAATATGTTAAATGTAGCCCAGTGCGCTAACAGCCAGTCCATCAGCCAGGTGTGTTATGCTGGCACTTGGCAGTGGTCAAGCTATTAGAATGCTTTTGCAAATC
>CM059284.1:10959768-10962268 GCA_030347295.1 Setipinna tenuifilis
GCGGGACTGGCCCAGGATCTCCAGCAGGTCGTCGTTGGACAGGAAGTAGAAGCGCGGGAAGATCTGCCGCTTGGTCTCCAGGTACATGTCCAGAGACTTCTGGATCTCCTCCAGCTTGCTGTTCATCTCCGACAGCTTCTCAGGCAGGCCTGGGGGACGCCGCAGAGACAAGAGAAGGCATGGGTGATGTTTATGGGCTGCTTAGATATGACACCTTTCTATTCTAGTCTATTTTATTCTATTCAACTGTAGTCTATTCTATTCTGTTCTATTTTGTTGTATTCTATTCCACTCCATTCTATTTATTCTACTCCATTCTATTCTGTTTTATTCTATTTTCTTCTACTCTGTTCTATTTTATTCTATTCAAAATGGTTGGCTGGAAAGTAGGGGTGGTAAATATTAATTGATATGCCACCTTTCCACTCTACTCTATTTTATTCCATTCTATTCTATTCTACTGCATTTTACTCTACTACTGTACTGTGCTCTACTCAATTCTATTTTAGTGCACAGCTCTGTCCAAAATGGTTGGTTGAAAAGTAGAGATGATAAATCTTAATGGGTTGCATTGATATGCCACCTTTCTACTCTACTCTACCCTACTCTACTCTACCCTACTCTACTCTTCTCTATTCTATCCCACTGTGCCCTACTCTATTCTGTTCCAGTGTGCAGCTGTGGCCAGACTGGTTGTCTGGGAGGTAGGGCTGCTGAATGTTAATGTGTTGCATTGATATGACACAGGAGGGAGGAAGTACTGATGAAGAATTAAACACTCATCGATCCCCCCATTCAGCTTTGATGCGCTTCTTATGCCCGTTTTCCACAATCTTCACATGTTTCCATTGTAGTAAGTCTAATTTCATCATTTCTTTAAACTTCCAAAAGCATTTAGTCATGACCACACAGAATGTGGAGATTTATGCATTCCTTGTGTGTGTGTGTGTGTGTGTGTGTGTGTGTCTGTGTGTGTGTTTGTATGTGGTGTGTGTGTGTGTTTTCCCACAAAAGAAAACCGACTGTCTACGTTCCATTGGAAAAAAGTCATAATGCGTGCCACATCCTGGATAAACCGGAGATAACATGGAGTGAAATGGAGTAAACACCAGCAATGCTGCGCAGAAGCAAAGCAGCTTTCAGCTTTCAGATGAACTTCATTTGGCCAAACACAGTTTAGTCACTTTGTGTTTGGCTTTTGTTTCTCCCAGCCCTTAGTCATGAAATCATTCTCAATCACTCCCAGAGACGACGGCACCACGTTTCCTGGCTCCTTCCATTCCGTTACAGCGTTCTCTCGGCCTTGGCCTCCTCATCACCGGCGACAACAACAATAACAAAAAAAAAAAAAAAAGAAAAAAAAGAGAAATGCAGCCGGCGAAGAGGGATTTAGTGTCCTACCTCACTCTCCTTCATCTGATAGTGGCACTTGTTTCGACCGCTCTCATCTTTCTCTCCTCTCGTCTCCTCTCCTCTCCTCTTTTCTGCATCTCCTCCTCCTCCTCTCACGAGGCCTAAAGTATCTTACTCATACTGCTTTAATCTCCCCTCATCCCTCTCGCCCTCATCCTCATCCTCCTTTAGCTGAGTGTTTATAAGGGAGGGATAGACGGAGCACAGGGCCACCAGACAGACGGCAGAGAGAATTGAAAGCAGGGAGAAGGAGAGAGGACACTTCTTTTGTTTTTCTGTTTTCTGTTCTGTTTTTTTTTTACTTGTTTGTCACATCTCTCTCTCTCTGTCTCTCTCTCTCTCCAAAACTGCAGGCCCATCCACACCAAGAACTTTTAATTTATGAGTGTCCACAGTGTGTCCACACACTGAATAGCAATATTCTTTTGTCACGCCAAGCACAAGGAAGTGAACTACCACAGCATGGCTCGATTTCAAATTGCTTTATCTCCCTTAATAATGGAATTCTCTTTTCTGATTGGCTGATGAGTTAGTAATTACCTTTGTATAACTGGCTACTTTTGAAGTAGATCTCAAAAAGTTGAATCACGGTTCGATATTAAAGCACTTATGAATGGTGACCATGTAGCCAAATTAACGATTAAATTCACGCTCTACTTTTCTTAACAGCGCTATAAAGTTAAAACCATTTTCTTCGGTTGTTTATGCATATAAAATGATATCATAAATAGATGCTTAACGTCGTGAAGTTCTTCGCCTCCACCTGGCCATTATTTCAATGGAACTGGTCACCTAGTCAGCCATTATCCCTTACATTAAGGCAATCCTTATTGTACTGTTCAGATCATTTAGCATATTCAGTCACTGTTGCTACAGTTGCAGTGTGAATTCCTCCATCCAATAGAGTAACAGTGGTTTTTTTGTTTTTTGTTTTTTTTAACTGCATTGGTATTAATTTTGTTACAGTTATCATTCCTCCAAAAGAACATTTTATCTTTCCTGTTTCCGGTGTCTCTCCCCAGCCCTAATCAGTCTCAAGGCTGCTGCCTGTGCTGCCGGTCTGTGTACCTGGGTGATGTGTTCCTCT
>CM059284.1:10977268-10979768 GCA_030347295.1 Setipinna tenuifilis
AGAGACACTGACATTTTCAAGAACACCCACTCTTTCACATAGCAGCCCCAACTCCAGCGCAAGTGCACATCTCTCTCTTTCACTAAGACAATCATTTCCTTCACATGCTGAGACAAGCAATAACAACACACACACACACGTACACACACACACACACAAAAAAAAATACAGATATACACACACACAAAACACACATACAAACACACACACATACACTCACACATACACACATACAACAAACACACACACACACACACACACACACATCTAAAACACACATACACAAACACAGATACACACACATAAACACACACACACACACACACACACACACACAGACACAGACACACACATACACACACAGACAAAATGAAAACACCCACGCTTAGACATTAACGTGCCCGTGGCAAGGAAGAAATGAGCCTTGAGCCATTTGTGGGAAGAGTTCCAAGCACTAAGAGGGGAACTAAACACACACACATCTAAAACACACACATACACACACACACACACACACACACACACACACACACAAAGTTTCAAGCACTGAGAGGGGAACTAAAGCGCTCCTCTAAATGCTTCCTCTGAGTATTGTCGCCGCGTGAACAGTGGCACTTTTTTCTGGCACTTTTTTTTTTCTTCAGCATTTACTTTCTCTCTCTCTCTCTCTCTTTTTCTTTTTTGGGCTTGGGCTTCTTCTGTAATTATGGACTTTGAGGGACACAAAGGTTCCAGTCAGGGAGCTGAATGGTTGTAATATCTGTGTAAGCCCTGTGTGTTTGTGCAAGAGTGCGTGAGTGTGTGTCTGTCTGTCTGTGTGGATGTCTGTGTGTGTTTGTGTAAGTGTTGGTGTGAGAGTGAGTGAGTTGGTATGAGTGTGTGTGTGTGTGTGTGTGTGTATGTGTGTGAGAGAGAAAGAGAGAGAGTATGTGTGTGTATATGCAAAAGTGTGCATGTGTCTGTACAAAAGTGTGCATGTCTGTGTGTTAGTGTCTGTGTGTGTGTGTCTGTGTGTGTGTGTGAGAGAGAGAGAGAGAAAGAGAGAGAGAGAGAGAGAGAGAGAGAATGTCTGTATATGCAAAAGTGTGCATGTATCTGTACAAAAGTGTGCATGTCTGTGTGTTACTGTCTGTGTGTGTGTGTGTGAGAGAGAGAGAAAGAGAGAAAGAGAGAGTATGTCTATATATGCAAAATTGTGCATGTGTCCGTACAAAAGTGTGCATATCTGTGTGTGTGTGTGTGTGTGTGTGTGTGTGTGTGTGTGTGTGTGTGTGTGTGTGTGTGTGTGTGTCTGTGCCTGCATGAGTATGTGTGTATGTGCCCAACCTGAAGTGTGTGAGCTCAGTGTCTGTGTGTGTCCGCTGCAGCAGAGTCCAGTGCTGGCGATGCCAAGGTCACAAGGCAGTGAGCGTCCGACAGAGAGCAGAAAACAGCGCCATGATAATGTGCCGTCCTCGCTGGGCTAAACCCTCACCGGATTAGATCACCCGCTAAACCCTCCGCAATCACAACACGGGGCATCGATACGGCACAGCGCAGCGCGTGATCTAGAGTTTACATCAGCATTCCTGCCCTCAAACACAACCTAGGCCATCATCATGGCTGGACAAAAAAATATGGTGCATGTTGAAATGGGGCCTTGCGTTGTTGTGACACTGCATTGTTGTGTCACACAAGACTCCGCATCAACGGGTCATTACGTCATTATGTCACTGCGCCATTTCGTTATTGCGTTCAACTGCTCCGATGCCATTGGACTGCAAGAAATGTTTGTCTTGTTGTGACCTTGCCAAACTGTAAAGCACTTTGAGCTGCATGTTGTATGTATGAACTGTGCTATACAAGTAAAGGTTATTATTATGTTCTCAAAATACTCCTTCTTAGCCGAGTAAAAGCCTCTAGACACCCTGTTGGAGCCATAGGAGATCTGTTGTGTTGTTTATCCCATAGACTCAGAAACGTCTATATCTGAGGCTGGTGCTGTAATTATGCCTAAATGATATGCTGTAATTGCATGCTGCACTGTGCTATAATGTGGCATAATTGGGGCTGTGGGTGCTGCTGCTGAGGTCTGCCTGGGTCATGGGGATTGTTCCCTGTGGCACCAGCGTTTGATTAGGGATCTCCTCTGACGCCAGCGACCTTAACTACTTACTAATCAGGTTACGTTACTTCCCCTCTGCACTCACACTGCTCAACTCAACCTGACATGGACTAGCATCTTATTTATTTATTTTTGTTGTATTATTATTGTTATAATTATTATTATTATTAGTAGTAGTAGTAGTAGTATTGTGTTTTATGGACAGACTTGCAACAAAAAATTACCACCAACTTTGTTGTGTAGCAATAAACTTGTCTGCTATCTTGTATCTTGTACTTAAAAATGAGAGATTATCTTAAAAAAATAAACTGTCAGGTGGGGGACCAGTGGGGGTATCCATTTTTTGGAGCATAAGCACAATCTAAACACAAGGTTTTTCTTCCAAAACAACAACCT
>CM059284.1:10987268-10994768 GCA_030347295.1 Setipinna tenuifilis
GTAAGTGACAGTAAGAAATAGATAGAGAAAGCAAGAGAGAAAGAGAGAGAGGAGGACAGAGAGAGAGGAGGAGGAGGAGGAGGAGGATGAGGATGAGGGATGAAGGAGCTAGCGACTAAAGCAGAAGACGCAGTGCTATTAGCATTAGCTGCGGTATGAATCACCGCGGTGACGGATGGCCGCTGTAATGGAGAGGAAGAGATCGATACGCCGACCGCAACACACGCGTTTCCCATCGATTCATCATCTCAAAAAGTGCATTTGATAAAGTCATGGCCAGACGTACAGGGAGAGAATGGGGAGGCGAATGGTAAAAAACAATAAATGATAAGAGAGCAAAAAGAGACTGAGAGTGATGGGACAGGGGGAGGAGAGAAGAGAAGAGAAGAGAAGAGAAGAGGATGAAGGAAAGGAAAGACATGGGACGAGGAAAAAAAGAGTAAAAAAAAGCAGAAAAGAAATAAGAAATAAGAAAAAAGAAATAAAAAGTCACCAGAGCTGCTGTGTGTTCATCTTTTAAAAAACGAGTGGAGTGTTTTCTTTATGACTTTAATCTCAAAGCGAAGTCTTAATATTTAAAGTAGTGCTGTAAGTTCTGCTATGTGTTCATCTTCTAACAAACAAAACAAGTAGAGTGTTTTCTTCCAGCTTTTAATCTAAAAGTGAAGTCTTAATATTTAAAGTAGAAATTTGGTGTAAAATGAACTTGATACTTGGTTTGTTAAAACATGATAACAAGTTGGTGTGTTTGAGATAAAACTACACTAGCCTGTTGCGGAAAGGCTCACCATGCTAGTGATCAGAGCACAGAGGAAGCTTGAAGACATCACTATTTTAAACCCATTCAAAAAGCTCAAAGTAATTCCACACTTCCTTGGCAGTATAACAAGGGCACTGACATTTAAAATGAGCCATTGAGAACTTTGTAAGTCTACAAGTCGTTTATTAAAAACACTAGGCCTATTTACCCAGGCCGCCCTTTGAATGATGTCCAATGGAGGCTGTAAGTTCTGTTTGCTCCCCTTTCTAACCAAAGAGTATGGCACTGTATGCTCTGTGTGTGTGTGTGTGTGTGTGTGTGTGTGTGTGTGTGTGTGTGTGTGTGTGTGTGTGTGTGTGTGTGTGCGTGTGTTCTGTTTGTTCCCCTTTCTAACTAAAGAGTATAGTGCAACAGTGGACCCAGATCTTCCAAGCAGGACACCGGCAATCGCTGGGTCAGTGATTCTATTAGCCCTCCCCCTGACCAGGCTGGACTGGAGTGCCCTCAAGCAGGACACTGATCCCCATATTGTCCCTGATGTAGCTGGATGGCACCTTTGCATGGCAGCGCTCCACATTATAAATTGTAAAAGGGGAATTGTAAAAGCACTGTGGGTGTGGGTGCTCTGGCGAGGGTGAGGAAGAGCTGTATAAATGCACTCCATTTACTTCCTGCCTTTAATCTAGGAGCGCGCTCGGAAAATGTGAGAGGAGAGCGCACATCTCACATCGCTCATCTCTCTGTCTCTCTCAAACAGACCCTACAGTACCAGTGTGCTTCTCCTCTTCCTGCTCATAAACAGGCTCGTGTGCACCCGGCGCATATGGTGCTTGCACACAAATAATATGTGTTTTTGTCTCGCCAATTAAGGCCCCTTTCAATTAAAATTAATGAAAAGGAAAAATCAACCAAGGGAAGAATGAGATGAGATGAAAAAAAAATGGAGATGGACCTCATGTCCAAAAAATTTTGCCATCTGGACTCAAGTAAGCAAACAGGTAACCCTTTGATCGGAGACTACTGCAGTGACACAAAAGAAAAGGAAAAAAAAAAGGTGACAATGAACTGAAGTTGGCAGATCATAGTGAATCATCAAAGATGTTTTTCTTCACACCTCCCTGATATTATGACATTTCAAGATAACAATGTCAAGATTCATTGGGCTCAAATTGCTGAGAGAATGGTGCAATGATCACGAAAAATCATTTTTCACACATTGGATTGGGCACGGCACACCACACTGGCCTGAAGCCTATTCAAAGTGTGCTGAAATAAAACACTACAGTCTACAGTGGTTCAGCTCTTCCATTGTCAACAAAAATAATTAATTGGTTGCATTAAATTGAATACAGCTCTGGACTAAGACATTACAGAGAAACAAATGTGACATTGCATAAGCTTATTGAAACACTGTTGCCAAGAATGAATGCCCTATTCAGAGCTAAAAGCTGAGTGTGTGTGGCTTCTTTATTTTTGGTTGGGCAGAGGAATGACTGAGCGAGAGAGACAGAGAGAGAGAGAGCGAGGGAGGGAGAGAGAGAGAGAGAAAGAGAGGAAAGAGAGAGAGAAAAAGAGGACGAAAAGAGAGATGTGAATGAGAGACAGGCAGAGATGGTGCAATGCTGTACCTCCTAAATGGAAACTCTTTCTCCCTCGCACACACACACACACACACACAAATATTCTCTCTCTCTATCTCTCTCTCTCTCTCTTACACACACACACACAGACATACTTTCTCTCTCTCACACACACACACACATATGACGCATACGCCATATTGTACCTACTTGATGGACAGATCGCACAAACACACACACACACACACACACACACACACACACACACACACACACACACACACACAAACACACACATACACACACACACATTTGCTGAGTGAATGAGAGTGGGGGTAGCATATATGGAGCCATATCGTACCTGCTTGATGGAAAGATCACACGCACGGGCACACTCTCACACACAAACGCACACACACACACTGGGTGGTTGAGTAAATGCGAATGGGGGAGCACAGATGGGGTGGTACCTACTCAATGGAAAGATCTCACACACACGTACACAGGCACAAGCCCACACACACACACACACACACACACACACACACACACACACACACACACACACACACGCATACACACACACTGAGTAAATGTGAATGGGGGAGCACAGATGAGGGGGCATATCATACCAGCTTGATGGAAAGATCACACTCACACACACACACACACACACACACACACACTCACACACACACACACACCCAAACACACACTGGGTGGCTGAGTGAATGTGTGGAGCACATATGGGGGCACATCATACCCCCTTGATGCAAAGATCACACGCACAAAGGCGCACACGCACACACACACACACACACACACGCACACACACACACTGGCTGAGTGGCTGAGTGAATGCATCAAGCACAGGGGTGGGGGGGGGGGGTATGGTACCTTCTCGATGGAGAGCTCCGTGCTGGAGATCACACACATACACACTAATACACACATGTGCACACACACACACACTGGGTGGCTGAGTGAATGCATGAAGCACGGGCGGGGTCGGGGAGGAGAGGGGGGGGTCATATGGTACCTGCTCGATGGAGAGCTCCTTGCTGGCGGCGCCTGAGATCTCTGAGATGCGTTCAGCGTACTGGTCCAGGCCCAGCACCACGATCCTCTCCAGGGTGAAGTCATCACTCGTCTGGTCAAACGAACACTGCACCTCATGACGGATCTGATTCCAGTGCCTAGGAAACACACACACACACACACACACACACAGACACACACACACACACACAGTGTCAGGTGACCATACATACACACCCCCCTCACACACAGACATGCACATACACTTACAGACTCACAGACACACACACACACACACACACACACACACATCCTGATTGGAAAGTCATGGCAATAAACTTAACGCAAACAAAACAAACACAGAAGGGAGACAGGGGAGAAGACAGAGAGAGAGAGAGAGAGAGAGAGAGAGAGAGAGAGAGAGAGAGAGCAGAACGAGAGGATAAGAGAGAGGAGAGCAGGAAGGGGGAAAGAAAAAAAAAAGAACGACCGACTATAAAGAAAGGTAAGAAAGGTCAGCGCGATCGTTCAACCGCAAGAGTTTGTTTCCATTAAAAATATCCAGTGGAAGCCAAGCCAGTGTCCTGTGCGAGGGGACTGTACAAATACACACTCGCCGTCGCTGGCCTTCGGGAGGGGTCTCGCTCAGGAGGGTCACGGTCAGATCGATGGGACAGCGAATAATAATCAGACGTCTCCGCTTTCCTGATCGGGACCGAGGACCCGGGAGCCGGGACCGAGACGCGGTGTCATCTTTCCCGCCCAGCACTGGAGTCAGTGTTATTGGGGGATTAGTGCTCATTAGGGGAAAGAGCGCTCACACACACACACACACACAGGAGATGTGTAGTGTGTGTGTGTGCGTGTGTGTGTGTGTGTGTGTACATGTCTTTCCATGTGCATGTAGGTGTTGACAGGTACTGATTCCTGCCTACTTTGCTGACTGACAAATGATGACAGTAGACACATAAAGTGTGTGTCTGTGTGTGTGTTTGTGTGTGTGTGTGTGTGTGTGTGTGTGTGTGTGTGTGTGTGTGTGTGTCTGTGTGTGTGTGAGTGTGTGTGCGTGTGTAAGAAAGACAGAAAGAGAGTGTGAGTTTGTATGTGCGTGTGTGTGTGTGTGTGTACACGTGAGGATGAGTAAGGGTGTCTACCCATTGCACCACCCTGCACTCTACTCTATATAGCTCACAACAGCAGCCCTGCATTTAGTGTTCATGGCTTTCACACACACACACACACACACTTCTGTTCCAGCTCTCTCTTTCTGTCCTCAACAGCACAGTCCTAATCTCTCTCTCTCTCTCTCAAATAAAAAAAAGCTTCATTTGCATGACTCTGTACAATATTGCCAAAGCCAATTGCCAAGAACTGTAGCAAAAGTAATCATGATTACAAAAAAAGGCAAATGAAAAAAATAAAAGAAACACCACTAACAACTAACTGTAATAAATGCGGTAAAAAGCACCTATGAGTTACAGTAATAACTGGAGTACATATACTTCACTTCAACTTTTGTACAGCACATTTCTGTTACAGTATGTCTTTGTAATTCGGTGAGGAAATGTACTTTGTCCTATATTGCTCATATTCTCTTCTCTCCATCTAGTGCTGCCCTTTTCAAAGGCAAGACGATGGTTGCTCTCTCTCTCTCTCTCTCTCTCTCTCTCTCTCTCTCTCTCTCTCTATCTCTCTCTTTCTCTCTCTCTCTCTCTCTCTCTCTCTCTCTCACACACACACACACACACACACACACACACACACACACACACACATAAACACACCCTCTCCTTTCACTCTATTCTGTTGTGTAGGACCATGTGACAAGGTGCCTTGATTGCCTGTTCTGTATTTTTTTCTCTATCTTTTTCTTTCCCCCATCCTCATTCTCTCCCCTTTCTTGTCTCCCTCCCTCTGTTCTACGGCATCACAAATCCGCTTGTCTCCCCGGGTTTATTTCCAACCCCCCCTTCTTTCTACTACCAGGGCTGGCGTCTCTTTTCCGGAAGGATCTTTCAGGGGGTTACATCAGCGGCTGATTGGCCCATGGTTGTTATCATGGGGGGATATCGGAGTCAACTGCAGGCCGTCTGGGCGCGGCCGTCAAGATTCCCAAGTGATTTGGGCTCGGGTGGGATGGGGCTTTCCGTTTTGGGAATGTCCCAATTTAAGGGGGAAGCTGTGACAGGAACGACGACAATAACAATAGAATAGAGGAGGGACGTCTACTTTTGCTCTTTTTTAAAGAATCATTTAGCTCGTTTCCACCGCTACAGTGCCAGTGCCCGTGCAAGTGTCCAATCTGGAGCTGATTTGGGCTTCTATCGACTGAAAAGTGACAGGTGCTGGTGCCAAAAAGCTGCCTCTCCCTGAAGTTAATGGTCCCAAAGTTGGAACCACAATGTCACAGTGCTTGGTTCTGAAATCTGGAGTGCTGGTGCCAGATCGAGCTCAACATTAGCACTGGCACCGGCACCAGAACAGTCCAGGTGGAAAAGAGGTGATTGAGAGAATGTGGAGTCCACTTTACTGTACCCTACTCTCCCATATTACTGACAAACTGTCCCATGGGCCGTAAGGGACTAAAGGTCACTGGAGATTCAACAGATTCTGGACAATGAACGGTCCATAGGCCAACAGGACTGTTTGAATGGACTGTTTGATGTGTTCTATAGCCCTGTGTGTGAGTGTGTGTGTGTGTGTGTGTGTGTGTGTGTGTGTGTGTGTGTGTGTGTGTGTGTTTGTGTGTGTGTGTGTGTGTGTGTGTGTGTGTGTGTGTGTGTGTGTGTGTGTGTCACACCTCTCTCTCATGGCTGGGTTTCTCAGGTCTGTGATGAGGGGTATGGTCATCTTAAACTGGTTGATCTTGTTCTTGGACGTCTCCACTATCTCCCACTGTTTATCCTGTTAATCAGAACACAGACAGACAGAGAGAGACAGAGAGAGAGGGAGACAAATAAAGACAAACAGACAGACAGGGGCAGGGATTGAGCAAGGGAGAGAAAGAGACAGACAGAGAGAGGGAGGGATGGAGCAAGGGAGAGAGACAGACAGAAAGAGACAAAGAGTGATTTAACCTAAGTGTAACATTTCGCACGGTTCATCTGTACCAAACCAGCTGTAGGTCCTAATCCCCACACTCAGCCATGCTGCCATGTCAGAGGACAAACATGAGGAACAGGAAGTGGAGGGAAAAAGTCAGAAAGGGGATGGAGCATCTACAGGAGAGGAACGAAGGAGAGGTAAAAAGATGAGAGAACTAGAGAATAGGAGAGAAGAGAAGTATGAGTGTCATGGAGTGTCATGGAAGAGGAGAGGGGGAAAAAGGAGGAGAGTAGAAGTATGTAGAGTGCAGAGAGGATGTGCTGAGTAAATGAGAGGGGGGTGTTGAGGCGAGTTTAGAGTAAGTGCTGCTGCTTAGCCAGGCCAAGATGAGCCATGTGCAGTAATGTGCTGATATCTCCCTACTAGACCCATGGGCTACTGAGAGAGAAAGAGGATGTGTGTGTGTGTGTGTGTGTGTGTGTGTGTGTGTGTGTGTGTGTGTGTGTGTGTGTGTGTGTGTGTGTGTGTGTGTGTGAGTGTGTGTGTGCGTGTGTATGTGTGTGTGAGTGTGTCTGTGCACGCATGTGTGTGAGTGAGTGTGTGTGTGCATTCATGCGTATGGGTATGTGTGAGTGTAAGTGTGTGTGTGTCTGTGTGTGTGTGAGTGTGTATGTGTGTGCACGTGCATGCATGCGTGCATGTGTGCATGTGTGTGTGAGTGTGTGTGTGCAGTGTGTCAGGAGCAGGTGTTTCTCTAATCTGCTTAGGGCTAATGATACAGGCTAATGGTATGGGCCGGCTCCCGCTAACCGGGGAGCCGAGCTTACAGTAGCCCCATTAGCTGGCGGTGATAATTAGCCGGATAACCGGCCAGATTAGCCCAGCTCCTGCACTAAGAGGCCTGGGCCGCGGGGACGGCGACCTGGGTGGGCCTGCAGTACACGCCCTACCGGGTTTTATAATTTGATGAAAGGGTTTATTATTTTGCAGTTCTGATGTGCACATGCAGTGAGTGTATGTTTGATGTGTATAATTACAGCATATCAAACTAAACTGTATCATATGAATATTATATAA
>CM059284.1:10999768-11002268 GCA_030347295.1 Setipinna tenuifilis
GAAGAGACAGAGAGAGAAAGAGCAAGAAAGACAATATATGTGTGTGTGTGTGTTTGAATGACAATGTGTGAATGTGCGTGTGTGTGTGTGTGTATGTGTGTGTGTGTGTGTGTAATAAAAAAAATGTGTATGTGTGTGTGTGTGTGTGTGTATGTGTAAGAAAAGGAATGTGTGTGTGTATGTGTAAGAAAAGGATTGTGTGTGTGTGTGTGTGTGTGTGTGTGTGTGTGTGTGTGTGTGTGTGTGTGTAAGAAAAAGAATGTGTGTGTGTATGTGTAAGAAAAGGATTGTGTGTGTGTGTGTGTGTGTGTGTGTGTAAGAAAAAGAATGTGTGTGTGTGTGTGTGTGTGTGTGTGTGTGTGTGTGTGTGTGTGTGTAAGAAAAGTAATGTGTGTGTGTAAGAAAAGTAATGTGTGTGTGTGTGTGTGTGTCTGGGCGCTGACTACAGGGACAGCATGAGGGCTGTCTGATGCGGGAAGCAGATGGGGGACACGGAGTCACCTTGTCAGAAATGTGACATTCCTCGGGCTGCAAACTGTGCCATATCGGCGAAAGAGCGCGGAGGCCCCCACGCCTGCATACTAATACACCGGCTCCCCTTCAGCACCAGGACAGCACGCTACACACACACACACACACACACAGGACAGCACGCTCCACACACACACACACACACACACACACACACACACACACACACACACACACACACACATACACACACACACACAGGACAGCACGCTCCACACACACACACACACACACACACACAGCACGCTCCACACACACACACACACACACACACACACACACACACACACACACACACACACACACACAGGACAGCACGCTCCACACACACACACACACACACACACACATACACACACACACACACACACACACACACACACAGGACAGCACGCTCCACACGGCCTCATTAACCCGCCCGAGAGGGACTTCTGCTTCTGCTACGCCCCCGCCTGTGTCCGCTCGCAGCCCCCTCCCCAAAGACACACAAATATGTAAATAAATAAATAAATAAATAAACAAACAAGCCAACATTCTCAACAGGTTGCCGCTGGCAACGTCAGTGGAAGAGGCACTGAGGATTTCTGGTCAGAGGTGATCATTCGGGGGTGGGGGTGGGGGTGGGTGACAGTGGGAAGGTGGCATGTGTGTGTGTGTGTGTGTGTGTGTGTGTGTGTGTGTGTGTGTGTGGAGGGGGGATGACAGTGGGAAGGTAGTTGTTTGGGGGTGGGTGGGGTTGACAGTGAGGTGGTCTGTGTCAAACAGTGCTTAGTGCCAGTGTGGTTTGAGTAAAGTTTCAGCTGACTGATGCTTCAGACAAACTAAAAGACGTCAAGCTGAGAACAGGACAGATCTGAAAAAGCAAGTGAGTGAGTGAGAGAAAAAGAGAAAAAGAAAGAGGGAGAGAAAGAAAGCGTGTGTGTGTGTGAGTGTGTATGTGTGGAGGAGAATGATAGAGAAGGAGAGAGGGAAGAGACGATGTGTGCGTATGTCAGAGAAAGAGAGGAAAAAAGGAGGAGAAAAGAGAGGGATGCAGCAAAAGCTCCATCAGCACACTTAACACAGGGATCAATATTCAGACGAGAAGAGAGACGGAGAGATGAAGAGAAAGTGAGTGAGTGAGTGAAACGTGGGAGCGCAGCAGAACGAGTGAGAAAGAATGAGAATAGATAAAGAAAAAAGAGAGAACGAGAGAGAGAGAGAAAAAAAGCCTAAAAAGTAGGACAGGAAGGGTTTGTCCCTGTTGATGTGATTTGGCAGACAGCCCCCTATTTTTTGATATTTTTTATTTTTTTGTTTTTTTTTTTTGTTTTGCATATGGCAGAAGAGAAGAAGAATTGACAAAACAGGCGAAGGCAGAGGGAGGTTTTCAATTTCATTTTTCTTTTCGTTTTTTGTTTTTTTTCTGAAGGAAACGGAATATAAAAAAAGGCATAAACAGCAACAACAAAAAGGGCCCAGCTGAAAGACACGCAGGGGAAGAGAGCTGAAGACAGATGCACAGCGCTACTGTCAGAATACACAATGAGACACAGAGACAGACAAAGAGAGGAGAGGGGGGGAGAGAGAGAGAGAAAGAGATGGGGGGGGGGTAGAGAGAGAGAGAAAAAGAGAGACAGAGAGACATAGGGGGGAGAGCGATAGAGAGAAGGAGACAGAGAGAGAGAGACAGAGAGAGATGGGAGGAAGGACCATAGAGAGGTGGGGAGAGATAGAGAGAGACAGAGAGAAAGAGACAGAGATAGAGAGAGAGAGAGAGAGACAGAGACAGAGACAGAGACAGAGACATAGATAGAGTAAGATGGGGGGAGCAATAGAGAGAGGGGAGAGAGAGAGAAACAAAGAGAGATCGAGGGGGGGGGGTAGAGAGAGGCAGGGAGAGCTAGAGAGAGACACAGAGAGTAAGAGAGGAAGTAGATACCCAGACAGAATAAAAAAGAAAGGGTGGAAGAAAGAGCAAGCAAGGCCA
>CM059284.1:11009768-11014768 GCA_030347295.1 Setipinna tenuifilis
GTGTGTGTCTAGATATGTGCGGTCCGCAGCAGAGGACAGCAGAAAGGAAGGCAGGGCAGCATGCATGTGGTTACTAATGAGCAGCAGCAGCAGCAGTGGTCCTGCAGTACGGCTCCAGTGTGCAGCTAGCACTCAGTGCTAATCTCCCCCCGCGGGCTCCATTGGGAGTCATTATGCCGGGGCATGCATGCTAGCCTCCTGTCTAAGGTCACCGCCAACACACACACACCACACCACACACACCACACCACACACCCCCCACACCACACCCCACACACACACCACACCGTCCTGCCCTGCCCTGTCGATCTGAGGCCAGCGTAATGCTGCGTGAAGCTAACACACACAGACACATATACACACACACAGAATCAGCAAAAAACGTAGACATACCCCTCTCCCTCCCTCTGTCCCTCTCTCTCTCTCTCTCTCTCTCTCTCTCTCACACACACACACACTCTTTCTGTCTCTTTCTTTCCATCTCTCTCTCTCACACACACACACACACACACACACATTCTCTCTCTGTCTCTCTCTCTCTCTCTCTCTGTCTCTCTCTCTCTCTCTCTCACACACACATGAACATGACACATGGCAGTGACAGCAGTAGCTGCATCCAGTCCTGTTGACAGAGCAATTATTTACATGTGTGCCTGTCCTGTCCAGACGTGATCTATACGCTGGTGACAGGCAGGCAGTGCTCTTGACCCCTCTGACCTTCTGATTCATGTATTTACATGTCCAACATGGCCACTGCCGTCGATGCACTCAATATTATAGTGTCCGCCTCAGACGCTGACACAGGGCAGTCTGAGTTATAGCTGCCATATCATCAGGTCTACCCCTCCTCTCCCAGAATACGTCCACGTCTCGTCTAGAGTACCAGCAAATGAATTTACGAGCGCAATGAGCATTATCATAATCCCACAATCACTCTCTCACACTCTCTCTCTCTCTCTTTATCGTATCACAAAACACTTTACTCAAAATCAATGACCTATTGCTAAGAAATGCCCTTTTGTTGTATGTCACAGAGGGGGCACCACGGACCTCTCGATAACTAACAACATTAATAACGTAACGATAATCAACTAGATATGCTACTATGATTAATTCGTTTTGGCTTTACGTTATTGGAAAAATAAATAAAATAAAAACCCAAGCAGGCGTTATGGTGCGGCGTGGGCTAACCTTTGGCACTCGCCTGTGCTGGCATGCGGAGCGGCCGTCATGTGTGTGTGTGTGTGTGTGTGTGTGTGTGTGTACACGCGTGTGTGTGTGTGTGTGTAGGGCCGTCATATATGATTAGTGCTGACATACGTTAGCTGGTTTGTCACGGATCACAGGGCTGCCTGTGACAGCGCCTCAAATGTCAGCTTAATCAAACGCTCACCGCAGCCGTAATTCATCGCTTCTCAAGTGCGCACTGAGAAACTCCCACATCTTCTTTTCGACGCCACTGGAAAACCGGAAAAGGACCGACCATGGTTGTGGTGCCTTCATACACACAGACATGCATGCACACACACACACACACACATACACACACACAAACACAAACACAACACACATACACATACATACACACACACACACACACACACACATAGCACGGACACACACACACAGCACGGACACAGACTCACACATAAACACGCACACACACACAAACACACACACACACACACACACACAAACACACACACACACACACACACTCACACGGCACGGACACATTTCGAGATGGACCTGTCAGCGGGGGCTATTTCCATAATGTGTGTGTGCGCGCGCCGAGATGTTTTTGTTACACTCCGTTATGTTGTTGTAAATTACTCTTGAGGTTTTTCAGATGTCTGTGCTTTCCAGCGCTAATGCATTTCCAATTGATAAGCAATTCGCATTTGAATTCATTTATTTGGCCGGCGCTTTTATGTGAAGTGACAGTTTAAGTGAGGCGTGCACTCCATCAGCGGGTGCCATCGCGGGGAGCCAGAGCCCTTGACCTAAGTGCTGTTAGCACCTTGTGAAACCAGCTGATGGAGCGCTCAAGTGGAAGTGGGAAGTAGGGAATTGGAACCGGAAAGTAGGAAAGTGTAACTGGGAAGTAGGAAAGTAGAAGTGGGAAGTAAGAAAGTGGGAAGTAGGAACGTGGAAGTGGAAAATAGGAAAGTGGAAATGGAAAGTAGGAAAGTAGAATTGGGAAGTGGGAAAGTGGAACTGAGAAGTAGGAAAGTTCTTGCCCTGAGCTGGGCCATTGGCCACACCTGACCCATAGGCTTTGGATGAATGAGCTCCTCCATGGAGGTATTATAATAACTGGAGAAAAGTAGGAAGTTCCGCCCCCATTTATTTCAATGGGAAATGCTAGGCTAGTCAATTCAGCCAAAAATGAACAAATCTTTTTAAGTTTCAAAATGGAATTTCATGGGGCAGAAAGCTATATCGAAGAAGGGTATTTGATGTTCAGAATTTTTGGTGACATAGTTCGGGCACACCCTTGTGCATGAGCTGAGAGTGGCACACCCACCAATCAGCATGAGGGAAACGGGGGAAACTGGAAAATGGCGACAAGGAAGTGCCTTCCTAACCGGCTAAAGCTAACCAGCCAAATCTTGACCCCCTGAGCCCCAACACCTTTGTCTGACACATGTCACACTGGGAACTTTCCATGGTCCCATTCATGTTGAAGCTATGAGACAATATTTAACATAGAATCTCTGGACATCGAGGTTTCTCTTTAACCAAAGCAGCAATATGTAGCACAGGTCAGTATACAAAGTATATACTGTACACCGTAATACACAAATACATTACTATTATATTAATATTTAGCCATTTGTCTACCTATATATCGACATCTTACACTTCTATTTAAATTATATTGTATTGTATATACATTAAATTATGGTATATTAAAATTTAAGTACTTTTGTAGAAACTTCCTTTTTTAAAGTTTTTTTTTCTTTTTTTCTTAAGTTTCTAGGAACTTGGTATGATCTCTGTTGAACTCTAACAACTCCAGAGTCTCCCTACTGACCACCAGCTCACTCGAGCAGGCATATGGGATTGGCAAACCCTCTCATCCCATCTCATCCCATCCAGAACAAGGGGCCCAAAATGCAGCTTTTAGCACTCCATCTGTGCCAGACAGAAGAGGAGAAAGAGAAAGAGGGAGAGAGAGAGAGTGAGGGGGAAAAAAGAGAGCAAGAGAGAGCAGAGACAGAAAGAAAGAGAGACTGAATAGAAGAATGAGAAAGAGTGAGTAAGAGAGAGAGAGAGAGAGAGAGAGAGATGGAGAAAAAGAGAGAAAGAGACATAGAGAGAGAGCGAGAGAGAGAGAGAAAGAGAGACTGAAAGGATGATGATGGTGTTTTTTGTGTGTGGGGTTTTTTTGGCTCTCTGTGAGCAGAGTGGCCATTGAGCGAGAGGAGGTCGGAGCGGTTTGACACTTCTCCACTTCACAATGTTTTAGCTGAACCTGAAGAACAACAGCCCTGGTCTCAATCTATTCGGCCCACCGCACTCAGCACTCCCCCCCCCCCCCCCCCCCCTCAGCCCCCCTGCCCCTCGGCCCCCCTGTCCAGAGGGCCAGCGGCGCAGCACAGCGCTACAGCACTTTGAGGCTGGCAGAGTGTGTAATTGGGGACTGGACCAATCCCAAGAAAGAAGTGCACACACACACTTCTAAGTATACAGTACATGGGGGTGAGGTTTGTGTGTGTGTGTGTGTGGGTGTGTGGTTGTGTGTGTGGGGGGGTGTGTGTGTGTGTGTGTATGTGTGTGTGTGTGGGTGTGTAGGGGTGTGCATGTGTGTGGCTGTCTGGGTGTAGGGGTGTGTGTGTGTGTGTGTGTGTGTGTGTGTGTGTATGTGTGTGTAGGGGTGTGCGAGGTGTATTTTTATCTTGTGTTCCTTGCTTGCCTTTCAAATCCAAATAAAAATGTTCAAATGTCACTATATGCGTCTGTATGCCTGTTTGTACGCCTGTGTGTGTGTGTGCATGTGTATGCGTCTGTGTGTTTGTATGCCTCTGTGTGTGTGTGTGTGTGTGAGAACAGTGCTGATGCACACAGTTAGGTGCAGCTGCTGTGTGTCCTGAAGCCATACAGGGATTTGAGTGTGTGACCTGCCAGTGTGCAGACTCTGACTGCTGCTGAAGCACTTTCTGGGGCGTATGCCCATATGTGCTCCGTCTGTGTGTGTGTGTGTTCCCCCATGTGTTTTGTCCCCAGGTCCTCTGGGGATTTGATGTATGTGTGTGTTTGTGAGTGTGTGTGAGTGCGCGCATGTGTGCATGTGGGTCTATGTGTGTGTGTGTGTGCGCCTGTGTGTGTGTATGTGTGTGTCCCTGTATGTGTGTGTGCCTGTGTGTGTGTGTGTGTGTTTGTGTGTTTTTTGTGTGCATGCCTGCGTGTGGTTTTTGTGTGTGTGTGTGTGTGTGTGTGCACATGTGTGTGTGTGTGTGTGTGTGTGTGTGTGCCAAACCTGGCGATGTCGGCGTCGAAGGAGGAGACGGGGGGGTTGAGGCGCTGGTAGCGGCGGATGAAGAGGTCCTTGTTGATCTCCCAGATCTCGCGGTGCTTGTCCCAGGTCTTCAGGTACGCCTGCAGGTGGGCCGCATTGGCCGTCATCCCCGCCGCGATGGACGCCTGGATCTTACACACCTCCTCATCTTGCTCTGGGGGGGTTGGGGAGAGGGGGATAGGAGGGGGAGAGGAGAGAGAGAGAGAATTAGAGAGGGAGAGAGAGATGGAGAGAAGAAAGGAAAAAAGAGAAAAGAGAGATTTAGAGACAGAGAGAGAAGAGGAGATGGACGCCTGGATCTTGCACACCTCCTCAAGGGGGGAGGGGGGGGGGGGGGTAGAGAGGAGAGAGAGATTTAGAGACGGAGAGAGAAAAGGAGATAAGGAAGGCAAAAGAGAAAAGAGCGAGAGAGAGGCAGAGTTAGAGAGGGAGGGAGAAAAGAAAGGAGAAATAGAAAAAAGAGAGATTGTGGAGAGCA
>CM059284.1:11024768-11027268 GCA_030347295.1 Setipinna tenuifilis
AGAAAAAGACAAAACATGAGAGAAAGAGAAGAGGGAGAGAAAAACAGAAGTGACCAGACCAGATGAGAAAAGAAGAGAAATTACAACAGAAAGAAGAACAAGAGAGAGATATAAACAAGGAAGGAAAGACAGTGTGTTGTGTGGGAAACAGAATGGACAGAAAACAAGCAACAGACAGGAAAGACTTAAAGGTCAGAGGTGAAGGTCACAGATAAATGGAGACATTTAAGGCTCAAGGGAAGAGAAGAGAAGAGAAGAGAAGAGAAGAGAAGAGAAGAGAAGAGAAGAGAAGAGAAGAAAAAAGAACAGAAGAGAAGACAAGACAAGAGCAGAGAAGAGAAGAGAAAAGAGTAAAGCAGAGCAGAGCAAAAAATAGAAGAGAAGTGGAGAGAAGAGAAGAAAAGAGAAGAGCAGAGGAGAGACGAGAAGATCAGGGAAGAGCAGAAAAGACAAGAGAAGACAAGAGAAGATAAGAGAAAAGAAGAGAAGAGAAGAGCAGAGAAGAGAAGAGACGAGAAGAGAAGAGAAGAGAAGAGAAGAGAAGAGAAGAGAAGATAAGATCAGGGAAGAGCAGAAAAGAGACGAGAAGAGAAGAGCAGAGAAGAGAAGAGAAGAGAAGAGAAGAGCAGAGAAGAGAAGAGGAGAGAAGAGGAGGGAGAAGAAGAGAAGAGAATCCAGGAGAAAGAGGACAGGAGGCCAGGGCAGGCCAGGCCAGGCGAGAGGAGAGGAGATGAGAGGAGAGGAGAGTCCAGGCATAAAAGTTAGAGCGGGAAGACAAGTGCAGCACTTAACGCGCGGAGCAGCGTATATTTCATCTTTAATATTCACTGACTGTCCAGCGCTTAATGCCTCCCCAGCAAGGACGGCAAATTACCCAGTGACTGCTGCTTAAAAAGCTATCTCATCTGAGCAATAAATATAAATAAATTAATAGATTAATAAATAAACAATTACATAAATCAATACGCACCTGTGCGTATAGATTATAAATGCCAAAAGTAGAGAAGATTTAAGGGGCCAAGGTGTCCAGGCCGGCCCAGAGAGATGGCTGGGCCTCCTTAAAAGATCCAATTATTTGCCCCCCCCCCCCCCCCCCCCCCCCCCTATGGTTTTCATTTCACTAACCCCCCCTCCACACACACACACACACACACACACACACACACACACACACACAGACACACACACACAACCCTCCCTGCAGCAGTGGGGCCCCAGGAAGCTTTCATGTTTATCCCTCCTTATGGGCGGCTCTGAAGGTGTCTCTCTCTTTCTTCATTCCCTTTAAGGCCCTTGGAGAGCGTATCATAGTACATAGAAAATGTGCATATCATTGCTAAGCATCTGTGTCACACACACACACACACACCTGCACACCCGCACACAAACACACGCATGCATGCACATACAAACACAAACACCAACACCCACGTACGCATGCACAAACACACACACACACACAGCCAAACAAACAGACACACACAGAGTTGTGTACAGCCCCACACGGTGAATGGGAAGAGACGGCACTTATCCCCCACGAGCATCGGAGGCTTTGCATATCCCTCAGCTCTCTCTCTTTCTCTCGCTCTCTCCCTCTCTCCATTTCTCTCCCTTCCTCTCCCATCTCTCTCTCTGTCTCTCCCTTTCTGTCTCCCTCTTTCTCTCTCCCCCCCCCCTCTCTGTCTACCCCCCCATCAGTTCCAAGGATTCAATTTATGGAAGGAGCATTGGGAGCAATCCACAGAGAAAGAGAAGGAGAGAGCATCTGGAAACATGGGGACTGTGAATCCAGCCCTCTTGCGGAGGAGAGGAATTTCGACATCCCTCGTTCCCCATCCCGATTTAGTGGCTCATGGCAGGGGATATGAGACCCCCAAACCCACCCCGACCCCCCCCGGAATCGAATCTCTGCAGCGAGATGAGGTGTGCATGTGCAAATACCAGTCCTTCTGTCGAAATATGTACGCCTACATCTCTCAAGCAAAGGAATTATTGTTCTGAGCAGGTGTGTGTGTGTGTGTGTATAGCAGTGTGTGTTTATGGAGTGTGTGTACATGGACTGTATGTGTGTGTGTGTGTGTGTTTGTGTGTGTGTGTGTGTGTGTGTACAGCAGTGTGTGTGTGTGTGTGTGTGTGTGTGTGTGTGTGTGTGTGTGTGCGTGCGTGTGTGTGTGTGTGTTTGTGTGTGTGTATCACATATGCATGTGCTATATGTGAGCACTTACGTATGTCTGTTTGTCTGGCTTTATATATGCACTCTTCTTATCCTTCTACTTTCCTCTGCTATTATGATCACTAGACTGTCTTCCCTCTGCCACCACTTATACTTGTGCTTCTGTGTGTGTGTGTGTGTGTGTGTGTGTGTGTGTCAGCTTGGGTCTATTGCAATAATCCCTCAGTGGCTTTGGTGGCCCAGACTAGTGTGTGTGTGTGTGTGACTGTTTTTATATGTATGGTGTGTGTGTATTTCTGTGTCTATGTGCATGTGTGTGTGAGTGTG
>CM059284.1:11037268-11042268 GCA_030347295.1 Setipinna tenuifilis
AACAAAACCATCTGTGAATGTCACTGTGGGTAGACTATCCAAACAAGTGTCACCAAGAACTCTATTACACCTTTGATCTGCCCTCCCTCAGCTCAGCTTTATATATATGACTCAATGACTCTCTGTCTGAGCCTGCTTATCGTGGGGAATTTAAACATCTCCCCCTCCCTCCTTAGCCCGTTGACGCATATCATATGCATGCGGCTTTGTGGAAATGTCAAAAACACTGATGCAATGATGATGGAAGAGAGCTACATAAACGATTGCATTATGTGGCGTGACACCGACACTTTGTAGTATAGCAACAGCAGCTGTTCGCCCTCCTCTCTCTCCTCTCTCTCCTCCCTCTCACCTACTCTCTCGCCTCTGACTCAGCGAGGGCTATGGGTTTTGTGGTGCACACCATCCCCATCCGCACACTCTTGTACACAAAGCTTTTTCTATTTAGAGCAGAAGCGAAGCGTTGGTCTCTCTTTTCATCTCATAAACACTTTTACCCCCCAACCTCCCCGCCAGCCCCCCACCCCTTCCAGCCCAACCCCCCCCCCCCCCACCCGCACCCCTGGCTCCTTGCAGCAGGAGACGTGTAATTTACAGGAAATGCAACATAATCATGTCTGTGCACAATTAAAGACCTCCCCTGGTCTTAGCCAGATCCTTAGTGAGAGCTGGTGTCTTAAATAGGCTGGAGGAGCTGGAGTTCAAATGCGGAGAGGTGGGGTGCGGTGTGGTGTTGTGTGGTGTAGTGTGGTGTAGTGTGGTGTGGTGTAGTGTGGTGTGGTGTAGTGTGGTGTAGTGTGCTGTGGTGTGGTGCGGTGTGTTGTAGTGTGGTGCGGTGTAGTGTGGTGTAGTGTGGTGTAGTGTGGTCTGGCCTGGTCTGGTCTGGTCTGGTGTAAGCAAATCTGCCAGGACTGTCTTGCAGGCAGGCAGGTGAGGTGAGGCAGGCTGTGCAGAACTAGAGCAGCTGGGCAGAAGCATTTGTGTGCAATTATACGGGGGCAAGGGCACACACCGCATGCCTATGTGCCTATCTCCGTCTGTGTGTCTGTGGCTGGCCCAGAAGGAAAGCCGGCGTCTGTTCCTCAGATCTATAAAAAATGTTTGCCTGGTGCGTAACACCTGCGTTTGCCAAAATGATTTGGTCATTTGTAGTATTATTCTAATGCCTTTGTCTTTGTGTAATAAATCCCACTGGTTGGGTTATGTTTTCAAGGTGCTTTTGGTCATTGCCTGGATCAGGGGTGGTTAGTTGTTTGCCTTAGTAGGCTCAACCAAGGTGGGGCGTAACATGCGAAGCCCCAAACGTTTGTTGTCCAACTTTGTCCTAGGACACCGCGTGCCTATGTGCCTATCTCTGTGTGTCTGTGGCTACCCTAAAAGGAAAGTTAACGTCTGCTCCTCATCTATAAAAATGTTTCACCTGGTGCATAACAACTGCGTTTGGCAAACTGGAGACACTAAGAATGGACAAAGCCTGAAACGTTTGTTGCCCAGCTCTGTCCTAAGACTTGTTGTAAGTTTCTGAGTTTTAAATACAAGTATCAACCTCTGAGTGTGCCTCCTCCTTTCTCCCGCTTGCTATTGTCTGTGGCTTCTCCAAAACTGGGGAGAGGAGAGGCCGTTTATGTGTTTAGCAATGAGAGGGGATGAGTCTCTCCTGCATGCCAATGACTGCAATGCACCAAGACGATTGTTAGCAAAGATAACGACTCATCCCAGTAGCTAATGGGATATTTATGACACCGAATTATGTGTTGTAATGGAATTTCAGACTTTTTATGACCATTCAACAAAGGCTGTTCCCTTCTTTGTCCATTGAAGGACCTCTAACACATAGTCACTTGCACACTTGTTCACCCCGATGACACAAGCATAACACTGCAAAAAAATGTACTGAGATGAATATATTTATCAGGGTATTAAGCTGCAAAGATCCTTTGAGTTGCAGATCCATCTTACAGTCAAATGTTTATTCAACAGTAACACATTTATCACAGAGATACAAATGAATTTAATAAAGGTACAAACTTCTTAGAGGTTTTGAAGCTATTCAGGTTTTGAATGTGAGATAAATCTCTCTGAGCCTCAGGTGCTCTCTCGAGTCACCACCACTGTCAGAAGTCATGGCGTCAAGTAAAGATTTTGATGGCGCTAAATATATCTGTTTTACGGTTACGTCATTTTGTATTACCATACCGTGTACCCAGTGTTTCTGCTCATGCGTCCCTTGTCTCAGTAGTAAGAGAGAGGATAGCTGTAGATAGATTCATTAACACATCTTCCACTTCCTATAAATCTCGCACCTTATCCTGTCGCTGTACCATCCCTCCTTTTTCTCCTGTGCTCTCATCCTCACGGCCATGTTGCATTATTTCCTCCGTCCACCACAAACTAGACACCACACCAGGGATTGGAAATCAACTTTGCAAAAGGTGAACATTTAGCAGCCACTGACAAATGCATGTTAAAATTAACCAGCTATTCTATAGCGAATTATTATTTTGTGTCCAAAATTTACCAGCCACTTCCATATTTTACCAGCATTTGGCCGGTGGCTGGTGTGAATTTCCATCCCTGCACTACACATTACAGTGTTATGTTATTCTCTTGTATCCTCCTATCTAATTTAACTCGTATGAAAAACAGAATCCTTAATTCTTAGATAGGCCATTTTCTCCAGACCTTCCTCTGAGCAACTGTGGCTGACAAAATACAGTATATATTCTCCTCACTGACATAAACCCCAAACTAAACTATGATTGTATCTACACGGTCCACTCTTCAATAATGCTGCCATGCAACTCAGAATCCATCAATTTATCATGTGGCAGTTTGACATTTGGCCATGTTGCTAGGCAGTATGACTAGGCCCACTCACCTCTGTGCAGTGCTGTTTAAGCATGCACGCCGAGACGCTACTGGCCTCCTGCATTTGTACAACAGTCCATAGCTCACACACTTCAACAGCTCTGGGCTCATTTCTACATTTATACAGCACTCCCTTTACCCTGTGATCTTGGGTGGCTGGCTGGCTTGGCTGGTGTGAATTATAGAAATTCCCTCTGTCTTTATTGCAAAGCAGAAAAACACAGCAATTTGCCATATACTGGAGGTCTCACGGTAATAAATGTGAGGGGCGTAGGTTTAAAACAATAAAAAAAAAGAGACAAAAAAAAAAGAAATAAAAAGAAAAAGCCCTCTTGGACTAGCGGTATTTTCTGGGGGAATACTGCAGAATGTGTTCACTATAGGCGAGGAGGGAGAAAAAAAAAGAAAAAAAAGAAGAAGCTGGTGCTGTCACATTATTCAGATTTTCATTCCAAGGTCTTGTGACATCATTCTCCTGGCACAGCGAAAATGTCACACGGTCCGCTGCAATGCTGACTATTTTTAGGTATGAATTACATGTTCATCTGCGACACTCTCTCTCTTTCAGGCCTTTGCCTTGCGTGACTACAGTGCCTTTGCCAAAAGCATTGTGAGCTATTTCTGTGGAGGAACCGCATTAAGTGACCTATACTAGGCTAGTCGATATACCCCCCTAGGAGCTGCATAGGTTGATTCATGTTTCCTTGTTTGTACAAAGGACCGCAGATGTGTTATCTGTGTTTCCTGTGTCATTTGTCATAAATGGCTTCATTATGTCATTTTGTTGGCTCCGTATCAAACCTGAATAGCATGTTATTTTAAACATGTGCTCCCCAGTTATGTGGAGTGAGGCGCCTGTATGTGACGGGGCAAGGCCTAACAGCTCCTGACAAACGCGGCACCGCGTGACTGAACATGATCACATCCGGCCGGCCGTAGCTTCGGTTAACACCACTGACGAGATACGTGTCTGGAAAATCTCGGACACGGTCACGGTTACGGGTGGATGCATTTTGTCAGCCAGAGGGAAGTCCAAAAGTTTACCATTCCTTGGGATGTAGCCAATGCCTGTTGTCATTGATGCTTGTTCTATATTCTCAAGGGGGGGCTCTTCTTTGCCAGACCAGAGCCATATCTCCAAATGTAAGTTTTGCACATGAATAAATTTCAAATATAACTTCTGCACATTAATAAATTCTTTTGACTAAAGTGGTTCTGACAGAAATGCATTTAAACACATTTCAGGCAGGCACGTACAGTATGGCTGCTGCCCAGACTGCTACTAGCAAGGACAGTGCTCCCAAGGCTGTGTCCAAGGTTTTCCTACAAGTTTTTAGATTTAAGTGTCTGTGTCTATTAATCTTAATGTATCCTCACAGTTTCTTCTTTGTTAATAGGTGAACAAGTCAAATGCACGTATAATGCCGCTTCACCACTTCCTCTTTGACTCTTGTTGCAGCTGCATCACATCCTCTAAGGCAGTGCTTCCCAAAAGTTTAACTTCTGCGTACCCCCTAAGACAGTCTAGGTTCTACTGAATACACACCCACCACCACAGACAGCCTGCTATCACAGTTAATATTTTTGCATAATCATTGCTGCATAAACAAAATATGAACACATATTATATGGTGGTACTGTACCTATGGTAGTCTGTTGGATTGGGGATAGTTGGGGATAGTAAGATCTTTTTTCATTGATGTCTGTACCTGAACAATATCTTTATACTGATGAAAGCAAAGAACCTCTTCACAGATTTATTTTGTTCCCCCTTTGAATTGATTAAAGTACCCCCAGGAGTACTGGTACCCCAGTTTGACAACCCATGGCTCTAGGATAATGTGACCATGTGCTACCGTGTTTGACAAACGTTATTTGATCATGGGCATCCCTGCAATGCTTGACTGGAAATAACACAATTTCAGGGAAAACCTAGTTTCCATCAGGATATGACTTTTACCATTTTCAATCAAAAAATGTCCCCAGTGTTGGGGATGGTAAGGGTTCAAAGGCTGAGACATTTCAGCACATGGCAAGCACATGACATTTAGGTACTGAATATATATTAAAAACACATAATATTGTGTGTGCATGTGTGTGCCTGTGCGTGCGTGTGTGTGTGTGTGTGTGTG
>CM059284.1:11047268-11049768 GCA_030347295.1 Setipinna tenuifilis
ACACACACACACACACACACACACTAATGGCCTGGACGCACTCCTATCCACACATGACACGCAGACATACACACACACACACACACACACACACACACACACTAATGGCCTGGACGCACTTCTATCCACACATGAAACGCAGACACACACATACACACACATACACACACACACACACACACACACTAATGGCCTGGACACACTCACAGCCACACATGACACCTATACACGCTAACGTAGACGGATACACACACACACCCATATACGCTTACACACACACACACACACATACACACGTACACACACACACACACCCATATACGCTTACACACACACACACACACACATACACACACACTGATGGCCTGGACATACTCACACCCACACACACAGGATTACACATACACACATGTGCACGCACACACACCCAACACCCCACTCACTCTAATGGCTTTGACACACCCACACATAACACACACACACACACACACACACACACACACACGCATACAAACATAGATGAGGTAATATAGATAATGTTAATATATGCAAAACATGTCTCTTTGTGGAACTGTGTATTTGCATGTGTGTGTGTGTGTTTGCACGCACATACATGCGTGTGTGTGTGTGTGTGTGTGTGTGTGTGTGTGTGTGTGTGTGTGTGTGCATGCTTGCGTGTGAGTTGTTGGGCGTACATGCATGTGTATGTGTGTGTCCTGGTGGTGCTAAACTGGCCGGCTTTGTTTTGGTAAGTATTTCTTTGCCTCTCTCTCTCTGTGCGCATGTGTGTATGCGCGAGTGTGTGTGAGTGTGTGTGCTGTTGTGTGCGTGTGTATGCTGTTGTGTGCATGTGTGTGTACTGTTCTTGTACTACAGAAGATTGAAAATTGCTTTCGCATAAATGCTTGGCCCAATATGTGTTCCTTCAGTAGCGCTCGAGCCCTATTAGGGCCGGCTGCATATTGGTATTGATATCACTCCAGGCAGAACAAAAGCGGACTGAAAGTCGAGCACTGTCAGATCAAACAGCGGCGCGGCTCAATGAAAGAGGCATTTCGGCAGCGTGTCAAACCAGATAGACAAGCAGAGAGGTGGACGCCTGGGTAACTCATCCAAGCTAATAGCTAGTAGCGGATCAAAGCCAAACACACACACACACACACAGGCTCTCACATATACACACACACACATACATACAGTACATACACACCGACACATACACACAAGCTCACATACACGTACACACACACACACACGCTGGCTTTCAGTCATAACAGTGGCATGTCACGAGTGGCACAATATGAGTTGACGGTGCCAGGAGGCAAAACTAATCATTAAATAACTGCTTGCTCTCTACACACTTTGCTAACTACTTATTAAGTATGTGAATGATTGATTTTCAGGATGGCCTAATTAAAGGCTAATTGAGAGAGACGGAGAGGAGCGTCAGAGCCGCGTGTGACTGACAGACAGACAGGCAGACGGAGCCTGAAGGGACTTGGGTGCTCGCAGAACATCTGGGGAAAAGATTTCTTTGTGTTTTAAAAGGTCCGTTCACACTAAAAATGATAACGACAACGATATCTATAACACCATGGCCATCATCACTAAAGAACGACATTTTAATGATTCTAATTAAGAATGTAAACAGAACAGAACATGACGTCCTGTAAATTCTACTGAATTCTGATTGGCTCACAGTGTTTTTGTAGTTCATAACATTGCTCTGAAAATGATCCCCAGGATATCATTCAGCCTGTCATTGTTCTAGGCAATACTGTATGTAAACAGTGCCTTTCACTACAGTGAGAACGACTTTAACAGAGATAAAGTCATAGTTATTGTTATCCTTTTTGGTGTGAATGGGCTTTTATTAATTCATTTATTTTAGGGGGACTGGGG
Organism: Setipinna tenuifilis; assembly: GCA_030347295.1. Lineage (NCBI taxonomy): Eukaryota > Metazoa > Chordata > Actinopteri > Clupeiformes > Engraulidae > Setipinna > Setipinna tenuifilis. The sequence goes on from CM059284.1 coordinate 11,049,171, forward strand.
TTGGGGTATTGGGAGCACACACACACACACACACACACACAAACACACACACACACACAAACACACGCACACACATGCACACACACACACACACACACACACACACACACACGCACACACACACACACGCACAAACACACACACACACACACACTCACCTGTTGTAGTCGTCGTGCCAGGAGGTGTTCTTGACGTCGAGGATGCCCTTGCGGACGGAGCGCAGGATGTTGAGGCTCTTGTCGAAGGTGGCCTCCATCTCCAGCAGGCTGCGCGTCACCTCCGCGCCCTGACGACCGGCGAAGCAGGGCAGGGGCATCTGCTGGCCCTCCTCACGCCGCGCAAACTGCTGCTGGCAGTCACACACCTGGGCAGGGCAGGGCAGAGGACAGGGAGCGGGGAACGGGGAGTGGGGAAGAGGGAGCAGGGTTAGAGGAGGATTAGCCTTTTAAGCAGGTACACAAGGATGTTGGGAGGATGGACATTCTAAAGGACATCAGAATCAGAGTCAGTTTTACTGGCTAAGTATATTCAAATATACAAGGAATTTGACTCTGGACTGTGTTAGCTCTCTATACAGGCAACACCTAGACATGTAGTA
>CM059284.1:11052268-11059768 GCA_030347295.1 Setipinna tenuifilis
GTGTGTATGTGTGTGTCTGAGTGTTTGTTTGTGTGTGTGTGTGTGTGTGTGTGTGTGTGTGTTTGTGTGTGTGTTTGTATGTGTGTGTGTACATGTGTGACTGTGTGTGTGTGTGTGTGTGTTCCTGTGTGGGTGGGTGTGTCATGAGGTGTGTGTGTGTGTGTGTGTGTGTGTGTGTGTGTATGTGTCTGTGTGTGACTGTGCGTGACTCTGTGTGACTGTGGGTGCATATCTCTGTGTAAGTACTCATATCTGGGTTCACTGGGTGAGCATCTATGCACTTGAGGGTGTGCAATATACTGTACAGGATATTGTGTGCGTGCAAGGCTGTGTGTAAGTGTGTGTCATGCTGTGTGTGTGGGGGCGTATCATGCTGTGTGTGTGTGTGTGTCTGTGTCATGCTGTGTGTGTGTGTGTGTGGGTCTGTGTGTCTGTGTCATGCTGTATGCACATGTGTGTGTGCATGTGTGTGTTTGTGTGAATGTGTGTGTGTGTGCATGATTGTGTGACCATGAGTGCATATGTGTAAGTACTTGTGTCTGAGTCCATTGGGCACACATGTGTGCATGCGTGTGTACATGTGCTTGTGTGGCTGAATGGGTCTATTAATGTGTCTCTGCCTGCACATTGCATTTGTTGCTTATCTGGCTACTTGTGTCCGTGTTTTATGTGTGTGTTGTCTGTGTGTGTGTGTGTGTGTGTGTGTGTGAGTGTGTGTATGTGTTATTTGTGCGTGTGTGTGTGTGTGAGAGAGAGAGAGATAGGGAGAGAGAGAGAGAGAGAAACCCCTGGGAATAGAGATTCAGGATGAAGAAATTCATTGGGCAAGCGTGTTGTGGTGGTGGTTGAGGTTGGAGGGTGGTGGAGGTTGGAGGGTGGGGGAGCGTAAAAAAAGAGAAGAGGGGAGGAGGGGCAGGGGGGGAAAGGAGGGTGGTAGTGGACACACTGCAGGCAGACTTACAGTAGACACTCCCTACGGCACCTGACCTTTGAGTGATGGATGGATCGCAGTGGAAGTACAGACTGAGGAGGGGGAGAAAAAAAAGAGGGAGAAAAAAGAGAGAGAGGAAGAGAAGAGAAGAGAAAAAAGGGAGAGTCAGCTGGGTGCCTCGAGAAAAGAGAGGGAGGGGAGGTTTTGGGGCTGGGGAGCGTGATATTGACACCCTCAGCAATGCCTCCACCCTTCATTCCAGTTCAAAGACCCCCCCCCACACACACACACACTCCCAACCCCCCCTCTTAGAAGTCTGGACGGCTTCATTTCATCCCCTGCGCTGATTAAAAGCCGATGCTGGCACAGTGGTCCGTGTTGGTCACATTGACTGATGCCTCTTTATGGACTGGTGCTGGACGCGTTGCTTTAAAACAGTCAGCTTGGCAAATGCTGCAGTTTCTGAGAAGCTGGAGGGGGAGAGGAGGTGGGGGTGGGTGGGTAACTGTACAGCAGTCTATCCAACAAGCTGAAGACGCTGCCTACACAAACCCACACAAACACACACACACACACACACACACACACACACACACACAAACACACACACACATACGCACACACACACAGACACACACACAAACCCACTCGCACACACACAAACACACACACACACACAAACACAGACACACACACCCTTCAAAAACAGCCTGAATTTCATGTTGTCTTCAGCACAGTGGCATTATACAAGCTTAAAAACACAAGCCTCTATCGGGTACGGCGTGTATTTATTTCTTGACGCGTTTGAAGTCGACAAATTAATAAATTCATTTAAAGTAATTAAAACCCAATTAAAATTAGCGTGACGAGAATACAAAAGGCCTTCAAAAGCGACACTGCTCATCTGCTGGTTGCCTTCTCCAGAGCCATCTTGGGCTGCGTTTCTGGCTCTGTTATTTCTGTCCTTTTGTAGTGTGACTCCAAATGTCAAAACCCTCATCACTAGTTGATCCGTGTGTGTGTGTGTGTGTGTGTGTGTGACTGTGTGTGTGTGTGACAGCGGTTGCATGGATGTGTATGTGTGTATGTGTGTGCAGTCACATGAATGCGCAAGTGTGTGTTTGTGCATTTGTGTGGGGGTATGTGGGTATGCTTATCTGTGTGTGAGTGCATGCAATTACTGTGTGTGTGTGTGTGTGTGTGTGTGTGTGTGTGTGTGTGTGGTATGTGTTTGTGTGTTCACACAACGCACACGTTCCTATTTCCATCTCCCACCCCGGCCTTCATTCTGCCTGCCTTAGTAAGTCAGCAGAGGCAGGGGAGGCAGTGGAGGCGTGCCCTCTCCTCGGGGCTTACTCTCTGGCGTGAGACCAGAGCCCAGAGCCCAGAGCCCCTCCAGAGCCTCGTCGAATTGGCCGCGGCCGGACGCGCGCCTCATTTCGCTGGAAATCCGGGATCAGCCGATCAGCGGCGCCCCCTTAACCTCCGCGGGGAGAGACTGGATGAGCGGAGCGGCGTGGAGGAGAAGAAGAGCAGCGAGCTCGCCGACTATGCCACGGGGGAGAGGGAATAAAACATTGTTTTTTTGGCATCCGGAAGAGGCATTAAATCTCTCCAATTTGCAGGCTAATTAAAGAAGGCTTATTGAGTCGCCTTTGGGGTGGGTAAGGGTGAGGGGTAGGGGATTGAGTGTGTGTGTGTGTGTGTGTGTGTGTGTGTGTGTGTGTGTGTGTGTGTGTGTGTGTGTGTGTGTGTGTGTTGGGGTGTGTGTGTGTAAAGTGGGGGGCGGGTTATTATAATGGACAATGGCATGAATGTCATGCTGAGCAGCAGAGCAAAAACACAACCTCCTGGGTTATGGTGAGGGTAAGACCTCGTGTGTGTGTGTAATTGCCAGAGGGATCGAGCAAGGGAGAGCAGGAAAGGGAGATTGTGTCTGTGTGTATCTGCATGTGTGTGTGTGTGTGTGGCTTGGAATGTGTGCGTGTGTGTGCATGCGTGTGTGTCAGTGTGTGTGTGTTTGTGAGTGTATGTGCATGGATGTATGTGTGTGTGTGTGTGTGTGTGTGTGTGTGTGTGTCTGTGTGTGCGCGTGTGTGTGTGTGCGTGCGTGTGTCTAAGCGTGCATGTGTGTAATAGGTAGAGCGAGAGGGGGAAAAGCAACATGCGGCCGATGGAGAAATCCAGGGAATCTAATAATATACAGCTGACACCATCTTGACATGACCCCGCCACAAAAATGAGAGTCAACAAATCCGTGCAAATAAATAAACAAGTGAACAACATGTCAAGGTTAAGAGCTGGGCTGAGACAGAGAGAGGTAGAGAGAGAGAGAGAGGGAGAGAGAGCGAGATGGAGAGAGAGAGTGAGAGAGAGAGAAAGAGAGAGGAAGAGAGAGAGGGAAGGTGAGTAAAAGACAGGGGTTGGGTAGGGGCAAGCAAACAGGGACAACCTGACACACAGACACAGCTGATCCAATAATGCTCCAGAAGCGAGAGCCCAGCGTACGGCGCCGGTGGTGTTTGTGGGGTGGCGCTGGTGGTTGTGGGGTGGTGGGGGTGGTGTTTGTGGGGTGGCGGCAGTGGAGGTTGTGGGGTGGCAGTGGTGGTGGTGGGGGGTGAAGGGTGTGGGGGTTGTTGTGAGCAAGCGGGGAAAGGGAACAGAAGCGAGAGCCCAGCGTACGGCCCCGGTGGTGGTTGTGGGGGGTGGCGGCGGTGGTGGTTGTGGGGGGTGGCAGCGGTGGCGGTGGAGGTTGTGGGGTGGTTGTGAGGGTGAAGGGTGTGGGGGTTGTTGTGAGCAAGCGGGGAAAGGGAACAGTGGTCAGTGGGTGATAAATGTGTTTTGCTGTGCGGGGGTACGGCGCGGCCACGGCGGTTGGAACAGGGGCCGGCGACCCACGGCCAACACCGATTACCGCCACTAAGCCCCTGCCGGCGTTTATCCCCTCACAACGCTCCGTTCCGCGGTGTTCCGTACCTGTGCGCGACTCTCCGGGGTCGCGTCCCCTCAGAGCGGGGGCCGATGGCGGGGGGGTCGGGGGCGGAAAAACAATAACGCTAAACCCCATTACGGCCTGAAGGCCCCGGTAATGGGGAGAGGCCACCGGGGAGCGAGGGATGAAGAAAAAGGACCCCGGCGAAGAAAAGGCTTCTAATGCCAGACAAGATGAGAGGAGAGAGAGAGGGAGAGAGAGAGAGAGAGAGAGAGAGAGTGAGAGAGAGAGACAGAGAGAGATGAAGAGAGAGAGAGAGCACAGGAGGAGAAGAAAGGAAGAAGAAAGCAGGAGGCTAATTCACATTTAAAGAGATGTGTGTGTGTGTGTGTGTGTGTGTGTGTGTGTGTGGGGAGGGGTGGGAAACGACAGCATCTCAGTTCTCTGGTGGACGGGCAATCAGCGAAGACATTAACCGCATCCAATATGAATGAAAAAGCAGAGAGGATGAGAGAGGCAGCGTGGAGGGGGAACACAAAGAAAAGAAGAAGAAAAAAAAGAAAAAGAAAAAAGAGGAAGAAGGAAATAAACAGTGCACAGTGCACTCTCTTTCATGTTGTTCTCATTCAGGTCCTCTCAAGCCACGTTCGCATAACTCTTTGGGAAAGGTTTACAATGGCACCGCCGCACTGATTCGAACCATGTGGCGCGCTGCTTTGTGAGGTCATCCATATTCCACAGAGAGGAGGAAGAAACAGAAAGAAGAAAGAAAGAAAGAAAGAAAGAAAGAAAGAAAGAAAGAAGAAACGAAAGAAATGAAGAAAGAAAGAAAGATAGAACGAAATAAATAAAGGAAGAAAGAACGAACGAAAGAAAGAAAGAACGAACGAAATAAAGAAAGAAAGAAAGAAAGAAAGAGAAAGAAAGAAAAGAAAAAAAAGAGAGAAAAACAAAAAAGGACTGGTGTCTGTGCATCAGCGGGGGACGCGTCTGGGGACTGAGAGGGTTAAAGCCCCTCATTTAGACTTGAAGGGGCTTCTCCGCTCAGATCTGCAGCCCTGACCCTTTTAAAGGCACTGTCTGGGAAATCTAACATGATTGACTCTGTAATTAAATAAAGAGACAGAAGGAGGGAGAGGGATGGAGCGGGAGGAGGAAAAGAAGAAAGAGAAGAGAGGGGGAGAGAGATGGAGAGCAGGAGAAAGAGAGAGAGTATAGGGAAAGAGAGAGAGAGTGAGAGAGAGAGATCAAGCAGAGGAAGGAGAAAGAGGGCAAGAAGCAGAGAGAGAGAGAGGAAGAGAGAGTGGGAAGAGAAAGAGAAAAAGAGCAGGAGACATGGGGGGGAGGGAGAGAGAGATGTAGAGAGACTGAGAGACAGACAGAGAAAGAGAGATAAAGCGAAGGAGAGAGAGGAGAGAAATAAAAGTGTAGAGGAAAGGGCAGACGAGGCAGAGAGGAGAAAGGGAAGCCTGGCTGAAAAGGAGAAAGACAAAAGAGAGAGAAAGGACAAGGTAAAAGAGACAGCAGTGAAAAGGTTACCACTGAAAGAACAGAAAGAGAAAAAGAGAGAGAGAGAAAGAGAGAGAGAGAGAGAGAGAGAGAGAGAGGAGAAGGGAGAGTCAGGGAGCACAGCTGGGTAGGAAATGATGGAGAAAGATAGAGTGGGAAAAACGGGTTGCGAGAGTAAGAGAATGTGTTTGTGTGTGTGTGTGTGTGTGTAAGCGCGTGTGTGGTGTGTGTGTGTGTGTATGTGTGTGTGTGTGTGTTTGTGTGTTCGTGTGTGTAAGCGTGTACGTGTGTGTGTGTAAGAGAGAGAGAGAGAGAGAGAGAGAAAGAGAAAGAGAGAGAAAGAGTGTGATAGAGAGGCCACCAGGAGAACAGGGAGGAAAGAGGGCAGGCTGTAGCTAACACCACATTAATCATGTGTCAGAACCTGGTGGTCTTACACACACACACACACACACACACACACACACACACACACACACACACACACACACACACACAGCAAGGGAGAGGAACAGAGGAACATGCACCATATCGACTGACCCCGCTGGGGGTTGTACAAACCAAATAACCAAATCTCTGCTTACACAGTAGGTCCATACTTTCTCTCTCTCTCTCTCTGCCCAACGGAGGTGGAGGAGAGCGAAAGAGCGAAAGAGCGAAAGAGCGACCGGCGGGAGAGAAAAAGCGACTTTTTTTTCTCTTTTTTTCCTCCTTTTCCCTCCTCTTTTATTTCTCTCCCCACCTCTCCTTTTGATTTGTGGCCGTCTGGCCGGGGCCGATATTGCAAGGGGGCCGTTTGCGAACTTTGATCGATACAGTGTCCTAATGTGTTTTGCACACACGCACGCACGCTCACACACACACAAACACACACACACACACATACACGCAAAGACACACACACACACACACACACACACACACACACACACACACACACCCTGCTCTGCAGTTTAGATCAGTGGAAGTGGAGTGGTGTGGCAGGGACAGTGATGGCGGCAGACGGCACTTTGTTCTCCACGGACACTGCTGTGGTGTGTGTGTGTGTGTGTGTGTGTGTGTGTGTGTGTGTGTGTGTGTGTGTGTGTGTGTCACTTTGTACTCCATGGGCAGTGCTGTGGTGACAGAGCACCGACATTAAAAATGACGGGAAAAAAGAAATCAGAAATCCCCTACACGCTTGTCTTTTGAAAAAGCTGCACGAACATAGTTACACACACACACACTGGAGAGGTCTAGATGGGTAAAACAGGTCTGGCAATTTCTAAAACCACCACACCAATCTTTCTTTGCCCTCCCATGACAGCCTCCTGATGCTCAACTCCGTGGACTGTGATATTGGACAAGTGGTGTGTGTGTGTGTGTGTGTGTGCTTGCTCATATGCCCACACATATATTGCTGTATGTAGGTGTGTGTGTGTGTATTCACACGTGTAGGCCTTGTGTGTAGACGTATGTATCTGTGTGTGTGCAGGTGTGCTTACATATGTTTCTGTATGTGTAGTGTGTGTGTGTGTGTGTGTGTGTGTGCGCGTGTGAGTGTGACTGTCTGTGTGTGTGCGTGTCTGTATGTATGTGTGTGTGTGTGTGTGTGTGTGTGCGTATGTGTGTGTATGTGACAGTCTGTATGTGTGTGTCTGTATGTATGTGTGTGTGTACACGCCCCCTGTATTATCACTGTGACTGGTGCTGAGGTATCTGTAAACCTATGAGCTTGTTTTTTCACTTAACCCTCCCTCCTGTCCAAGCGAACACCAACTTGCACATCATCAATCTATGGCCATGATATCCTAACAACACCACTGGCTATCTCAGGCCTAAGCCCCGAGACCTGTATACATTACCCAAGCCACTAAGAATGCAAAGGAAAATATTGTCCTGAGCAGGGACTCATAAGAGCTCCATTCTCAAAGGGCTCTCCAGAGACTGACATGGGAGTGTGGATAGACTGGTGTGTGTGTGTGTGTGTGTGTGTGTGTGTGTGTGTGTGTGTGTGTGTGTTAGAGTGTGTATGTGTGTGCGGGTGGGTGGCTAGAGTGGTATGTGTGTGCGGGTGGGTGGCTAGAGTGGTGTCTGTGTATGTGTAAGTGTGTGTGTCGTGTGTGTGTGTGTGTGTGTGTGCATGTGT
>CM059284.1:11064768-11102268 GCA_030347295.1 Setipinna tenuifilis
TCGTTTAAGCGAAAGGTTGCGGGTGCTCTGGCATTAACTAGCTCATGAGTTAATAATGATCTTTCCTGTCGTTCCCCAGCGAGGACAATGGCGTATCCTGTGGGAGACTGGCATCCTCAGGAGGTTTCGCTAAGCACTTTGAGGTTTCTCTTTGCCACGTTAAAAATTAGCGTCTCTTTTTTAAAAAGGGGGCCTGTCTGTGCTAGGAAGTGTGTGATGATAGAGAGCAGGAAAAGAGCAATGTCAATTCATTTCTTAAGAAAGGAGACACACCGTACGGTTAGTGTCTGTGTTTGTGTTTGTATGTAGTGTGTGTGTGTGTGTGTGTATATATTTGTGTTTGTGTGTGTGTGTGTGTGTGTGTGTGTGTGTGTGTGTGTGTGTGTGTGTGTGTGTGTGTGTGTGTGTGTGTGTATGTGTGTGTGTGTGTGTGTGTTTGTATTTGTATATGTGTATGTGTGTGTACCTGTGCATGTGTAGTGAGAAGTTAAAGGATTTGTGAAGGCATTAAAAAGTTTTTGGGAGGAATAAAAGTTACTAATGTGGTACCATGAGGCACGATGTGTAGGTGTGTGTGTGTGTGTCTGTATTTGTGTTTGTGTGTAGAGTGTGTGTGTCTGTGTGTATGTGTGAAGTAGTGTGTGTGTGTGTGTGTGTGTGTGTCTTTCTATATTTCAGTGCATCTGTGTATGGGTTAAAGGAAAACTGAGACAAAAAAAGAGAAAAAGCCTTTTTTCAGGGAAGGCTGCAGATGGTGTTGAATATCTGGGACGGGAGTTGGACAGCTTGCGGCAGCAGGTCCCGTGTAAGTAATAACAATGAGGACGTACGCTCCTCTCCACATACACACACACACACACACACACACACACACACACACACACACACACACACACACACAGCCACTCGCGCACACCACCATGAGAGTACAGCTTACAATTATTACAAATGATCACTAAAAGCGTCTGTCGTTTGTTTCGTTTTCCATTTGTTTCGGCTTGTTCTTATTTATTTGATTTGCTTTAATATGCCGCATTAAATGGAACATTGCATGCAAGTCAAAAATTCCAGGACCACTGGCCTCAGGTGATTGGAAAACGATATTAAATCAGACATCGTCCTGCGCTGGTGTGGAAAGCACACACACACACACACACACACACACACACACACACACACACACACAAACAAACCTCATACAAAAGAAATCTGACAACCCTAGGGGCAAAGTGCTGACACATGCATGCCCACACACACACACACACACACACACATTCCATTTTTCTTTGTTTTGCTCTCCTACACACACCTGCCACGCTCCCAGAGATGCAGAGACAGAAGTGCACACACACACACACACACACTCGTACACACACTCGTACACACACTACGGGTGTAACTGAAATATTCTCTGATTGGGAGTTATTAGGTGAGAAATGTCCCACTGGAAAAGCAAACTATGGCAAAATATCTGCCCCATCCTTTCCTCCATCTCTCTCTCCCTCTCTCCCCCTCTCTCTTCCTCTCTCTCTGAGTGAACACAAAATCAAATCTCCTACCCTCTGGAGGCGAGCTGAGCTTTCTCATATTATTTGACGGCACTGAGGGGGGGCCAGTGGAGGTGGAGGCTGCGAAGCGTGAGCAGCGGAGCATCAGAGAGCCGTGTACGTATAAAAAATAAAATATGGACTCCGCGTGAAGTGGAGTGGAGTGGAGTGGAGGCCATTTGGCTCCCATAAAGCAGCGGAGGTACGGTAGCCACGGCAACACACACACAGCGCTGCTGCTACCTCTGCACGGGGGCTGCACATCCGCGGCGCAGCAGGCCAAAGACAACAGTGTGTGTGTGTGTGTGTGTGTGTGTGTGTGTGTGTGTGTGTGTGTGTGTGTGCGGGGGGGGTGGGTGGGGTGCATGATGGGACACGGTCTGTTGCCGCTTCGCTGGGATACAGACACAGGCCAGTGCTCTCTGACCACCAGACGGACTCCAGCAGACTGGAGCCTCCAGCACTCATAAGCCCACTGCGACCGTAAAAACGCCGTCATGCTATAATCCCACAGTCCCAGCGCTTCGGTGCTTACAGGAATATGTGTCTGTGCATACGTTTATTGTGTGTGTGTGTGTGTGTGTGTGTGTGTGTGTGTGTGTGTGTGTGTGTGTTTTTGACGTTGCTCTTCTGGTTTGTTTTTATTTGAATTGTTTTAGGTTTACAGTTAGAGCCATTCCACTAAACGGCAATTGTACTTTTCCCACCAGTGACACAGTCAGATAGATGCCAGGGAGAGAAAAAAAAAAAAACACTGCTGACACCTACAACACTCGTTTAATAAATTCAATTATCGTCAACATTATTCTTCTGCCTCGCAAAAAAAAAAAAATATGCAAAATGAAAAAAAAAAAAGAATCTTGAGTAATGCACCAAAATATTTCTGTATTAAAAAAAAAAAATCCATTGTAATACACGAAAATCTGTTTCCTGTAAGGATAGGCTGCAATATATTTTCTCAGTACATGAGGGGAACCAAAAAAAAAAAAATCAATCACCATAATTTTTACTTCAAACATCCCCGTGTGGGGTGGGGGGGCTACAGTTGGAGGCTGGAGGCTAGAGGCCTCTGTGGCCAAGAGGAAATTAGAGGGCGTTTAAAGGGGGTGTAAAGGGGGGGGGGGGGGGGGGGCAGGTAGGGGGGCGAGTCTGGGTCAGACTAAAGGCTGGTGGGGTGTCTGGAATGGGAAGCTGTGCTGGTGGGAAGCTGATCCTCTTGAGCGGTTTAAAGGCTTGTCCACGGACACCGGAGAGAAGAGAAGGGAGGAGGAGAGGAGAGGAGAGGAGAGGAGAGGAGAGGGGAGGGAGGATAGCAAAGGACAAGAGAGAAGAGGAAAGGAGAGGAGAAAAGAGGAGAGGAGAGGAGAGAAGGGAAGAGGAGAGGAGAGGAGAGGAGAGGAGAGGAGAGGAGAGGAGAGGAGAGGAGAGAAGAGAAGAGAAGAGGAGAGGAGAGGAGAGGAGAGAAGAATAGAGTAGAGTAGAGGACAGGGGTGGGAGGATAGCACAGGACGAGAGAAGAGGAAAGAAGAGGAGAAGTGCTTTGAAATGAGCTCCACTGCTGCTGGTGCAGCTGCTGCCATGGCCACCAGCTAAAGGCATCCCTACCCACCCAGACCTCAGGAAACAATTAGACCAACTTTTTATAAGCCCTCCTCCCTCTCACTCTCTCTGTCTCTCTTTCTCTCTCTCTCTCTTTCACTTCCTCCTTTTTTGTCTCGCTGCATGAGTTGGCAGTCCTTGATGTCTCATCAAAGGGTTACAAATGAAAGGCGGGGAGACAGAGACAGAGACAGTGAAAGGAGAGAGTAATAGAACAGATGCAGGAGAGGAGGAAAAAAATAAGAAGAGAGAGAGATACAGAACACTGCGGTATACCGCAGTATGTGTGTATGTGTGTGTGAAGGGAAGGGAAGGGGGTGGGTCAGAGTGCAATTATGAGAGGTTAAATGCTTTCTCCCTCTGTGCACAGAAGAGTCCCATATGAAAGAAAGTGGGCATGATGGAGAATAGGGCTACTGGAGCTGATTGCTGAGAGTGGGTTCTGGTGCTGATGCTGGGTCACCAGGACAACTGAGACTGGGAGAGAGAGGGAGAGAGGCAGAGAGGCAGAGAGGGGAGGCAGCTATTGCAAGACAAAAGTGGAACATGGCTGCTATCCTAACCTACATGGAGAAGGAGGAGGAGGAACACAAGCTTTTGATGTGTGTGTGTGTGTGTGTGTGTGTCTGTGTGTGTGTGTGTGTGTGCGCGCATATGCATGTGTTTTCATGTCTCCACGTGCCTGCATATTTCTGAGGGCAAACTGAGGTGAAGAAGCCAGCTCGGGAGTGGATGCGTAGCTTCTGTGTGACTAGTTTCTCCAGAGGGGGCCTGAACTGTAGCAGCTGCTGTACTACAGCAGGGCTTTAAAGAGCTGACATGTTGCAGCAGCCAGGACAGGAGGCAGACCAGGGTCACACAGACAGAGACAGCGACAGCCACAGAGGTGGTGGCTAAATTCACAGTCCAGGGGGAAAAATTTGGCATAAAAAAGACAAAATGCCTATCTGCTAGGGTGTGTCGCATCCATTTAAAGAACAATTGAAATGCTGTGTGTTCTGCAGTGTTGCAGTAGTAGTAGTAGGTTTTTAATTGTCATTTTAGCCATATACACAGTACATAGTGTACCAGTAAGAATCGGTGATACATGCAACTATTAAAACACAGCAGAGACAAGACAGATACAGGATAGTCACTCACACACTGTTACACTACAACGGTGGTGTTGGTGGAAATGTTGGTGGTGGCAATGGTGATGGTGATTGTGTTTGGGGTTTGATGGGAGGGGTGCAGCCAGAAATGATAAGCTGGGTAGGACAAAAATCAGGTGGGCCTAGCCCAAAACACACCCTAGGTTATTTTTTATTATTTTACTTTGTTTTGTACAGAAGGTCTGGCGCAGGTTTCATTGAAATGACTGAAATGAAATGAATCCTTCCTAGCCAAATCAGAGCACAGAGCAAGTGTTCAAAATTTCCTTCACGTTAATGTTTGGGTAAAGGCAGATCCAGCCAGACCCTCTGTACAAAACGAAGTAAAGTACAAGGGGCAGGTTTACCAGGCTAGTGTTGGCCTGCTGGTGGTGCTCTTTGGTGGTGCTGATGATGGTGTTATTGCTAAAGGTGATGCTGGTGCTGTTTGGTGGTGCTGATATCGTGTTGGCGTACCTTGCGTAAGAGGGCGGTGAGCCTCTCGCGGGTGTTGTAGTAGGTGGAGTTGACCCAGATGACGCGTATGAGGTTGAGGATGTGGGCCAGTTTGGGGGTCACCTGGCTGGGCTTGAGGGTGGCCAGCTCCTCACACGGCTCCCGCAGCAGAGACAGGAAGGACAGGTTGGACTGGGCCTGCATCGAGCCGTCCTGTATAAATACAAATACACATGTTCATGTATATATACACACACACACACACACGTATGCATGTGCATGCATGCACACACACACACACACACACACACACATTTATTGAACAAGAAACACAAGAAAGACAAAATCCAAATATTTAGGGAACAGTTATAGACAATGTGGCAAGTCTACAAGGCTTACAAACTTTTACAGGTCCTTCTGTTAATATCATAGACACACACACAGATTTAATTGCTTTTATTTGGATCTGAAAGCCAAACAAAAAACATAAAACTCAACTACCTTTATGGGAAGAGCCATAGAGAAGATGGCAAGTCTACAAGGCTTACAAACTTTTACAGGTCCTTCTGTTAATATCATAGACACACGTACGTACTCTGACACACACACACACACACACATGTACACACACACGTACACGCACACACGCACAAATGATTGCTGGGTGATGGATGTGAGCGGGAGAAAGTCATCTGGGTGATCGCAGCCCCCCAGCAGCCCAGACAGTATCAAGCTGTCCTGCACAGAGTGACAAACATCTGCTGTAGTCCATGTCAGAGCAGGGCCTGATTGCCATTCATTATAGCACATATCAGATCACCACAGGCCCACAATCCGTCTTCACAAAGTTAAAGTACTCCTGCTGCCATGTACTCCTTCTGCCTGTGCGCTTAACACAGGTGACTTCACTAACTAGCTCGTTTACTTGGTTGAGGAGTAGGGCTAATTAGGATCAGCTGGTTAATTGAATTGGCTGGAACAAATATGTGGCAGGACTTTTTAACTTTTTTTAACCCGGGATGTCTGCCTATGCAAATCGCATATCATAATGTTTGCAATATTGGTTCTAAAACTTTTTTTGTTGTTGTTGTTTTCTGTTTCTTTTTTCCCTACATTAACACTAATTACATAAAACTACTTGCAGTGTAAAACTGTTTGGAGAAATCCCTTTCGAATATTCTAAGAGGTGCTTTGTTCACAGCTCATGTGCTTTCTTTGCAACTTCATTGTGTCGTGCCCTATGACACGGCTTTTTGTGCTTGAACCGTTAATACTTAATCAACAGCTCCAGTAAACAGCTTTGCTTTCCAAATTCCACTCCTGTAGAAAGCCACAGCTAATTAGCGATAGGGCTGATGGCATAAACACATCCTCGAGTCGAGTGAACGATGTGGCCTCTCTGCCTCTCTCCCATTCTCTCTCTTCTCTCTTTCATTGTCTCCTTCTCTCTATCACTTCCACTCTCTCTCTCTCTCTTTCGTTTTCTCCTTCTCTCTATCACTTCCTCTCTCCTCTCTCTTTCGTTGTCTCCTTCTCTCTATCACTTCCACTCTCTCTCTCTCTCTTTCGTTGTCTCCTTCTCTCTATCACTTCCACTCTCTCTCTATCTCTCTGTCTCTGAATCCCTCCCTTTTCCACCACTCTGGTTGTTCTCTCATCCCCATCTATAATGCATCAGCATCCCTGCGCATTCCCATCCATTCTATATTAGCATCCACATTAGCATGGCATCTACATACATTAGCATGATCCATATCGTATTAGCGCGGCTACCAGCAGCCGCGCCGCACATTATATTCTGACGCCATTTCTGGGCCTAAACGACTGAGGCTGTAGCGTCACCGGGAAACCGCGCGGGAGGAGAGGAGAGGAGAGGATGGCGACGAGTGTGTGTGTGTGTGGGGAGGGGGGTGGGAATGTCATGTTTGTTTAGCATGGAGGATGCACGCCGAGGGGTTAAGTCTGGGCTAATGCTTGTGGAAACATTTCGAGGGGGTAGCTTTTGGGGTTTTTAAGGTTGTTTGAGGTTCCAGCTGGAACAGTAGTAGCTGGTTTTTTTTCCTCCCTGTAATAGCCATGTCATGGTGGCAGGGTTTATGCTTTAGTCTGCAGATGGTTTCGTTTTAAGTCAAAACAAAGTCATAAAGCGCCGGTGCTTTTATTGCTGTCCCCTGGGAGAGTTTGCAAACTTGAGCAGCGTGATGAGTGCCTGGCAAAAACTAACCGTGTTTGAATTGGAGAATCTGGATGAGCAAACTATCCCCCCCCCGTCACACACACACTCACACAAACACTCAGTTTCTTCTCTTCTCGACGCCGAAGTGAGCTCAAGAGCCTTATCTCGCATCTCCTTTGATTATTCAATCAGGCGAAAAAAAGCAGGTGCGCAGCGCACTGCCAGAATATTCCGATTGAGCCCCAAGCTTCAACATCTGGCCCTCAGTAATCGCCTAATCAATCCATACGAGGCGCTTTCTGCCTCGCGGGCCAGAGAAGGGAATTGAAAAACCTGCCGCCCTTTTTTTTTTCTTTTTTTTCCTCTCTCTCTCCTCTCTCCTGGTGCCGAGCGAGATCCAGGTGTGGTAGCGGCAGCCCGAGAGGCTGTTAACTTCCGCTCGGGTTCACACGGGCCGTTTAAATGAATGACCGGCTCATTGCCGTAATGCTCTCCGCGGAGCACGTTCCACCACCGCCGCCACCGCCACTGCTGCTGCCGCCTCTCTCTCCATCTCTCTCTTTCTCTCTCTCCCTCTCTCTCTCTCTTTCTCTCCGCCGGGGCGAATTCGTTTTCCCGGCTGTTCATATATCACTCTCATGACCGCTCTTTTATTCACACCATTACCTCTCCATTATAATCCCTCTTTATTCCACACCTCCACCACCACCACCACCACTACCGCTACCCCTACCCCTATCACCACCTCCACCCTCGGTCTCGACGCACACCCCTACCCCCACCCCACCTCCACTCCATTCCCCTCAGCGCTCCCAATCTCACTGGTCTTACAGGCCTTCCTCTCCTCTCCTCCTCTATGTGAGCTGATCTCATGCAGACAGGATTGCCTTAAGTCATGACACCACTCCAGCAGCACCACATCCTCCATTCTGTCATTAATCCTATCTTTCCTCATGAAGGTCAAATAACAGGGGGGACAGGGACAGGGTGGCAGCTTCAAGAGGACTGAAGTAACCCTGAACTCAGTGAAGCAGCCATTTGATATGTTTGTCACCGTCAATGTCCTTACAGAACCTAGGGCCTTTGCATACCTGCGTGTCAGCCTGCATATTCAGCATAGACGTTCAGCAGGCCATTAAACACTTGCAGGCTTTGTACATTACACCAGTATTTTCACAATGATGGTATTGCACTTAGTCTGACAAGCTAATAAAAACATTATCATCACTATCAACACTCATCAAGAAAACCTGAAACCTCACAAAACTATGTCAAAGGGGATGCTGTTACTAACACCAGCTTCATGGGTCGATCTGCATCAAGATGTGTGAAAAGACGTAACCAACTTGTTTTCAAAGACCATCTGAATGAACTACTTTGGATAGTGATGGCATTAATTCAAGAGTACTGTCTAAAGAATACAGAATACAGAATAGTCACACGCACACATACATACATACACACACACACACACACAGAAATCTTTCACACATACACACACACACACACACACACACACACAAACACAGCTTTGCATATGTAAAACAATTACCGCACATTTGCATTCACCCTAAGCAGCCCCTGTAGTCTGGATACCCAAAGAGTCGTGGCCCTGTGTGCACACCGCAATCAGCAGGCGCTCACTCGGGGGGCTTGAACAAATGATTACAGCCTTGCGGGGGGCAACACTTGCTCCGCCAGGTGAGGCACGGACTCGCAGGCCAAAGCGGAGGAGTAGAGTGGAGTGGAGTGGAGAAGAGGAATTCAAATTCAGAAACAAGAGGCAACACACACACATACATACATACACACACATACATAGACACACACACACACAATTCAAATTTAGAAACAAGAGGCAACACAAACACACACACACAGCCTCCGCAGCATCTCAGTGTCAATCACGTAACAGAGCTAATTGGGTGTCGGGGGACACAACTAAAGAGAGTTTTTTGGGCTTGGAATATATTGGCTGCAAACCATGCGTACAGTAAGCGAATGCACATATGCATCATGGCTGCCATGCGTGTTGATTTTGCGTAGGTTAAAATGGCAAAAAAAGGGTTGCTGTAGCAGAGTGCGTATAGAGCACCCGTACCATGAATGGGGACCCAGGTTCGAATCCGGGTCATTTCCCAACCCTACCGCATCTCCCACTCACTTCCTGTTCTGCTTTTCACTGTCCTATCACAATAATACACAAAAAAGCCCAGAAAAATGGCATAAAAACATGCAACATGCGACACAAGATGACATATTGACATCACTCATGTGAGCCCAGTGGCAGGTCTCTTCTTGCAGCCTGGACCATAACTGTTGTCACACATGTTGACAGAAAAATGTGCAACATGTGGGCAAGACGTGATCATGGTGACATGACTGCTAGGGTGCGGTCATAAAAGTATGGTGACATGAGGTCACAGTGAAAGGAGACCGTCTTTTTTTTCTAGTGATTCTGGGTCTGATTTCTGTGGTATGCCACCAAGAGCACACTTCCAGTGTCATGCATAGTTGCAAAAATGCATACTTGCAACATACCTTATTATTCCAAAGGTATCTTGCATGCTACATTGTACTACTAGATGCACTTTATGTCCCACTCCATGTGTACTTGTCTTGTATATTTTGTGGCTGTATGTATATTATTGCCTATGTTAGATGCTTAAATGTATATTGTTGTCTGTATTGTACAGAGTGTGTCTATATATTTCTATTTGCCTACTGAATCTATACTACTACATGTCTCTTTATAAAGCGCCAACATCTACCGGAGTGAAATTCCTTGTATATGTAAGTATACTTGGCCAATAAAACTATTTTTGACTCTGAAGACTGCAGTATTAAGTGTCCGTGCACGCAGCTGGCTGCGTCCTTGTACGCTTGGTCAAAGAGCAGCAGAATTCAAAAACTGAATGGTTTCATACAAACAGCAGCCAAAAGACATCCTTACTTCCTTCTGTCAGGGTATTCAGAACATCGGTACGAGGTCTAATTGTTCACAACACGTGAATGTATTGATGTTGTGAGAAGATGGCTTGAACTTTTCCACTTGGGGATGGTTTGAAAGTTACACAGTACAAACAAGTAGTGGCCTCTCGGCTTTTCCTTTCCCTGCCAAGACAAGACGGCAACAAGCCCACTTGACCAGCTGGCCTAAAAAGGACTTCAAAAGAGAAAGAGGAAATTGTGTGAAAAATTGGACACCAGAAGCAGCTAAACAGCAGCCAGTCTGCACCTCTTTCAATAATGAGGCCTCTAACGACAAAAAAAAAAAAAAAAAACAGAAAAAAAATAATAGCCATCTGTTTTAGGAGACCTTGTTTCTACGCTGTGCTACAGCTGGTGAGTTGTCTCTATTCGAGTGATGACAAAGTTGCATTTTGTATTTAACACAGCGTAGAATGCAGCGCGGTGTGTCTTCAGCAAAGCACTTGTGTGTGTCTTTTCCAAATGCTCTACACGGTGCAAAAAGTGCTGTGGTACCTGTGCACCTGTAATCCAGGACATGCAAAGATTTATTCAGCTGTATTCAGTCCACAGTCTATTCACCCTGTGTTCAGTCTCCCTGGTAAGTTTGTTTCCACAGAGAAAGCATCAGCATAAGCTTTTGTTACCTTTTTATGCTAGTTTACAACAAGTTATTATATTTACTATGACTTATGAGAGTAGGGGGCATCAATTTCATAAAACAGCAATATTTCAGAATATGTGGGAAAGCCACCCAGCCAGCTTAGTCTTTGGGTACCTGGATCTGCAGAAAGTTTCACTGAACTGCATGGGCTATCCCAACATTTAGAGCAGGGGTTCTCAACCTGCCCCTACAAAGCTGGTTCAATGCAATTGCCCTCCCCCTCCTCCTACTGGCGTCACCCACTCATGCCTCCCCACATAGATATATTTACTATAGCTACCCTCCTCAAAGTGTCAAAGAAGTCATGCATCCTACCCGTGGTCTTTCATCCAAGCGCACAACTTTTTCCTCATTCTTTTCTCCACCCCACCACTTTCTCTTTTCATCTTTCCATTCTCTTTTCCTTTTTAGCACTGTGAGTGCAGCCCCAGAAAGTGTATTCATGGCTGTTTTCTCCATCGTGACTATGCGAGACTACAGACTGTTAAACGATAAAACGAGACGCTTTGCTGCCAGTGCACCCAAGCACAAGTCCTCCGTCTCAACATTCCAAAATAGAATGTTGAAAAGGAGCAAGGCTGCCAACCAAGACAGTACAGGAAGCCGTAAATTGCTGTCTAGAGTAGTTTAGAAGTTCATTTTAACATACACAGATTAATAAATAGGCACAGACATATTTAACCAATAAACACAAGGCTAATAAAAACAAACAGCTATTGCTTTGCCTCTCTCGTTTAATGCCCCCCCCCCCCCCCTTGTGCACCTATATGCTGAATATGTTTTTGTGTCCTGCACTGATGTCGCGTCATGGTTTCAAAGATCATTGATTTTAAATGAAACAGTGTGGTTGATTAGTTTGTGTGTTTTAATAGTCTAACCGCTTGTGGTTGATTTTGTTTGTGTGTTATAATAGTCCAACCGCTTGCATTTCGACATGGGGGGGAACTGCTGCATCGCCTTTGTACTAATAGCCCGTCAGTCTGTGTTTTTTTTGTGATTTCCCCCCCCCTTTCACCCTGTGCTCACATCAACCCGGAAGAGCGAGTGTCCAACTATTTAGAGGTTTCATATTTCTGAATAATGAACCACTGTGTAACTGTATAACAGACGAAAATGGACTTTTTGCCTCTGATTCACATCTTTCCTATTCCCCTGTGAGTGGTACAGTACATTCACCTTTAGACAGCCCCCAACAAATTTGTCTTGCGGTACCTGTATCTTTTTGGCCAGCTTGCAGAAGGAGGCATAGGAGGACTTGTAGATGTGCAGGACAGTGGATATAGACCGTGTGCTTTAAATGTCTATTACTACTTTACTACTTTAAACGCCCATTACTGTGGCTATTACTTAAGTGTTGCAGAAAGTTCTATTGAATGGGCAACCCTAACGTTCGGAGGTTTGATACTTCTGAATAATGGACTGTGTAGGTGTATGCTGTGTATAACAGACCACTGTCAAGGGAAATAGACTTTCTGCTTCTGATTCACACTTCTTTCATATAACCCTGCAAGTAAGCTACTCTGTTCACCTTCAAAGAGCCCCTCAACAAATTTGTTTTACAGTACGTCTGTGAAGATTCTCATTCATCCAGGTCATGGTTATTTTAAGAGATGTTGTATGCAACTGTACTTCTTTTGGAGCTTGAAGACCTTTCACCTTTCATAGCATCTCACAGTACCTGTATCTGCTTGGCCAGTTTGCAGGAGGATTTTAATGCCTATTACTAGGCTCACTTAAGTGTTGCAGAAAAGTCCATTAAACTGAATGGACTATCCTAACAGAGGTTGAGAGATTTGATATTCTGAATAATGGACTCTTGTTATAGAGTGTTACCAGTTTATGTCTTTCTGTACCTGTATCTGCTTGGCCAGCTTGGCATTTATAAACATTACATGACGTGTTAATGACACTTAATCCATGTTTATGACTGTTGTCTGTACCTGTATCTGCTTGGCCAGCTTGCAGATGTGCAGGACGGTGCGTATGTGCGGTGTGCTTTTAAGAAGTTTAAAGAAAGCTCCATTGAACTGAATAGGCTATCCTAACAGAGGTTCAGAGATTTGACACTTCTGAATAATAGACTCTGTTATAGAGTGATACCAGTTTGTGGTGTTGTGTTTCTGTACCTGTATCTGCTTGATTATTTAAAGAGCCGAGTTGAATGCAACTGGACCTTTTTTTGGAGCTTGAAGACGTTTCACCTGTCATAGCATGTGACGGTACCTGTATCTGCTTGGCCAGCTTGCCCTTTATAAACACATGACGCATTAATGACACTTCCTTCATATTTACGACTTGTGTCTGTACCTGTATCTTTTATGACTATTACAAGGCTCACTTAAGTGTTGCAGAAAGTTCTACTGAACTGAATGGGCTATCCTAGAGATTTGATATTTCTGAATAATGTTATAGATTGTTACCAGTTTGTGGTGTTGTGTTTCTGTACCTGTATCTGCTTGGCCAGCTTGCAGAAGGGCCCCACGTAGGAGGACTTGCAGATGTGCAGGACGGTGCGGATGTGTGGTGTGCTTTTAAGAAGTTTAAAGAAAGCTCCATTGAACTGAATGGGTATCCTAACAGAGGTTCAGAGATTTTATATTTCCGAATAATGGCCTCTGTTACAGAGTGTTACCAGATTGTCCCATGGTACCTGTATCTGCTTGGTTATTTAAAGAGCTGAGTTGTATGCAACTGGAACTTTTTTGGAGCTTGAAGACGTTTCACCTATCATAGCATCACACGGTACCTGTATCTGCTTGGCCAGCTTGCAGAATTGCCCGACGTAGATAGTAGGACTTGCAGATCTGCAGCACGATGCATATGTGTGGTGGGCTTTTAATGCCTATTACTAGGCTCACTTAATTGTGCAGACCGTTACATAGAACTGAATGGGCTATCCTAACAGAGGTTCAGAGATTTGATATTTCTAAATAATGGACTGTGTTATAGATTGTTACGAGTTTGTGGTGTTGTGTGTCTGTACCTGTATCTGCTTGGCCAGCTTGCAGAAGGGCCCCACGTAGGAGGACTTGCAGATGTGCAGGACGGTGCGGATGTGCGTGACGCCGGGCTGCTGCAGCTGCTGGCTGATGCCCGAGAGGTCGGAGCAGCGGCTGCTCCAGAAGGAGAGCTCCTCCAGCGGGCCCGCACTGTCCCCCGTCTCCACCGTCTCCTGAGCATTCAGCACCTCCTTGATCTGACGCGTCCAGTGGATCATCACCACTGAGGGAGAGACAGAGAAACACAGAGAGTAAGAGTGAGAGTAAAAGAAAGAGAGAGAGAGAGAGAGAGAGAGAGAAAGAGAGAGAAAGAGCATGAGTCTCCACCATCTCCTGCGCATTCAGCACCTCCTTGATCTGACACGTCCAGTGGATCATCACCACTGCGGTCAACAGAGAGACAGAGAGTGAGAGTGAGAGGAAAAGAAAGAGAGAGAGGGAGGCAGAGGGAGAGAAAGACAGAGAGAGAAAGATAGAGTGATAGAGAAAGGGAAAATGAAAGACTAAAGAGCTAAGTGGTATGCAACTGGACTTCTTTTGGAGCTTGAAGTCATTTCAGCTTTCACAGCATCTCACAGCACGTCCAGTGGATCATCACCATTGCGGCACACAGGTAAACGGGGAGAGACAAAGAGTAAGAGCGAGCGTAAAGGAAAGTGAAACAGTGAAGGAAAGAGAGAGGGATATACAGAAAGAGAGAGCGACAAAAAGAGAATAAGAGAGAAAAAAAGAGGGACAGAGAAAGAGAAAGTGAGAGACAAAGCACCTCCTTGATCTAATGCGTCCAGTGGAAGATCAGCACTGGAGCCCAGGTAAACAGAGAGACAAAGAGTAAGAGTGAGAGGGACAGACAGAGAGAGAGAAAGAGCATGAGTGAGTGAGAAGAGAAGAAGTATCCGAGAAAGAGAAAGTGAAAGACAAAACAAAAGCACCTCCTTGATCTGACGCATCCGGTGGATCATCACCTCTGGGTACTGGGTACCACAGGTAAACAGACAGACATTACACTTAGAAGATGCCATTATGCTAAGCGACTTTCAATAGAGGACACAAAAGAACAACAGAGAAAAACAGCACGAGAACAAGGACACATAGAGAGAGAGAGAGAGAGAAAGAGTAAGAGAGAGCAAAAGACAGATAGAGAGACAAAGAACAAAGAAAAAATACATATAAGCCAGTGAAATATAAGATAAAAGTATAGAGAATGTGAGAGAATACCATCATGAAAGAGACAGACAGAGAAAGAGAGAGACGGGGCATAGCTAAAATTCTTGATAGGAAACACAGACAGACAAATAGACAGACAGACAAACAGACGGGGACAGAAACAGAGGGAAAGACATAGCACTAAGGACAGGAGGAGACAAGTAGGATTAGGAGATGGTGTATACGGACAAAGCGGAGAAAGAAAGTTAACATAATTGAGCACATTCGTGTTAAAAATGTACATATTTAAAGCTCTTTAGTGAACACAGAGGGTGTTCAAACACGCATTGGCACTTTGCATCTCCTATTTTTCCCACCCAGCACTCTGGGGGCATGTGCTATAAAAACCTGCGTGTAAACAACATCACTGTGCCATGCTCCAGATACTGTAAGTGCAGCTTCACTGTAATATGGATGAACCGGGGGGGGGTCCCAAGAGGCTCAAAGGGTCCAAACAGACACCATCTGTACCACACTACACAACAAAGAGAGAGAGAGTGTGTGTGTGTTTTGCTGTGTGTGTGTTTTTGTGTGTGTGTGTGTGTGTGTATGTGTTTTGCTGTGTGTGTGTGTCGCATGCGCATGTGTATGTGTGTGTTTTGCTGTGTGCGTATGTGTGTGTGTACGTGTCGCATGTGCATATGTGTGTGTGTGCGTGCGTGTGTGTGTGTGTGTGTGTGTGTGTGTGTGTGTGTGTGTGTGCGGGTTCCTGGGTCCTTGGTCCTGGCTCCTGTTGGGATCATCACACTCCCCCTCCCCCCTCCCTCCTTGCCTCGAGGGCCTCTGCATTTTCCGCAGTATCTTCCCTAAGAGGCTTTTAGGCTGGTTGAGTTCAGAGGTCACCGGTAAGATAAGGTCAGGTAGGGACTGCAGCTCTCCTGCAGCATGCCTCACTCATATATTCATAATGGGACACACAGCGCACTACTTCTGTGGCATATTTGATTTAGTGGGGTGGGTGGGGGAGGGACGCTGGGATAGTGAGCAGAGGGTTTTGGTGGGAGGAGGACGAGCCTCGAGCCTCGGGCGTTTTTTAAACAGTTAAGTGACAGGTTAACCTTGACGGAGACAGGCAAGGACACTTCCAAAAATAAAGACAAAAGAGAGGCAGACAAATTGAAAAGGCAGGGAGCTGAAGCTGGAGCTGGCTGTGCCGCGGACAGCAAGAGGAACAACTGGCTCGTGTTCTGCCTACGCTCGCCATGCCATGCCCCGCGGCTCCGAGCCATGTCATCAACAACTCCCTTCTTTTTTCTCTCTCTCTTTCTTTTTTTTTTTCCTTTTTTCTTTTTTTTTTGCTTTGGTGGGAGAGGTACTGTACAGTTCAGGGCTGGGTGGGTGCACCAACTTAATAAAGTGAGGCTATTTCTACCACACAGTGTGGTTCTTTTTGGAAAAAAAAACGATTAGTATAACATCCTGTCCAAAAGAGGAGGTGGATTAGCATGGAAGTGTACATACTATATAAAAAAGTAGACCCTAACATGTACAGCATGTCACAAAAGTGAGTACACCCCTCACATTTTTTATGATATCTTTCCATGGGAAAAGTCTGAAGATGTAACATCTTTGTACAACATAAAGTAGGCAGTGTACAGCTTATATAACAGTGCAAATTTGCTGTTCCCTCAAAATAACCCAACATGCAACCATTAATGTCTAAACCACCACAAAGGAGAGTACAAAAATGTGAGGGGTGCACTCACTTTTGTGACATACTGTAAGTGACACTCCATTTACAGTCAGTGACACTCTCCATTACGGCGGTAATAAACAGAGCAACTTTCTGAGCAATGCTGCCTGGCATCGTTTACTAACAGATGTTGTTTGGGCCCTTTCCCTACTGATAATAAGCAACACCTTTTTTTCTATCAGGAGTTCATCATCATGCAACCTGTCACAATCACACACACACAACCACGCACGTGTGACACACACAAACACACACACACACACACAGAAAAACACACACACACACACCCACTCTCTGTGTTGCAATCACGCAATCAGAACATTAGAGGCACCTATAATGTTGTTGCTCAGCAACACTGCTCGCAAAGTTGCCCCAAGTGCTGTCACCTTGAAAAAAAAAAAGTGTGAAATGTTCCGCTCAATCTATAAATTTTAAATCAATGTATCCGAAAGTGAATAATAATTACACAGCAGCACAGAAAGACAGGAGGACGGGAGGACGACAGGAGTCTCGTCCCGACAGGCACACAGGAAGAACGACAGGTGGACAGATGGAGAGACAGACAGACAGGCAGGCCGTTTGAACACACAGGTACACGGACCGCGCGACAGACCGACAGACAGACAGACGGACAGACGGAGGGAGGGCAGAACGACAGGTGGACAGATGGAGAGACAGACAGGCGGGCCGTTTGAACACACAGGTACAACGACAGACAGCACACAGGTACACGGACTGTGCGACAGACAGACAGACAGACAGACAGACAGACTGACTGACAGACAGACAGACGGACAGACGGAGGGAGGGAGGGACAAAAGGAATCTTACTTTCCAGTCAGACAGAGAGACAGACGGACGGACGGAGGGAGGGAGGGACAAAGGGAATCTTACTTTCCAGTCTCTGCACGAGCTCCTTGTCCTTGGCCGCCTCCTCAGGGGTGCCCTGCATGGCCTCCATGGGGATGTAGAGCACAGTGTTGCCCACCAGCTTGAAGCGGGCATCTACACACACACACACACACACACACACACACACACACACAACCGTTATTCACATATACACATACACACACACACACACACACACGTGCGTGCACAGACAGACAGACAGTCACACCCACATGCACACACACACACGGACAGACAGACACACACACACACGTGCATGCCCACAGACAGAGAAAGAGAAAAAGTCACATACACGGGCACAGACACACACACACACACACACACACAGGCACGCACGCGCACAGGCACGCACGCACGCGAAGAAGAAGAGAGTCACACACACTGGCACAGGCACACACACACACACACGGACAGACACACACACACACACACGGACAGACACACACACAGCAGCAGGCTTCATTATCACAGTCAGGAGGGGTGTGACATTACAGCATTGCGGGCACAATTAGAAGAGCTCGGCGCAGCATCCTGTGGACAGGGGGATCTAATTTGGAGAGACGCTGCGCACGCACACACACACACACACACACACACAGACGCCACCACCAGCCTCCACCGCAGGCACATGTGCCGCTGCCCGCTGCTGCCCGTCGCAAATACATATGTAGCCCCTCTGACAACCCGCCGCTGATTGATGGACATGCCGCGCAAACTCACTTTCTTGGGAAATAATAAATAAATAAATAAAATAAAGATGTCAGCCGGACAGATCGGCGTGCTGACAGACAGACAGACAGACAGACAGAAGGACAGACAGACAAACAGAGGGAAGTGGTGGTAAGGAGAGACAGGCAGGCGGACTAATACAGAGCAGTCGGATGGCAGACAAACAGACACACAGGCGGATAGATAGACACACACACACACACACACATACACACACACGGTAGACATGCACACACCCATGTAGACACACAAAATGACAGAAAGACACAAAAACACACACAGGTAGACAAACACACAAACATGCACAAACAAACATAGGGGTAGACATACACACACCCAGGTAGTCACACAGGGAGACAGACAGACAGATAGAAAGATACATAGACACACACACACACACACACACACAGATAGACACACAGGTAGGCAAACAGACAGATAGAAAGATAGACACCCACACACCCAGGTGGACACCCAGACAGATAGAAAGATAGACAGACAGACACACACACGTACTCACACACACACACGCACGCACACACACACACACACACACACACACACACACACACACACACACGGGCAGACATACACATACACACACACACACACACGCCCAGGTAGACACACAGGCAGGCAGGCAAACAGACAGATGATATGAGAGCTCATCTTATTGGAGGCTGAATGGATGGATGGCAGCGCCACAGCACACTAGCTATAAGCTGTCAGAGCTGTTATCATTGTCTCTCGCCTATGCTGCCTGATACACCCCCCCCCCCCCACACACACACACACACACACACACCTCCCCCTCTCCCTGCACTCACACCATCTAAAGCACAAAGAGAGAAAAAAAAAAGGGAGAGAGAAAAAAAGAAAGAACAAAAAATCTCTCCACTGGACATCTCAACACTTCCCCCTACTGTGGCACTTCAACAAGATTGTCTTAGAGTGAAAGGCAGACTGGAAAGGGAAAGAAGGAGAGAGAAAAAAAAAGATAATCGAAAGGACATGAAAGAAAGTGCCCAATTGGGAGAAAGTTGGGAGTGTTTGTGTGCATGTGAGTCTGTGTGTGTGTACGTGTGGGGTTGGTGTGTGTGTGTTTGTATGTGTGTGTGTGTGTGTGTGTGCCTGTATGTGCACATGTGTGTAGAGTGCTGGGGGCAGACAAAGACTGCAGAGCAAGGAGAGATGGAGGACTAAGGAGATGAAAGGGTAGGACTGTGTGTGTGTGTGTGTGTGTGTGTGTGTGTGTGTGTGCACGCAAGCCTGCACGCGTGTGTGTGTTTGTGCGTGCACGCCTGCGTGTATGTGTTTGTGTTTCAGTGTGTGTGCACGCACGTGTGTGTGTGTGTGTGTGTGTGTGTGTGTGTGTGTGTGTGTGTGCGTGTATGTGTGTGTGTGCGTTGCACGAGACAGAAGAAGGCCGGAGTGGTGAGTGGTGAGTGGTGAGCGGTGTGGGGCTGCCGCATCTGCGGCGAGGAACAAGGGCGCTTATGAGAGCCATGAAATAAATAAGCCAGCAGGACCGAAGGTACTCACGGCAGAAACACAATGGCTTGGCATTATAGTCTTCGATTGGCCTTTACCAACAGACAGAGAGAGAGGGAGAGAGAGGGGGAGAGAGAGAGAGAGAGAGAGAGAGCACAAAGGACATCCCCACCACCGAGAAAAAAAAAACCTAAAATGAGAGAGGCAGAGAGAAATAAAGGATAGAAAAGAAAGAGATATACAGGGAGGAAAAAGATGAGAAAGAAGAAAAGCAACACGAAAATGGGGGAAAAAAGACACTGTGATAGAACAAAAGGGGAAGAGAGGAGCTTCACACACACTTGGGAAAGAAAGGGAGAAAGGGAGGGAGGAAGGGAGGGAGGGAGGGAGAGAGAGACAGCGAGATGGAGGGAGAAATAATGAGGCAACATGAGGAGTGAGAGAGCAGGAAAGAAAGAGAGAGAGAGGGGGCAATAAAGACAGATAGACATACAGAAACAGAGAGAAAGAAATACAGAACGAGAAGGAGAGAAGGAGAGAGTTGGTGAGAGGGATAGCGAGAGACTGGAGTGGAGGAAGAGAAAAGGAGCGAAGGAGAGAGGGAGGGAAAGAGAAAGAAAGAGAGATAACAGAGAGAAAGAAAGAGAAAGAGAAAACACAGACAGAGAGCAAGAGAGAGCAAGGAGAAAGGTAGGGAGAGAGAAAGAAACACAGATAACAGAGAGAGAAAGAGAAAGACAGTCAGTCAGAGAGTGAGAGAGAGAAAGAAAGAGAGAGAGAAAACACAAAAAGAAAGCAAGAGAGAGCGAGCGAGAGGAGCAAGGAAGGGAGGTGTGTGTTTGAGAGAGTGGCGAGCTCACGAGCCAGCTAATAAGCCCTGGCAGGGAAACAGGAGCCCCGAGTCAAGAAGAGAGAGAGAGAGAGAGAGAGTGAGAGAGAGAGAGAGAGGGAGAGGGAGAGAGAGAGAGAGAGAGAGAGAGAGAGAGGGAGAGGGAGAGGGAGAGGGAGAGAGAGAGAGAGAGAGAGAGAGAGAGAGAGAGAGAGAGAGAGAGAGAGGGGGCGCTTTTCAATCAGAGCCTCCGCAGCCGCCAGAGCCCTGATGAGGTACTTAGCACTCCGCCAGTCCTCCAGGACCCAGCGCTGGGCAGCGCCACCCCCCCCCCCTTCCTCCTCCACCTCCTCCTCCTCCTACTTCCCCTCTTCCTCTTCCTCCCTCCCCCACCTCCTTCTCCTCCTCCTCTTCCCCCCCCCTTCCTCCTCCTCCTCCTACTTCCCCTCTTCCTCCTCCTCCTCCCCGTCCTCCTCTTCCTCCTCCCCCCTCCCACGGACAAAAAAAAGAAAGGAAGAGGGGAAAAGGGCGAGCCAAAAAGAGAAGGTAAAGGGCACGCCGATAGAGCTAGTGAATGAGCAGAGAGAGCAGACAGGCCGCGTTAGGGTCAAATACACGGTCGAACACCCCCACTGAAAGGGACGCAAAACTGGGCACACACAAGCCACCTATTTTCCCCTCCTCTTGCTTGCTCCTCCACCCCTCCGACGGAAAAAAACAACGGAAGAAGGAGAAGACCAAGCCAAGAAAGGGAAGGAAAAAGTGAATGGAAAAGCAATGGCGTTAATCAACCCCAAATCCCACAACAGACTCGTGAATTAGTACAAGGGCAAGCAGGCAGGCAGCACACGTGACATCCAAATCAAGCCCCAAAACCCCCACCCCCCCACCCTCCCCCTCGACCCCCCGCCTCGACCCCCCCCTCAGACAGACACATGTAGCACTCATGGATGAGTGCGAAGGCAGGATGGCCGCGTTATGTCTAAATCCATCCCCCAGCCAGGATGAATATACAGCATTCGGTCACATGACTGATGTCTGTGCAACCAGTTTATTATTGGCCCTGTTCCTTCATGGACAAAAGGGGGGCATGGGGTTTGGGGGAAGGTTGAGGGTGGAGGGGTGGGGGGGTTTGGTGGGTAGGGGGGCTGGGGGGGCTGGGAGGTGTGGTGTGGGGCACTCATTCTTCAGTGACGCGGGTCTTTCAGGGATTTGGTGAATGGCCTGTAATGTTTCACAGTGGCTGCATTTGCCCCATACACCCCCCCCCTTTGAAATCAGACATAATGGGAGCATATCATTATTTTTGGATTGGGCCCGAGCGAAATCAATATACCGCGGGGGCCTCAGAAATGATTCGCGCTCTCGGCGGAAAATCATTTTTACAGCGGCTCGACTCACAGAAATACATCATCATCGCCTTCCAGAGAGCACGCGGTGACTTCATTTCCAGCACTTTAGGAAGGTATAGTGATATGTGGATCAAACCTGGAACTAATAAACATCTTACACTATACGAAAAGCATATATATATATATATATATATAAGATAGATGTAGCACATATACATTGCATACATATATTACCACACAAAAAGGACTGCAACCACCGGAGTGAAATAAGGGTTTTATATTTTATATGCACTCAAGCTGTTTCACCAGAAAAAAAAAAAGAAAAAAAAAAGTCTGGTACCCTTGAAAGTATCTTTTGTCGGTTGGATGTTGTTTTTTAACACGGTGTGAACAACTGAATAAGTGTTGGAGGAGAAAACAGAAGTGGCTACAACTGCTAAAATTACCTAGATGCTGATTGCAAAGCCACTCACCCCAGGCCCTAAATGCAACACCCTCAAAGGGGAAAAACAATAGCACATTTACCAGAGAGTGGCTCTGACTGAGTCATTGTATAGCTTTTGCAGCTGAGTTGTTTGTGTGTGTGTATGTGTGTGTATGTGGTGTGTGTGTATATGTGTGTGTGGTGTGTGTGTGTCTGTGAATGCGTGTGTCTGTGTGTGTACCTAAGTGTGTGTATAGCTCGGTGTTACCTGTGTGTGAGTGTGTGTGCATGTGTGTGTGTGTCTACTGTGTGTGGGTGTGCGTGTGTGTGTGAGTGTTCATGAGTACGGGCCGAGGTGATTGGAATAATTAGCGTGATAATTGGACCATCACGGTGCTCGGTGCAGGAGCGTGATTACAGGAGAAAAGCCTCATGGCCGTGAAGGCAGCACGTTTACTTTACCCAGCCTGCCACAGTGCGGAAAAAGAAACCAAACCTCCCCTACCCTACCCTCACCCCACCACAAACACACACACACACACACAAAAACACACACACACACGCGCACGCACACCGCGTAGCCTCCGGCAGAGGTGCTGCGAGAGCAATTCCAAAATCCCAATAACCTCGCGGTGAACCGTGAAAGCAGATCAATGGCCCACGCTCAGCAGTGCTGCTCCTCTCCTCGCTAGCTACAGCGGGATGGGAGAGCCAGGCAGAGGCCGAGGCCGAGAGCGAGAGCGAGGCTGAGATGGAGATGGAGATGAAGACGGAGACGGAGGACGAGGGCTGCCGCCACCAATGCGGCTGGCTCGAGAGGGGTCATGCGGGTGGGAGATGTCGGAATGAGGGAGAGGGGTAAACACGGGGGCACATTTTTGGAGGAGGGCTGGTGGTCTGGCTTAGGGTGGGATGGGGGTGTGTCCTAGCTGCAGCGGGATGGGAGAGCGAGGCCGAGGCCGAGGCAGAGACGGAGACTCCGCCACCGATGCAGACGCTGCTGGCTGCCTCGAAGTCATGTGGGCGGGAGATGTCGGAATGAGGGAGAGGGGTAAACACGGGGGCGTGTGTGTGTGTGTGTGTGTGTGTGTGGTCGGAATGAGGGAGAGGGGTAAACACGGGGGCAAATTTTTGGGGGAGGGCCGGTGGGGTGGGGTAGGGTGAGGTGGGGTGTGGTATACCAGAGGGCACCACCACAAGTCATCCACAGAGGGTGGGGACTCAGTCAGAATATTCCCACTTCACACAGTGGGGATTATCTAATGTCTCTTGTCCAATCAGAAATGAACAGATTTGTTTGACTCCCTTAAGTCGTAGGTTGGACAAAATACCATGGCTTTAGCTGGGGCGAGGTTTGGTTTAAAGTTACTATGTTCTACCTGCCTGTACCACCATACTTGAATTTTGGTAAGGTACATTCTACATGCCCCCTACTTCTGTAATGGAGGTAGCCGTGTTTGTGTGATGACCAGGTGGGTTAGGTGTGTCCTAGCTGCCCCGTACGTATGTGTACGTGTGGTAAGAAAGCGGTGCATGTGTGATGACCAGTACGTGCGAGAGTGCTGGGGTGGTGGGAATTAGGTGTATTCTACCTGCCCCGTACCTGTCAGTGTGGTGGTGGGTTGGGATTAGGTGTATCCTATCTGCCCTACGTACCTGTGAGTGTGGTGGGGGGTGGCTATTAGGTGTTTTCTAGCTGCCCCATACGTACCTGTGAGTATGAAGGGGTGGGGATTAGGTGTACCCTAGCTGCCCCATACATACCTGTAAGTGTGATGGGGGGGTGGGGGGATTAGGTGTATCCTACCTGTGCCCGTACATACCTGTGAGTGTGGTGGGGGGTGGTGGGGATTAGGTGTATCCTAGCTGCCCTATACCTGTGAGTGTCGTGTGGTGGTGGGGTGATTAGGTGTATCCTACCTGCCCCGTACGTACCTGTAAGTGTGGTGGGGGGGTGGGGATTAGGTGTATTCTACCTGTGGCCCGTGCGTACCTGTGAGTGTGGTGAGGAAGCGGTGCATGTGGCCCAGGTAGTTGTTCTTGATGCTCTCGGGCCAGTTGTTGCTGAGGGTGGCGGTGGGCGCGAACACGCCGTTCATGAGGCGCAGCAGACTCTCACTGCCGCCCCCCCGCATCATGCCGAACTGCACCGCGCTCTCGAACGTCTCCGGAGCGATCGCCGCGCCCTCCGTGCGGATGAAGTACGCCAGCTGTTCCGGGGGCTAGACAGAGGAGCCACGAGGCAAAACAAACACAAACAAAACCAAAACAAACAAACAAACAAACAAACAAACAATCAGGACAGAGATGAGTGGGTTGCTAAGGAGGTAAAACAAACAAAACCAAAAGAAAACAAACAAACAAACAAGCAGGACAGAGTGCAGTGGGTTGCTAAGTAGTTACTCATTCATTAATTAATTTATTCATTAGTTTGGTCATTGATCGGTTCATTTATTCATACATTCATTGATTTGTTAGTCTGTTCATTAATCAGTTTATTCATCCATGCAATAATCCCTTATTAATCCATTCATTCATTCATTAATAAGTACAAAGGAGAGGAAACATGAGCGAGAGGGCAGACACAAACATGACTGTGTAGGTTTAGAGTAGACTTACATGTGGATGATCAATCATTTATTTATTCATTTATCCATACAACTAGTACTTCATTCATTCATTTATTTATCAATAAGCATGGTGCACTTACTCTTTTGTAAGGCCATGTTGTTATAAGACGCACTTAATGTGCCACCATGAATATTTGCAAACTGATTTTTCCCCAAATTATAAATGTTTGTATCTCTTGATGAGCAAGAAAACAGGTTACTGGTGCCTCTTCAGTTATCAACTGCATAATCATCCTACACTGCTATGGCATCAAGCTTATGCCTGAACCATAGTAAGTTTCTATTATAAACTGGTTTGGATAAAAGCATCTTATACGTGTATAGTAATACAATGTACAGTATCAATGTGCATCGTTTAACGTGGATGGTTCAATAAGTAATACAGAATTTTTATTCTATTACGTCTGTGAAGATTCTCATTCTCAGGTCATAGTAGTCAAAATAGCTAAGTTGTAAGGAACTTGACTTCTTTTTCTCTATAACATGTATGGCATCCATCTGACCCAGCTACCAGAGGTCAGCTGTTCTGGGTCCGGTACCTGAGGGGGCATGGAGATGTCCGCCTTGAGGCCGGCGAAGGCGTCCACATACACGACCAGCAGCCGGAGGTGCTCATCGTTGACAAACAGGTCCAGCATCTGCAGGTGCTCCTCCTTCCAGGACTCCTCTGTCACGCCACTCAGCGCCACCCGCTGAATGAACTGGTCCCTCTGGTTAGGGTATACAGACACACACACACAGAGATACATACACACACACACGTACGCACACACATACACATACACACACATACACACACACACACACGCACACGCACACGTACACACAGGTCAAAAGAGGGCGCGTGGTTAATCGTTCGCTGACATTAACGGTGTCGCAGTCGCAACGCTTGCTAGTTCAGAGCTTAGGTGCATAAAAGGGAGACGGGTGAGACTTCCATCCTCCCTTCACCCACCCTGATTCACAAAACCCCACAACACACACACACACACACACTCAGACACATACACACACACACACACACACACAAACACACGCCCAACCCCAGACTCTGAAGTAGCAGGTCACCCGCGAGAGGGCCATCATCCCTTCATCCCCAGACCCCTTCCAAACGCACACACACACACACACTCAGATACACACACACACACACAGACAGCCGCAGACTCTGAAGCGGCAGGTCCCTCCCCGCGGAGGGCAAGCGGCAGGGGGTAGGGGGTAGGGGGGGGTCAAAAGGGTCAGCGGCCGTAAATGCCAAGAGTGGGGCTGGGGCAGGACTGGGGTAATTAATAATGGGTAATCTCCATTGATGAAAGAGCACAAATGGCACCGAGGTTCAGCAGCCACACACGCCTGCCTCTGCGATGCCCGCCTCTCTCTCTCTCTATCTCTCTCTCTCTATCTCTCTGTTCCCCTTTTGCTTTTCATGTCCTCCCTTTTTTTATTTTATTACTGTTATTATTGGGATGATGTCGGCCAGTCTTATAAGCCGCGCCAGGATAAAGGTTATCTTTAAGGATGAATGGGCAGCCTTTGGGGGATGACCCACACACTTTCGTAGTTTTTGTGTAACAACTATACAATATTCTTTTTCCATTAAAGCTACAGTCATATTTAATGCCACTGTAAGCATTGACAGCTAATTTTCCAAAACTTCTACCTGACTTAGCTCTCCATGCAAGCGGAGTCCGTGCCCTCCCTCCCTCTCGGTGGTGAGGATGCTTAATCTATTTTTAAGGTTATGTTACTGGGTGATGTAGCTCAGCCATGAATTTTTTATTTGCAAAAAGAAAAAAAAATCAACCCCCACAGGTACCCAAGATTTTATTTCATTTTTTCCCTCCCTCTCCTCTCTCTCCTCCCAGGATATCTTGCTTAGATGATGGATATGGGAATGTAAAGGGGAAACGAGATTAAGTATTCTTAAAAAACAAATTACTTTGAAGGCAGCTTCATTAAAAGCTTGAACTTCTTCATTAATTACAGGCGCATTACGACAAGCGGCTAGCCACACTGCCCTCAACTCTCCTGTGGCCCCCATGTATTTACACTGTACATTAAGGGTCAGGAGTGCTAATGAGGCTTGCTTGTAACAGCGCTGGTAATGGTAAAGGCCCCGGTTAGCTGATGGATTGCTTCACCAAACCCGGCGGTAACACACGGTAGGCATGCGTGCATGCGTGCATGCGTGCATGTATGCGAGGGCTGGGTCTGCATATGAACCCAGGCCATATGAACTCAGCAGCTGGAAAGAAACGCTCTAATTAGTTCGCATGATCCTCACGGTGGAGATCCCTACTGAGAAATGGGCGAAATTCAGATTAGTGCGGGACAGGGATCACAATCAGCATAATGAATGCACATATTGAAATGAAGCTAATTAGGCGTGTGTGTGGGGGGGGTGGGGGGTGGTGGAAGGGTTCCAGACGTACCAGTAGAGTGGCGTATGCCTCCCGCTCCATCTCCAAACAGGCCGACGCCGTGCCATCACCGCCTGCCTCTGTGTCATCCATGATGTCCAGGTCTTCTGGTATACACACATACATCACAAACACACATACACGTATAGGCGCATACACACACATACACAAGCACAAGCATGCATGCATGCATGTACACACATGCACAAACATTGGCATTTACAGACACACAGATACACAAAAAGATGCAGTCATACACGCACACACACACAAACACACACAACATCATCCGTTTACATTCATGTTTATGCAAGGATGTGTATCTCATAGTAACTCACTTAAGTTATTTAATTCATTTTGTACAAAAAATGACTAAGTATCTCTAACATCTTGTTTTTATGACCTCATTTTAAATCCTAAAGTGTAAACATCATCACTTATGTCAACATAACACAACATAACAGGATCGGTTAAAAACTGTTCAGATCTCTTATGCTGTATGCATTCTTTCATCAGTCTAGTATCTGTCTAGGCCTACGGCAACTGCTGCAAAGTGCAGACCATTCATTTTTCAGGAGACTGACATTTTTTTCTTTGATGAATTCTGTTACAAGAAAAAAAAGAAAACACAGTACTACCACTCTCCATAGGGTAAACGAAATATGCATGGTCACACACTGACGCCACTCATAACTCAATTAAAATTTAATAACATCCTGTTTAAAACAGATCTGTATGTCAACAGACGGCAACAACCAACCATCTAGCCTCATTCTGTGTTTCTGACAGAGTTTGGAATTGATTGAATTTGTTGCCATTTACTGGTTAATTAGTTTAGAATGAAAGAAGCAGATGGAGTCTCTCTCCACTCTCCCTCACTTATTCTCACGCACACACACACAAACACACACACACACACACACACACACACACCCCAACGCATACTCACACGTGCATACACAAACACACAAGTAGAAACACACACACACACACACAAAGACATGCACACAACAACACAGCCACATGTGCATACACACAAGTAAAAGCAAATACCTACCCACACACACCCACCCACCCACACACACACACACACACACACACACACACACACACACACACACACACACACACAGTGTACCTTCATTCTGTGACATCTGCATTGGCACCTCCTCCGCCGCTGGTGCAGTGTTGGCAGACTTCCCTTTACGACTTTTCCCCGAACTGGAGCGCTTGGACTTTGACGAACCCTTTCCCCCCGCACGGGGAGTCTCTGAGTCGGCCATGGTGTGCCCGCTACCCACCCGTCTACGCTGTCAAGGCTCCTGTCTACAGCACAAGCAAAGGTGGCCTGTTAACAGTTGACAGTGTGTTTTATTTTAATGCGGCAAAGTTTATTAATTGGTGACAATACTTACATATGCGCATACTAAGTGATAAGTGGGTGAATGTACACAAATAATGCAGCACCTACACTTATGTTGCTGAAAGCTTTAGTTTTAGGCTTAATGCAGCCACTTTTAACAATTTGTTATTGTTGACTAGCAACCAGCATGACATTTGGGCTCAATTTGGGAATTCGGAAATAGCTATTACCCAGGTGAGCTCGTTATTAGAACAAACCATTTATCACTGTCTCTGGGTGCAATATGCATGAATAAATAGCGAAAAGTTTTCTAGACTCCTTGGTCAGTGGTGAGAAAACAACACAAGCAAATGTCAAACTGAACAAGTTACTAAAATGCACAAAACAAAAGAGTAATAACATGCAGTTACCATGGGCTCACAGATGGTGAGGGTAAAAAAAAGTCACAGCTACCTACAAAGAAGGAGTCAAATTATGTACAGCCGACGAAGTCATATCCAGGTTGCCAATTAAATTACCCTTCAGGTGAGTAATATCATCCAGGTGTTACCTGGAAATAAGGAGTTAGTCATTTCTCCCACACCACGTCACCTTCCTATCCATAACCACATCAAGACCCTCACTAACTGGCAACAAAAGTCTCGAATTTCCTTTATATTTTTCAGACGTGTGTCAGTGCAAGACCTATCACGCTAGCCTTCTGTACGAGAATGTTCTGGAATGCGGTGCCCATCAACAACAGATGAGTCATTTAGAGATATATTCCCTGTACAGCAGGCTCAACACCTCTCCACTGACTGACTGACTGACTGCTCCCTGGCTCTGTCTGTCTGTCTGTGTCGAGGCTCGAGAGAGAGGCAGCTGGTTTTAGGCAAAGGTCAACAGAGCACCAATCAAATAACCCGAGGGAATGGCTCATAAATCCCTGATAATCCCCAGAAAGGCCGACAAATATAAAGACCCATCAGACACCTCAAACACGTCTGAAGCGGGGACCTCCCAGCCTCCCAGACAGAGCACACAGGGGCTGAGGAGGATGAGGAGGAGGAGGATGAGGAGGAGGAGGAAGAGGAGGAGGAGGAAGAGGGGGGAGAATGTTGACTATGCCTCTGTGACCTAATGGAAAAGTGAGCTGAGACTGGCTTTCCCTTAAGAACAGCCATGCAGGCTCTAGATGGAGACCATATAACTGAGTGAACGGCCTTATTCATACGGTACAAACTGCTTTCTTTTAAATTGAGGAATAATTTAATGTCTCAAACCCTGTGAAATGAATTGCAAAGCGCCAAGAGTATTTTTTAACAACTTGTTTTCAATATTTTTAAAGCACTAAAAACATAAGTACCCGAACAGTATTTCACAGTGTAGTTTTATACAGTTTTTGGCATCATAATCGAATGATTCATTTAGATCACGCAAGCCTACATCTTACACCTATTGAAAAAAAAAGGCCAATGGAAAAACTCTGGTTTCAAATTATCCAATGCAAATGCATTATGAGAGAGAGCATACCCTAGGTTACTTGCTTCCAAACCCAAAGCTGTATTACACTGATCTGGGAGAGCAGCCAGATGACTCAATTCAAAGGCCCCAGAGTTGAAGTCCGGGGCGTCAATCTGTAAGACAGTCAAGCATAGTTTGAGGGGGGGGGCAGGGGAGGGGAAGTTGAGCAGCCATGATTCATAAACAATTTATCTTATGAGCTGGTGTTGTCGCCATCCCCAGAAGATCACTTGTCAACACTTGCAGTTCTTTTTGCTTTATTGAAGCTTTGATTTCGGTTCCTCGGTTGTCATTTCTTGAGGACGGTGCGTAATAAAGAAAATGGGTTATTGAAGGGGAGGCAGCTGGAGTAAGTAATAAAACATTTACTGAAGTAGAAAAAAAACAGCCCTGGAGCTCAGAATTCTCCCTGGTTGGAAATTTAGGGGAAAAGTTGACATTGATCAATAACATTAATATGAGCCTCTCTGAAAGTGCAGCATGGAACCAGAGAGTGAAATAACGAGTGTTACAGAACAAACACGGTACAAACTGACAGGGCACGCATCTGGCTGTCTGAATAATGCTAAAATTCAAAACTGTTCTGAGCGCCATTATTAAATTATCGAACTGCCTCAATTAAAGTATGGATTAGGAGAACAACTGCATTTTTTAATGAAAAATTCTCCCAGGCTGTAACCGAAAAAACAACAAACTTAGAAAATGGCATCGCCGTTAATGTTCCATGTGCTACAAACTTTGACATCCTCAGTTATAAGATGATATTAGGCAGCACAAGTTTGCAAATCAAAGCTGGGGTAGTATACTAGGTCTCTGACAAAAATGTGGCCGATGTCCCAGTTTCGATGATAAAGCTGAATAATTATTCGCTAGTAATATCCTCTGGTCTACAAAACATGATTGGTTACACCGCAACATATTGTAGTATTCTGTGAATAATCTCCTTACTGTATCTTGTTGTTTAACCTCAGCTTGTTTTATTAGTTTTAACTTTGCAATGTGTCTTTGAGTACCTAGAAAAGCACTCTATAAATAAAATGTATCTTTATTATTATCATCTGTACATTTGTTTTAGTTTTGTCATCATTCTCCTGTGTTTTGGCCTGCTGTGTTATCACTACCCCACTATCTATGTACCAGATTTTAGGCCTAGTGGATATTTTTCTTTCTTTTTCACATGTCTTGTTTGGTTTCCATGACTTCACCAAAACAAAAAGTAACATATTTAACATTGTAAATGTGATATCCCTTCTTGCTAAATATTTCCTCCACAAATGTAAATATTCCAACACTACTGTTTTGAAGGATACAAGAATATAAAACAGTAGGCTACAAGAGAATCATCAACAAACCTCAACGACTTTAAAACAACTCTCCCACCTTTGTGAGTAAGTTGCTTTTGTTTTCCTATTTGTTTTTACATTTGTTTTTCCTCTGGTCTTGAATGTTTTATTTGGGTTTCTTCGTTGTATAAAATAGCATTTCCTTCTGGTGTTTAAATGAGAAAGTTCTATGACTATGTTCTTTTCCTATAAAATTGCACATTTATAATAAATCACAATAAAGAAAGAACAAATATAGCTATTGGAGTAACGTGAGGCTAACTGTACATCTGGTATTTACACGTTCTCATAGTTAACGGGATAACGTTCGGTGTCTCCCCGGTCTCTTGCTGCTTCAAGCATCCTTCCTTACATTGCTGGGGAGCACTAACGTTAACTTCCTTTACCTTTACAGTTACAGTTTACAAGTATCTTTATCGATGTTTGCAAATATCCTACTATCCTAAATTGTTTTTTTAACCGAGTAGGTTTGAGACAACTGTCCACAAGTTACAATTTGGTAAACAGACAGCTAAGATAGCGTACATGTTAGCTTCCTCACAACTTTTAAGAAGGCTTCAAGCATCCTTCTTACCTGTACAGGGGAACAACACTCGAGCTGCTTTATCTTTACATTTTGATTATTTTTAATCGATGCCTAAAATGTTCCAGTTTCAGACGGCTTTCCCGGTCAAGTTGGTTTAAAACAAATGCCCGTAAAAGTCACACGTTTGATAAGTAGATACCTGACTAGTTAGCTTCATAACAACTTTGCAGTTTGCTAAAGCAGCGCGTGTATACACGTAACCATAGAAACGAAGCACGAGGGCGGGCTGTGTGGTGTTCTCCATTTACCACAGCTGACAGCACGTTGCTGCCTATTTCAGTGGCTAACTCTGTGCAGTGACTGAGTGAATGGGTGTACGTTTTCTACAGTAAAAACACAGTGACTGTCTAGTAAAAATGGTAACTTTATATTTTGTTTCAATAAAATTACCAATGACTAAAGTGTTAACAGCTTTGCACAGTCTATAACTGGTTACCGGTTGTACACTTGCACGCGAGGACCTTACAAAACTATTAAATAGAACACAGATAACCGTTAAAAAATCAGCAGGCATACTGGCTCAATCTTTGTTTCAAAGCGAATAGGTAAGGCTCCGATCTTAAGATATAAACGCGTTTTATATTAAGTTGCAAGTTATATACTTACCTGATTGGTTTAAAATCCTAAGTATTTTGAAATATTTTATATTCATCTATCCGGATTTAGATCCATGACTCACTTGGCTAAACTAACTGCGGAAATGTGCGATGATGACATAAAGAGACAACTGGAGTGTAAATAGGCTACATGCCTTAGTTACAAATTACAGCTAGAAGGCATTTCTGCGTTAGTGTGCGAGCTACTTATAGAAATATAATGTAGGCCTAATGTTGAACTGCGTCCCATCACCCTCCCCCAATCTCATTATCTTATGGATGGGTGATCAGGGGCATTAGACAGAAGAGCAGAGTAATGTTCCTAAGTTTAACAACATCCAACATCAAGCAAACTTTTAAGTAGTTTTACAAGTTCTAACAGAGTCCTTTGTCTTGTTTTTCTTTCTGTATGACACAAACAGCTTTGCAAGAGTACTCTTTTTACATTGTGTTCAAATGGATAGACACCTGTAGGATTTCTTCCAGACATCTGAGTACTTTGAGAGTCCCAAAGCGACCTGCCATCGCTCTGCAGTGTAAGTAACCCACTGCTACAGCAGCCTCCGCGACATTTTTTAAAGTGCATTTTCCACCCCCTTTTTTCCTCCACTTCCGAATTCAGAAGAAAGGCACGACAAATGACAGCGGGGGAGTTGGAGTTCATGGCCTGGTTCTGCAGGCTTTTATTTAAAATTGAGAGATTAAACATTACACCATTTAGGTCCCTCAGACTCGGCTGTGCTCGACGCTCTGATAATGTCACTTAGACAGTCAACTCTCACCCTGTAATACATGACACACTCCCGTACAGGGAATATATATGCCAAGGACTTGCCATAGAGGCCGTAAATATACAAACACATACGCTGATAACCTTATACACACACGCACACTTTTCCCAAGGAGAACTCATCCTCTGGAATACTTGTCCCTAAGGTCCATCTCTGAATACATTGTTGGACTCAAATTCAATTTAGCCCTCAAGGGCAGATTTGCTTTTAGTAACCTTATTCCACTGTTTTTTATCTTTCATTCTTCCATCCTTTTAAAATGTAAAAAGAAAAAAAAACCTCTCACAGTTGAGCACCCTCAATGCACAGCATATGACACGACTGCATAGTAGCCTATATGACGAAACAATGAGAGACAGCTATTCAGTTAAAAGAACTGCACTCAGTTGCTTTCATTATAATAGTCCCTTATTTACCTCAGTGGAAGTCTAGGCTGTTGAGGAGTTTTAAAGCGAGCCATGGATGCTAGTTTGTGTGTGGGCAGGTTAAATAGTTCTGTATTGAGTCCAATATACAATGAAGGTGAAGTGGAGGGGAGATAATATTGGAAGGACTGAAGAGGGGAGGACCTGTGTGTGTGTGTGTGTGTGTGTGTGTGTGTGTGTGTGTGTTTCAATACTGTTTTATCCAGATAGGTTATGCTCCCAAAAAAATGAAAGAAGAAAAGACATTTGAAGCATACAGTACCTAGGCGTAAGGATTCGTTGTTCATGTTTTAAGGTCTCTGGCAGCCTAGGAAGTAGTGCCACTGTGCTATCCTTCATTAGAGGAGCAAGGAACAGCCAGGCCGTAGCTGGTGGTGTGTATGATGTGAAACAGTATGGATGGTTAACCTAAGAACACCAGTGTCCCTGTGTGGCTCTCGCTGTATGTCTTACACAGTCAGTGGGTTTGTCATGTCGCTCCTTCACTTCTGCAGGGAGGAAGTGAAGCTTGGCCTTGTATAGTTTGAGACAGTGAGGGAAGGCTGTCTGGCTCTGGCTCTCCTAATTTATTTGGTAGTTCCAGCACATAGGTCTATATCACTTATCGCAATCATGACCCAGTGGGGCTTCATTGAGATTGCTCCCTACGTTAGATTACTTTGCTTCCTGCAGGCCTAATTGTCTAATTGCTGTGCTTTTGTACTTTATAAAAAATGCAATAATTTGACAAACGCCTGTAGTGTAATTACAGAATCTAGAGGCCTTCGAGTCCCTTTTATGATTCACCACAGATTTCAGAGATCCGTGTACTGTGGCTCAAATGGCAGAGGTAATATTTTTAACCTGTAAGTGTCCAGAGAGAATGCTACCTGGGACTAACCTTTTCATATAGGCTTTGTTTTACATGCAGTATGCATTTTTACACTGCAGACTGCACCACTTAATATACGCATAACACACACACATCTGCAGACACACACAGACATACATACACACACAAACACAAATTTCTGGGTTTTATGTCTTTTCCCTGTCCATGCAGCTTGCTTCCAAAAATACTAATGTCATCCTAAAAGTATGTGTTCAAC
This sequence comes from Setipinna tenuifilis, assembly GCA_030347295.1. Lineage (NCBI taxonomy): Eukaryota > Metazoa > Chordata > Actinopteri > Clupeiformes > Engraulidae > Setipinna > Setipinna tenuifilis. Next base: position 11,099,690 of record CM059284.1, read on the forward strand.
TGAAAAAGCACCAAGGCATCCTATGGGTTTAAATGCAAAAAGAAAACCTTTTTAATAAGTAATGCTTGGACAAGGACACACCACTAACTCTTTTTCCTTCTTTAGTCTTTTTAGATTAATGGCAGAGAGTGACTCCTTTTTTCACTTCTTCGTTTTATTTCTCAATAATTCATTTTTAGAGGGAGGAGGAATAGCATTGGCTGGCTTGCTTGTTCTAGAGACTCAAAAGAAGACTGTGAGGCAAGTTCAAGCTCAGCCAGAGCCTTTAAAGCAAGCGAGACATACCGCACTCTCACGGCCCTTTGCAGGTTAAGATTTATGGAGATGTCCGGGTCTTATACCCATAAAACTTACTTTAAAAGCGAAGGGGTCCAATTATTGTTGACTAAGAACAACTGAAATGGTGGCCAATATTTGTCAGAGAGGTGCAGGTGCTTCTTCTTGTAGAAAAGGCAAATTTACAATGCACTGTTCACATAAAGGGTTTGAAGCAAGTTACCTTTGAGAGTATGGAACCCGCGGTTTTTGTCTGAGGAAATGCCCTCCTGAGAGAATTATAAACTGTGTAAAATATAAAAGGATAAAATAGATGGAGGATATAGAGCCCTTAATGAGGTTTTTTTTCCTGGTAGCTAGATCATTGTACAGGATGGTGGAAAACTGTCTGACACACCTCCAACAGGGCCTAGTAGTCTTCATTTGGCCATCGTTAAAGACCCAAACTGCGCACCTTTGTCATATCTTGGGATAATTTGCCATTCGTTTGCTTTAAGTGAGAAATGTTTAATTATTTAAAATGATGAGAACATCACGGTGAGAATAACTGTGTGTAACTGGTGCTTCTCACTAGTGGGTTTGTCTTACAAAGTGAATAAGTGGGGCAATGAGGGGAATGAGAAGACATGGGCCGACCATCAGCACACTGGATGTCTCTCAGCTGCTCTTAGAGTAAAGCTAAAGATGTTCTAGGGCACAAAAGGTGTCTAATAAGTTATTGGAACATGGTGTGAATCCTCTCCCAAAGAATCCCTAGGAAAGTTTTTTAAAAAAAAGTTGGATGTCAGTAAAAAGCAGTAAAAATCACATTTTCTTGACTGCTAAGATAAGACCCCTACATATATAGTGGTCTTATGCCATATATATATATATATGGCATAAGATAATCACATGTGGCAAGGGTATAGGTTTAGACTGACTGCACTAATCTGTGCAAAAGATTTATTTCTAGAATTTGTTAAAATCCCCTCTCTGGAGACCAGTGTTGCAGTGGAAGGTAAATGCACCATGCATGCATGTCTAGACTCCATTTATGCACTGATTGTGCCTTTTACAAAACAACATTTACTTGTCTTTTTTTTTACTAATCACTAACGATCACTAATGTTAAGATTATACACATAGGTTAAAGGATATGCAAAGGTTTCCCCACATTTTCTAACTACTGTGACTACAGTTTAGCCACTTTCCCTTTACCACTGCAGCACTGCTGGAAATGGAGCATTTGGAGTCTCATAAACTGTGCCCTATGTGGCAGAGAGGCCCATAAAACTAACAGTTATTAAGAGGTATGGCTGTCACTTCTGATAGACTTGCTTCCTTTGTGTAGTTTTCTCTAAACTTTAGCAATAACCAAACTTACAATTGTATCAATATCTACTGAGCCCACAATCCATTTATTTTAACAGCTTGCCAACAGAGCATTTGGTCTCTGTTTGGTCTTGTAGCCTAATTATGTTCTACAGCCCCAATATTTCCAAATAAACTGCTATGTGACCAGGTCATAAAAGAACGCCAACAACGCAAGGGAAATGTAACTGTTTCTTTTTTCCTTTATTATTGACACCCACACACACATACACACACACACACAGACACAGATGCACACATCTGAGTTATTATCTACCTGAGGTTGAGAACATCACCATCGCAGTCATTAGGCCTAATTAGTCACCCTTGTCACCTCTGCCCCCCCGTTCCTGTCACAGTCACAGTGTCGCGCAAGTTCCTGCAGTCGCACAGCACTGATCCGACACTAATGCACAATACATTTTAAACATCAGAGTGGCCCATCAATAAAACCACTGGCAGACATTTTAAGGAAATTAACAACGTGCAAAGAAAGAAAGAGAGGGAAAAAAGAAGGAGAGAGAGAGCGAAAGAAAGAAAGAAAGAAAAGTAATCATTCAGAGCGACTGGCTTGTAGTTGGCGGGAGTGAGGTGAGGGTGTGTGTGTGGAGGGCCGGATGCCGGTATTGATTTGTTGTGGCATTAAAGGATTAAAAGGTTTGCCGTCCGTCTGGGTTGTTGACAGGGGTTGAGAGTCATTAGTGCCATTAGCGTTGGGCCTGCCCATCAATAACCATGTGGATGAGCCATCTCCTCCCAGGGGGACTGCGAGTGGTGTGGGAGGGGGTGGAGGGGAGTGATGGGTCCAGGGGAGGAGGAGGTGAGCGGAGAGGGTGGCCCTACCAGGCCTCTCCTGGCCTGCTTGGGGGAACCCGTAACTTGGCAGGTACTTCTCGTTCTTTCTTTCTTTTTTCTTTCTTTCTTTCTTGTGGGTGGGGGCAAGGGCTCAGAAA
>CM059284.1:11104768-11109768 GCA_030347295.1 Setipinna tenuifilis
AGAGAGCATAGCAGAATGGCTCTATGTGTGAAGGGGGGGGTGTATGTGTGTGTGTGTGTGGAGGAGGACCAGGGGAGTTTTATAAATATCAGAAGCGACAGAAAGCGGTGTTGCGATGTTGCCGTTGACGACCAGTCCCCTCTATGTGAGATGATAATGAGAGATGTAATTAAACGAGGCCCAGACCCCCCCCCCCCCCCGCGCTCCACCGCCCGATATATACTCGCCACTTAGGCCTTTCAGCACGGGGGGACAGGAAATGATGTCAAGGACTCCCCTCACTCATGAGCACAAGGCTAAATATGTTCATCCAAAAAAGCAAAAAAAGAGCATGGAAATACAGAGAGTAGTGTGGTTTCACATGGTCAAGTAGTCTCCTCAACAAAGAGAAAAAGAGTAGCACAGAGACACAAAAAGAGAGAGAAAGAGATGGAGAGAGACAGAGAGAGAGAGAGGACAATGAGCTTGAGAGAGGACATGGCGTGTGGTAAAACCTGGGTATGGTGAACCACACTAACCTGGTATGGCCTTGGCATAGTCCCTTGCTTTTCTCTCACTGCTGTCCCCACATGTGCTCACACACACACACACACACACACAAACACACACACACACACACACACACACACACACACACAGAGTCCTGCTGCTCTAATGCACTTGTATTGTCCTCATCCATTATTTCTCTCCCTCTTTCCCCTTCCTCCCTCTCTGCCTACTTCATCACTGTCTTCCTCAGCTGCTGTGCCACCTCTCCAGTGTGTTCATCCCTCATCTGCCCTTTCTGCACGCCGTTTTATCCTCCTCACTCTCTCTCTCTTTCTCTCTCGCTCTTTTTCTCTCTCTCTCTCTCTGCATGGTGTTTTATTCTACTTCTCTTTCTCTCTCGCTCTTTCTCTCTGCATGGAGTTTTATCCTCCTCTCTCTCTCCCTTTCTCTCTCCCTCTCTCTCTGCACACCGTTTTATCCTCCTTCTCTATCTGTCTCTCTCCCTCTCTCTCTCTCTCCACGGCATTTTATCCTCCTTCTCTCTCTCTCTCGCTTTCTCTCCCTCTCTCTCTGCATGGCGTTTTATTCTCCTCTTCCTCTCTGTCTCCCTCTCTTTTTTCACCTGCTTTCTCTTTCTCTCTCCTCTTCCTCTCTCTCTCCTGCTCTCTCTGCACAGTTTTATCTTACTCTCTCTCTCTCACTTACTCTCTCTCTCTCCCTCACTTTCTGTTTCTCTCTGACTTTCTTTCTCCATCTCTTCACCACCACACTCTCTCCATTCTCTTCCCCCTGGACCCTCATTTTGCTTTGATCCAGCTGTCAAACTTTGCACTTGTTCTCCAGTCAACAAAACACTCTTCACCTCTGCCCTCTCTATCTCTATCTCTATCTCTTTCTCGCTCTCTCTCTCTCTCTCTCCTTCTCTCCTTCTCTCACCCGCTTCTGTTGTCCTTTTTTATTCTGAGATGTCTGTTCACATTTGGAAGCATTTCCACAGCAGTGCGAGTGCACAGGGAGGGCGCTCGGAGCGAAGAGCTGTCACAGCTGCTTAAAGACAGGCCCAAAATCTAGCCCAGCTAATGAGCGTGATGTTAAAAGATAGATGTTTCCCTCCGCTTCCCTCGCCACATTTAGTGCACATATCAGCTGGCCCCTGTTCCACAGCATGTGTACTGGCTTTGTGAGCCGGCTGGGTTAGGTGTGTGTGTGTGTATGTGTGAGAGAGAGTGTGTGTGTGTGTGTGTGTGTGTGAGAGAGAGAGAGAGAGAGTGTGTGTGTGTTTGTGTTCTGGTGAGGTGTTACCTAACGGCGTCTGTCAGGGAGGACATTTTGTGAACCGCTGCCAGCAAAATACATTTAGCAAGTGCATGCCATTATAACCCAACTCTTGTAAGATTCAGTGGTTGTGTGTGTGTGTGTGTGTGTGTGTGCGTTTGTGTGTGTGTGCGTGGGTGTGTGTGAGGTGGGGAGGGTTGCAGAATCATCCGCTCTGTTTTTTTTTTTTTTTTTTTAAACTTCAGGAAGTAGAATGAGAAATGAGACCAAGGCAGACAGAAAAGAAAAGAAAAGGAAGTGAGGGGAGACAGGTGAGCATCTTTGCTAGCTGAAATAAAGAGGGTGAAACTTTAGGCCTATCCCACAAACTTCTGTAACAGGCCTTTTGTTATGGCAAAGTCCCTCATATAAGAGATGTCAGCGTTGGTGTTCGTAAAACATTTAGCAGCGAGTCAATGGCCACTTTCGGCTGCTCCCCAGGACGGACTGCCTTCCTTCCTTGCCCCCCCTTTAGCTGCGGCGCTGGTACCGGTACCAGTACCAGTACCAGTCCGGTTGAGTTGGCACGCATGGTCTGACCTAATGTGGCTTGTCGCCCCGGCAGGAACATGGCAGCGAGTTTCACGGCCATAATACCTGTCACCATCCATTACCCTCACAGGGACCCCTGGCACTGCTCACCATATTGATTGTGTCTGGTGTATAAAATAACGAGCCGCGCTCTCGCTTTCACTCTTGCTCTTTTTTTCTCTCTCTTGCTCTTTCTCTCTCTCTCTCTTTCTGTCTCCTAGGCAAACGCTCTTTCCTTATGGCTTGCACCTTTCCTCTCTCCCTTTTTCTTTTTCTGCTGCTCTCTTTGTCTCCCTCTCTTGCTCTTTCTCTCTTTATCCTTCTGTCTCCTAGGCTAACGCTCTCGTTCTTCATGGCCTGCGCCTTTCCTCGTCTCTCTTTATTTCTTCCTCTTTCTTTTTCGCCTGCTCTCTTTGTCTCCCTCTCTTGCTCTTTTCTCTTTTTATCCATCTCTCTTCATCTCATTCGTTTACTTGCTCTTGGAGGCTTATTTAAAAAAACAAGACAAACACAAGAAAAAACAGCTGGAGTCACTTAGCTCAGAGGCTCATGGGGGGAGCGGGAGGTGGTGGGGGGAGCTGGAGGTGGTGGGGGGAGGGGGAGGTGGTGGGGGGAGCAGGAGGTGGTGGGAGGGGTGGATTCAATGCATTTTTCAGCACAAACAGGTCTGAAATACTGAACATCTCTGTCTGTCACAGTCTACTGGATGGTGGTGGTGGTGTGGGGGGGGTGACAGCGGTGCACCAGGGTGTAGGCTGTGGGGGTAAGATATGGCACCAAAATGAGCACATACACACGGTGGGTGACAATACCGGTAGGGCACCACTGGCAGCAGTAACGCCACCGGCAAAACTAAACAAGGTTGACACCGAATTTAGCGGCAAGTCTGTTGGGGAGACTATCTCTGGGTTTGTAGCACTGTGTAACGGGGACGCTTCCTCCTGTTCCCCCAATTCATTTTAAACACAATAAAAGATCCATATCCCCACAGGACCAGACATTACATTTGGTACAGACGAGTGAGAATCTTATTAGTTTTGTTTTTCCCCCTTTTTTTTTGCTTTGGCAAACTGTGGCAAATTCGCCCAGGCAACTTACTGGCTTTTTTTTTTCTTAAAAGCCACCCACAACCTGCCGTGTACCCCCCTCCCACCATTTCACATTTCTACTCAGCTTCTTGACAGGACGACACTGCAGGCTTTTGTACTATTTGCAGATGAATCACCAACCAACACCAACAACCCGCTCTTGGCCTCCATTTAGAGCGTGTACAATTTGGCTTTCGTCTGCTCAAAATGGCAGTTTTCTCTGGGCCCTGTGGCTTCGATAACACTGTGGCACTCTGCGAACATCCCATCCATATTAAGCGGCTGGCCCAAATGGTTTAATTAATTTTTGGCAAGGATGGAGGCTGATTAGGGAGTGCAAACAGGAAAGAAGCAGATGAACAGGAAAGGTGTATGTGTGTGTGTGTGTGTGTGTGTTTGGTGCGCGTGCCCGCGTATGTGTGTGTGTGTTTGTGTGTGTGTACGTGTGTGTGTTTGGTGTGTTTGTGAATGGTGCACATGCCTCTGTGTGTGTGTGTGTGTGTGTGTGTGTGTGTGTGTGTGTGTGTGTGTGTGTACGTGTTCTCAGCTTTGGCATACACAGGATTCTGTAAAGGTGATGTGTGTGTGTGTGTGTGTTTGGTGTGTGTGTGATTGGTGCGCATGCCTCTGTGTGCGTGTTCTCAGATTTGGCATACACAGGTTTCTGTGGAGGTGATGTGTGTGTGTGCATGTGTACCTGTGTGTGTGTGTGTGTACATGTGTGTTTTTGGTGCCCGTGTGTGTGTGTGTGTGTGTGTGTGTGTGTGTGTGTGTGTGTGTGTGTGTGTGTGAAAAGAGGGAGGTAAGAAAAAGGTGAGTGAGAAACCAAGATCTGCCAAGAGTAAAGATGGAGCCTGGTTGGTGCTCCAGGGCTGCTGCTTCTCAGCTCTGGCATACACAGGATTCTGTGGAGGTGGTGTGTGTGTGTGTGTGTGTGTGTGTGTGTGTGTGTGTGCGGAGGCAGACAAACAGAGAGCTCTGTGATGCGTCACCTCCGATGACGCTCCCCGCTCGCACTAAACCTCGTCTGGCAGATGTAGGCGGTGGGGTGGAGTGGAGGTGAGAGAACAAGTGTGTGTGTGTGTGTGTGTGTGTGTGTGTGTGTGTTGGGGGGGTGCAGCAAGGGATGGGGGTGGTGTGGGGACATAGGGAAGATGACACAGACAGCAGAAGCCAACAGCGAGAGTGAGAGACAGCGAGAGCGAGAAAAAGGCAGAGACAGCAAGAGTGTGAGAGACAGGCCTACAGAAAGAGAGAGAGAGTGAGAGAGAGAGAAAGAGAGGGAGAGAGAGAGAGATAAAGTGCCACTCTCACAGCTCATGTGGTTAGGAGGCGCCTAAGCTCAGCAAGACAGCTCATGCCTGTCTCTTTTTCTTTTACTCACTCTATTCTCTCTCTCTCTTTCTCCACCTCTTCTCCTCTCTCTCTATCTCTCTTTCTGCACAACACACTCTCTTCCTCACTATACAACACCCTTTTATTCTCTACTCTTTCCTTTGCTCTCGTTTGCTCTCTCTGCTCACAACACTTTTTCCCCTGGTTCTCAACAAGTAGCTTTCTCTCCATCGCTCTCTCTCT
>CM059284.1:11117268-11127268 GCA_030347295.1 Setipinna tenuifilis
CCCCTATGGAAGGGCCTGTCTGTGAGGATAATGTCAAAAGCATGTTCTTCAGGCTGGGCACACACACACACCACGACATGGCACACACTGAGAGTGTCAGAGTACTGTACATCTGATGCCCCGTGTAGTTCTCACCAGCACACCGTTTAGCAGCTCAACCTCACTCTCACACACACACACACACGCATGCACACACACACAGACACATGTGTGCCCATACACACACACACACATGCACACCCACATGCACACAGACAGACACATGCGTGCACACACACACATACACACACACATGCACACACACACCATACAAACACACACATACCCATGCATGCACACCCACACACACACATGTGCACACACACACCCACACACAGACACATGTGTGCACACACACACACACACACATGCGTGCACACACACGCTAAGAGGGATACACACAAACATACAGTTGTAGGCACACACACACAGACAAACACACACAAATGTAACAACATACATGCACACACAGGCGCACACACACACACACACATACAAGCATATACTCAAAGACATACACACACACACACACACACACACACACAAATGCCAACCCTCTCTTTTATGACTGAACAATACACTCTCCTTACACCCCAGAAGCCTTTCAGGCCACTTTCTCTGGGGAAATAGCTTCACCAGCCTTTTCCTTGTATGTGTCATGTCAAACTAACCTCTAGTCCTGTTTTTTATTCTCCCTCCTCAACTCTCTCCTCTCTCTTCTTTTTCACAACTACATTTTTTCCTCCTTCTCAACAACACATTTTTTTCCCTTTCTGTCTGTCTGTCTTTCATGTACAGGTTTTTAGCCTTACAGGATGCTGGTGCCGAGATACCCTCCCGAGCCCTACATGCCCAGAATACTGCCCTGGTTTTGGGGTGACCTTTCAGAAAAAAAGAGCCCCCCCAGCCCCCCCAAGCTCCAGACCGCCGCCTGCCTGGACTTGGCCCGCCAGCTGCGGCCCTGTTTCGGGCCCCGGGGCCTCCCCAAACGCCTGGCCTTCCGCTTCCTCCACGGCCTCTGCGGGCCCCCGGTCAACGCACCGGACACGGCCGCTGTGCTGACCCACATGTCGCTGGAAGACCCGGCGGCCCGCACCCTGGCCTCTGCGGCCGTCTCCCAGGCCCGGGAGGTCGGTGACGGGTCGGTGCTGGTCCTGCTTCTGGGCGCTAGTCTTCTGGAACAGGCTCGGGCACTGCTGGACCTGGGGCTGACCATGCAGGAGGTACTTTTTGTTTTTGTGATGTTTATATTATTATGTCTGTCATCATGTCTTCCTGTCTTGTTTATTATTAGATGTTTAATGTTCACTGTGGGCCTAGGGAGCATTGCATTGCAATTTCAAATTCGGTGTGTGCAACCTGTACATATATGGTTTTCGACAATAAAACTGACTTTGACTTTGACTTTGAGGTGGAGGGCGGCTACCGACTGGCCTGCAGCCGGGCCCTGGAGGTGCTGGATGGGGGGGAGCTGTGCCGCTCCGCCCTGGGGGACCCGATGGACGAGCAGGAGGTGTCCGGCTTCCTCAGGGTCCCGCTGTTCACCAGATTGCCAGAGATGGCGGACATGCTAGCCGAGGCCGTGGCCCGCTGCTGCATCCAGAGCTGGACTAGCGAGGAGGAGGAGGAGGGGGGGGGACTCCTGACCTTTGACCCTGAGTGTGTCCAGATCATTAAAAATATAACTGAGGGGCCTCCTGGTCCGATCTCAGAGATGCGAAACTGCCCACAGGAGGATAACGATGAAGATAATAACAATAATGACAGGGAAAGGACAAACGAAAACACAGAGAGCGCGAGTACAAGTAGACAACAACTGCAAGAAGAAATTGAGGAGAACAAAGAAAAAGAGGAGAAAAGTACTGCCGAGGAAGAGGAAGGCAGGGAGGAGTGTGACTTGGTTGACAAGGCAGATCACAAGCCAGGAAAGTGGGAGAGGGAGAGCGATGCCCCAGGGCCGCATGAGGAAGTGACAGAGATGAACGAGAGGGAGCTGCGGCTCGTAGATGAGTTTCTGTGCGACTACGTGGGTCTGAGCCCCCCCACAGAGAGGACGCCCAGGCTGCCGCCCAGAGACAGTGACAGCCCCGTGGGCGTCTACCACGAGAGGGGGGAGTCGGACGACGACGACTGGGAGATCCTGAGCCTGGCTCTGGACGAGATCAGGCTGGAGGGAGAGGTGGGGGCCGACGGAGGAGGTCTAGGGGGGAGGAGGTGGCAGGAGGAGTCCGTGCAGGAGGAGCACAGAGCGAGGGGAGACGGGCGGGGGCACAGGGGGAGGGGGAGGAGGGGGTCGGCTATGAGGGCGGGGGCCACGGTACTCAGGAGGAGCAAGGCTGCCTGCAAGCGCCTCTTCCGAGGCCTGATGCGGCTGGGCAAGAAGTACCTGGCAGCAGGGGGTAAGAGGGCAGAGGTCAAACGACAAGGACGGGTCAGGAAGTTGCACAGACCCATGGGCAAACTACACGCTCCAAGTGTCAGGCCAGGTGTCGTGAGAGAAAAGCGAGCTGTGTGCATCCATGAGGCTAGACGGGGCTCCCAGCCGGCTAAGCCTTTCCAGGCTAACGTAGCTCACCAGAACAGCCATGAGCAGCACGACCGTAAGAGTGTCTCCATAACCCTCCACAGCACCGACCCAGAGCTGCTGGACAGCTGTGAGGCAGCCATCCGCGCCTGCCTGAGGCTCTACGCCCGTGCTCAGTCCGACCCGCGGCTGGTTCCCGGCGCTGGGGTCAGCGAGGCGCTGCTGTCAGCACGGCTGTGTGCGTACGGGCTCACCCTGCCGGGCCTGGAGCAGATGGCGGTGCACGGGTTCGCCCAGGCCCTGCAGGCGCCGGTGCGCGCTCTGGGGGAGAACCGCGGAACGCCCGCCGACATGGCCATCACGCAGCTGCAGGAGGCACTACGCCGCCAGCAACACCACCAGCGAGGACGAGGAGGACTGAGGGGAGGGAATGATGATGGGGGGCAGTGGAGCAACATGGGGTACCAGCACGGAGAGGGGGAGGGGGAGGGTAAAGGGGCAAGGTGGAATGACGTGGGGCCCCTTGAGCAGGAGGAGGAGGACGAGGAGGGGGAGGGGGGGGTCCTGGAACCGCTGGTGTGTAAAAGCAGTGCGCTGAAGAAGGCAACAACAGCGGTTCTGTCCATACTGTCGGACCACAGAGCGAAAGGCCCCGGGGGGAGACGAACCGAAACGGAGACAGAGACAGAGCGTGCTCAGTTCTCACCAGCACAAGAGCCCGGGCATCCGCCAACACCTCAGCCAACAGCCATCAGTCCACAGTCATAACTCCATCGGCCGCAGTCCCAGATTCCATATTATTATTACATTACATGAAATTAGATTCATTTTGATGGGAGAGAATTAAATATACAACAGACCGAACTAATGTTGGTGTAGTTCCTTGATGAGGTAAGAAACCCATACTCTCTTTGGAGCATGGGGTCTGCTCCAAGATCGTTCACTTTCTCCTCCGTACTGCTGAGAAAACTGTCGCTCTGGGCACTAATGCATTTGCAAAATGGAAAGCCATTAGAAGCCATATAAGGGCTGCCAAAACACTCCACAGTCAGAGTAGAAGCCACAAAATGAATAACAAAGTAGATCGAGAACCAACATTCATGTCTCGGACAGGTACAGATGTGGTTTTGATAAGGCTATGATCAAGCTTTGATAAGGCTATGCATGTACTAATGCATATTAGCATTATTTGCACTGGGGACACACTCGAGCTTCTCAAAGGGATGTGGACGGAGCGCTCTCCAATTTTGACAAACTTTAATGTTAATGTCTAAAAGCTTTTTACATCAGGCAGCACCAAATGGTACTTTGTGTCCCAGGCACATTTTGGAATAAAATGCCCCCCACCCTGTACGGTTGCCATCTCTGACAGGTGAAAATGACTTTTCACTGGGGAAAGTCAGACTTCCACAGCATTTGCAAAATGTCAAGCCTTCAAGGATTTTCTAGAAGCCGTCCAACTACACATCAAGTAATTTTAAGAGAAGAAAGTGAAAAACTAATGCCAAAGTAGAAAAAGGTCAAAATAATTGAAACAGAAAGGTAGAAGTAGTACATGTACTGATGCAAGCCATTACTGTCAGCTTAAACGTCGCCAGTTCACTTGATGTCACCTTGGAAGGCTTTTGCAGTTGTCAAATAGTTCCTCTAACTACACACAGTCAGGGCCATCATTGTTACAATTAGAATTTAACATGAATGTTACTGTAAAACACACACACACACAATTACCACTGTCGGAAAGGCTTAGTTCAACATTCCAGTAAGATTAAGTGTTTGGTTAACAAGCTCAGCAGGTGTATTGGAAGTGACTAGGGACTGGCTTAAATGGACCATCTTAATTCAGTGAGCGGCTCTGGCTGGGAGCTTACTGGGTAGTCAGCTGGGAATTAGCTAAAGAGGTAGACAGAGGAGCTCCAGTGGATTTCACCTGAATCTAACACCAGACTGTCTTTGTCCATTGTCGGCTGTCTTTTTGTACTAACATCAGTGTCTGACACATTTTTTTTTATCATTGATAAAACAGTGTGATGTGAATGTTTGGAGCATACATATGCAACAAAATATCTGGGTCCCTGGAATATATTATGGAAATTTAGTTTTTTACTTTGCTATGAAACATATTCCATCATAGTATGTTCAAAATGTCCCCTGTTGAAGATGATACTTCCCTTTATCATTTAATCAAAGTCTTACATAACAAAACAGTTCTCGTTGCCGACTAGCTACATAGCTTGTCCCCACACACAGTGGGGGCTCCTGCTTCCTGCTTGATGTGCTTTGCTGTGCTGTGGTGTGTGTGGTGTACCTGTAGCAGGGATGGGAATTCACACCAGCCACCAGCCAGAAAAATAAAAATAATAATACACAAAATAATAATTTAATCTTGAGTGGCTGGTGAATTTTACCATGTTTTTTAGCAATGGCTGGTAAAGGTCCACATTTTGCAAAGTTAATTTCCGCCTCTGACCTGTAGGTTGAGTGAATTGTTTATGTTGACCCTGAGCAATAACAGTTGGCACCCCTACTTGATGTGTGTGTGTGTGTGTGTGTGTGTGTGTGTGTGTGTGTGTGTGTGTGTGTGTGTGTGTGTGTGTGTGTGTGTGTGTGTGTGTCTGCGTCTGGGTGTGTGTGGTGTAGGGGTACCTGTAGGTTAAGTGAACTGCTGAGGTTGACCCTGGGCAGTGACAGTGCCACGCTGGTGTCGCTGAGCTTGCTGTGTGTGTGTGTGTGTGTGTGTGTGTGTGTGTGTGTGTGTGTGTGTGTGTGTGTGTGTGTGTGTGTGTGTGTGTGTGTGTGGTGCAGTGGTACCTGTAGGTTGAGTGAGCTGCTGAGGTTGACCCTGGGCAGTGAGAGTGCCACGCTGGTGTCGCTGAGTTTGCTGTGCCAGCTCCGCAGCTGCTCCAGGGACAGCAGCTTGTCCAGCCTGCCCAGGGCCTCCACATGGAAGGGCAGCAGCAGCATCATGCTGGCCTGGCCCCCCCACAGCCCCAGCTCCAGCACCTGCACCATGTTCGCCATGTCCTCATAGTGCCGGTAGATCCCTGTGGACGAGAGGACATATACAGTATAAGCACACATCTCAGAGAAAACCAAAACCTTACTATAGTAAATACTTTATAGTATTTACTTACTATAGTAACTTTACTATAGTGTTTACTATTCCTTTACTATACTTTACTATTCCTGTGGAAGAGAGGACACATATAAACACACTTCTCAGAGAAAACCTAAACCTTACTATAGTAAATGCTAGTGATTTTGAACTTTACTAAATTAACTTTACCATAGTGTTTACTATTCCTGTGGAAGAGGGGACACATGAGTCAATCAGGCCCACTCTATCAGAAGGCTCTATAAGTTTGATTGACTGTTTTAGTAATAAAAATAACCTATGTGTTTTGGGCTAGGCCCACCTAATTTTTTATCTGAGCACACCCATTTAATGATTTCTGGTTACGCCCCTGAAACACAGTACACATACTACATCAACAATGTTAAGTAAAAGTACAAAGTAACTTTTTAAAGTGTAAGTATTTTTAAAGTTAAATAAAAAAAATAAATGAAAACATTTCATTATAGAAATATTATAAAAATACTACAGATACTAAAGAATCTTTATTATTATTATTATTTTGGGACATTTTACTATAGCAATATATGACTGTACTACAGGAACACCATAGGGAGGAAAGAAATATATATACAGTATTATACAGGATGGTAGCAGCACTATAGAACACCATAGAGATGGTGGTGTGGGGGTGGGGGGGGGGGGGGGGGGGTGTAGGGCTGTGACAAGCAAATTGCTGACTCTTAAAAAGTGTATGGGATTAAATTGCAGACTGCACCTAAAGACCAAGGAGGCTTCTTTCTTTCGAGGAGCTGATACTGATACTGACACCCACACTGCCTTACACCGGCCCAGACTCAGGTGTAAAAAATCAGTTTAATGAGCTGCAGTAGACCCTTACAAAGCAAAGACGGAGGGGAAAACTTTCTTTAAAAAAAAAAAAACTCAATACCTTTCTTTTTCTTTTGTTAACCACCACTGACACTCACCAGTCAATGCCAGAAAAAAAAAACACCTGACGTGCCATCTTTAAAACAGACAGAATTAAAGATGGCACATCTAACTCCATGGTCTGCAAGGGCCATACATACAGAATTTACGGTGGGAAAAAGTACATCTACAGTACTCATTCGTTGGTAAAAAATGTGTATAAAAATATTTCTTGTTCTCTCAAGATGCACATTAAGACTTTAAAATTTCTTTACTTTTTTAACAAAGGTCAGCCAAACAAATGTTCATAGTTTGCGTTTAGATGCTGAATCAGAAGAAAGTGCAGGCGAGTGGACGGTGAGGGCAGAGGCTGGAGACGCTAACGTGATTTAACAGCTAATATGTTTTTCTACCTTTACCATTGTTTATTTCCCAGGACAACCGCCAGCCAATTCTTTCTTGTTTTCTCTCTCTCTCTCTCTCTCTCCATCTCCATCCCTCTCTCTCTCTATTCCTTTCTCTCCCTCCGTCTCTCTCTTTCTCTCTCTCCCCTCCCTCTCCCTCTCTCTCCCTCCCCCCTCCCTCTCTCTCTCTGTCTCTCTCTGTCTCTCTCTCTCTCCCCCTCTCTCTCTCTTCCCCTCTCTCCCCCCCACCTCCCCCCCCCCCCTCTCCTCTCCCCCCCCTCCCCCCCCCCCCTCCCCCCCCCCCCCCCCCCCCCCCCCCCCCCCTCTCTCCCTCCCTCCCCTGCTCTTTCGCCCTCACCCCAGCGCTAAAAAGTTCAGCATGAGAAGAAACAGCATCAATTTTCTGCGAGGTGGATCAATGGAATCCTGTGGCTGAGGGCCAGGCAGGAAGTGTATGGGAAAGTGGCCTAAACTGCGCTCAGTGTGATTTTGCTTCTGACTTCCTCTAGCAAAAAAAAAACAACACTTCCCACACAGAAACCTTTCCTATTCTTTAATGTAAAATAGAAATATATATATATAGGGAGAGAGAGAGAGAAGAGGATAAAGGGAGAGAGAGATTGAGAGTATAATATATATATATATATATATTTATATTTATACACAACATCACAGGACGTCCAATTTGACCTTTTTTTATACTGAGGCGATGGATGTGTCAGGAGGGGGGGGGCAAAAATAAATAAAAAGAAATCAAATCCGGAATAAGATGTGAGCTGAGCACACGGCCACAGGGGTAAAGGTTGGCACACCTTGCATCACTTCTTTCCTCCACGCACCTCTCTGAATCCTAATAAGTCAAGTCTGTTTACCGCTGAGTCTGTCTTTTTTTCTTTCTTTCTTTCTTTTCTCCGCAAAGACAGGCTATGAAGCATGGGGGACATGTAAGTACTTTTGGAACATTAGTACGCCTCAGATGTTTTACTCAAACGTTGTTATATTACCGGGAGGGGAAAAAGAAAGAAAATATCCCTAACCACGCCAGTTGCTAAGTTGCATAGGATATGTTATGCATGTGTGAGCAATTTAGCTTGTGGATATGTTTGAAATGCTTTATGGAAATCTTATTATAATGCTAGGAAAATGTTATTGCAATGCTAGGAAACTGTTGGGATGCCTTGAATGTTGCGCAATTGTGCGAGTAAGTTGTACATTAGTACCAGTATTTCGAAAGGCTTCCCTGAAGTCCTTTCGTGTGTGTGTATGTGTGTGTGTGTGTGTATATGTGTGTGTGTGTGGATGGCTGGATGAACAGATGGAGGGATGGATGGATAGAGGCATCGACATACAGACAAACACATATAGATAGATAGATAGATAGATAGATAGATAGATAGATAGATAGATAGATAGATAGATAGATAGATAGATAGATAGATAGATAGATAGATAGCTTGGGTTGGGACTGAACATACCTGAGCGATGCATCAGGGGGACTCTGGTGTACTTGACCCCCAGGAAAGTGCGCAGGTCTTTGCTCGACTCCCCAAAGCCTCTCTCCCATAGACCTTTACACACACACACACACACACACACACACACACACACACACACACACACACACACACACACACACATACACACACACAAAGAACAGAAAAAAACAGACACACATACACATGACTCTGTCTGTCTCTCTCACTTTCTGTCTGCACACTTTCATCACACACACACACACACACACACACACACACACACACACACACACACACATACTCTTCTCATAGAGTAGGTCCTGAGTGAGCGAGCACCCAAATAAGCAGTGAACTATTCTGAGCCAAAGCACAGGGTCAATTATACACATTACACAAAGACACAAAGGAGGGCAGAGGAGGCACACACAATAGACACAGAGAGGCCTGCAGAGTGCAGACATGAGAGGGAGAGAGAGAGGGAGACAGAGAGAAAGAGAGAGAAGAGAAGAGAGGGAGAGAGAAAGAGAGAGAGAGAGAAGAGAAGAGGGAGAGAGAGAAAGAGAGACAGAGGGAGAGAGAGAGAGAGAGAGAGAAAAAGAGAGAAGAGAAGAGCGAGGGAGCAGAAAAAAGGGCATAAAAAGCCCAATGAAGATTGGGCGGGATGAAATAGGGAGGCCCAGAACGCATTATTACAGTCCATTAAACTCATTACGTGCGCTAACAAAGATGGGACTCGATAAAAGACACTATTAGTGCGGATTATGGGCACATGTGATTTTCCCGGTAGGTACGTGCTCGCTCTCCTCTCCCTCTGTCTCTCTCTCCATCTCTCGCTGTCTCTGTCTCTCTGTCTCTGTCTCTATTTCTCTCCCTTTCTCTCTCTCTCTGTCTGTCTCTCTCTTTCTCTCTCTGCCTCTCTCTGTCTCTCTCTCTCTTTCTCTCTCTCTTTCTGTCTGTCTTTTTCCCTCTCTGTCTGTCTCTCTCTATCCCTCTCTCTCGCTCTCTCTCTGTGGTCATTCCTCTCCTCATTCGTCCTTCCCGGATGGATGGATGGACAGACAGACGAGCGGACGGGCAGCGGACGAGTGGCCAGGCAGACAGGAACGGCAGACAGGAACGTACCCACAAAGCAGCAGAAATGAGTCGGGGTCACGCTCAGTGAGAGGGCTCTGAGGGTTTTACGACTGCATAGGGGTCAAGCCCAAGTTGTATTTCACCGTGTCAGAAATGTGTTCCATATGCTCCAGACAAAAGCAGGGTGACAAGATGGGGTCATCTCCTTGTGTCTCACCACACCAAAACAAGTAGGAGGCGGGCGGGAGGGAGGGAGGGAGGAGAGAGAGAGGGGAGACAGTGATCTTTGTTGTGTGGATTACTGACTGAATTACTGTTCTGTTTAAAACCCACATAGGCTGTGAATTATGTCTGTAAATTATGTCTGTGGTGTTTGCAAATAGTCTTCTTTTCCGCAAGCATTCTCCCCTGACCTGAGAGAAACTGCTAATGTGGCGCTTCTACGCTAGATGGAATTAAGATCACAAGGAATCGGCAAGCG
>CM059284.1:11132268-11139768 GCA_030347295.1 Setipinna tenuifilis
CACACACACACACCCACACACACACACGCACCCGCACACACACACACACACACTCCTGAAAAGACAGCGGTTCTTACTGTCCATGGTCACATACGTGGTCCAGAGAACACAGCAGTGTTTGTTGTTTAGCATCTAATAGCGTCTATTTGTCACTGTTACACCCACACACACGTGCACACATACCGTTCTGAGAATACACAGGTGTACAAGCATTTGGTACCACACACAGCTTTTTTGCCCATCTTTATGGCACGTGTAAGAGAGGGAGAGTTTAAGTGTCTCCACCTCGCCACGCACGCGAGCACACACTTTCATTAAGACAGCATTGCGGGGCTGGTGTTCATTAAAACACACAGTCGGGGGCTGGTTGGTAAGACACAGCCAATTCAACACAAAAGAAATTAAGTGAATAAACGAGCGAACGCCACCCTCTAATTCTGCCGCGTCCCTCCCCAGGAGGGCCGTGTTGTCAGCGAAGCCCTCCCTCCCCAGCACAGCCTCTTACCTTAAGAGCAACACTAACTACTTTTTACAACCCTTAAAATAATGTCTCCGAAAAAATCGTTTCGGTGGTGGTTCATTGACTCGTAACGGGGTGAACGGCCCTTTCTGAATGCGCTCTGCGGCCCCTTGGTGGGCCATAACCGCCACTGTGCAAGGTTGCAAAAGCGGGTCGCTCGTTTGTAGTTGGAATGAGACATAAAAAAGGACAATTCCGCTTCCAACCTGTAGGGTGACCAAAGAGGAAAAAAGTGCTTTAGTGTTGCTTTAAATCTCAGAGTGCTGGTTGAAAACACAACACAGTGGTTGAAGCACACATACTTAAACCGGCAAATGCCTCTACCCTGTCTTTCCCTTCTTACTAATAACTCCCAATTTCCTGTCTCCGTTTTTTCACCGTCCTATCCAACTGAAACTATTAAAATCCAAATGAAGGTATAAAAGGCTAAAAAAGTATACTTTAAAGAAAGGATAACATCCCCACACACTGCTCCCCAGGTGGCACCGTCATGGCTGCCTTGCCCTGCTCAGGTGTGTGATGGGTTAGTGGCAGAGCTGAACATTTCCCCACTGAGGTACTAATAAAGCAATTATACCTCAATCATTATTATCATGTGACGCTAACTACACTTGAGCAGGAGAAGACTAGAGGGCCTTACCTCCAGCCTCTTACTAGAGTCAGAGTCTGTTTTATTGGTCAAGAATACTTACATATACATGGAATTTTGACTCTGGTAGATGTTAGTATGTCTGTGAAGATTTTCATACATCCAGGTCATGTTAGTCAAAAAGAGGCTAAGTTGTAAGCAACTGGACTTCTTTTAGTAGCTTGAAGATGTTTCACCTTTCATTCAAAAGGCTTCTTCAGTTCTGATGGTATGATGGTAGGGAACCAACACAATACAATAAAATACAATACAATAGACAAACAGAAATATGTAGACTCATACTGTGCAATAGAGACAACAATATACATGTAGTAAATGCAATATGTGTCTATATGCAATAACATACATATAGGCACATAATATACTAGTGGGACAAAATACACAAGTAGAACATTATACAAATGGGGCCTTGTCCTTGTATATTTACCTTTAAATCTCAGCGCGTTGGCCAGGATGAGAGCTCCACTCTGGGCCTGGGGCTCCTTGCTCAGCTGGGCCACCTTGTCTGCCCCCGTGGCCCCCAGCGCCCAGGTGTGGAAGGTGGCCGAGTCGGGCTTCTTGCCCCCCGAGCCCAGGGCCACGTGGTTCAGCCCCAGTGCCCCGCCAGTCATTCTGGCCCTCTTCAGAAAGTTCTGGTCCAGTGCAGCGACCTGCTTGGTGAACAGGGCGGAGGCAGCTCGCAGGGTGTACGCCGTGTTGTTGGCCTCCAGTGCAGACCTCAGCGCCTGGGGGAAGTTTGCTGTTGCTGGTGGTGCTGCCCCCTGCTGGCTGGAGGACCTCAGCAGCCTCTGGATATGCCCTGCCGTGGCGCCTCTGGAAGCCTCACCCAGAGCCTCCATTGAGGCCGCCAGCACCAGAGGAGAGAAGAGAGCGTTGGTCTTCTGGCCGCCATCATCGTCATCTCCGGAGCGTAGGGCACGGTACAGCTGAAGCCCCAGGGACCAGCTAGCGTGGTGGTGGCCGAAGGGCTGGGCTGCTGCTGCTGCTGCTGCTGCGGCTTTGGGGAGGTCCTTGGGGAGAGAGGGCTTGACCCCAAGGACCAGCACAAGCAAGAGGAGGGGGAGTGTGAGGAATCCGGACACAGCGGGCGGCAGCATGGCAGTGCTGTGAGAACAGGCAGGGCGGTCGTGAGAACACAAGCAGATGACACACAGTCAGAGAGTCAGAGAGAGAGAGAGGGAGACGACACCACACGGCAGCACCGCGGGCAAGGTCACGGGCTTAAATCTCTGTTTACATCTTCAGAAAGAAAGCATGCATTATTCACGCGGTAAACTAAACAGCGAGGCCACGTTCTGTGTTTTGGGACGCCTCGTCTCACCCGGCTGGTTATATATTCAATGTCATTTAGAAATAGTGTCGCCTGGATTCCATGGCACACAACTTGAGGGTTAGACTCACTTATAGTACGCGTTTTTCAGGGATAATATGTCTTAATACCGAAGGACTGCCTTCAGGAGGAGGATAAAGGAATACTGGCGGATGTAGGCTAATCATTTAACCGTTCGGAGAGGCGGATACTTTGTTCTTGCAAATGAATGACAGGCACTTTATTTCCACATCTGTTTTGACATAAAGCAGCCTTAAAAGACTCGCAGCACTCTAGCTGAGATTTCTAGCCGAAAAGCGGGCGCCAAGTCTTTTAATCTATAGCAGAGAGCTTAGAATAATAATTAAATCGCCAGTCTTGCAGCTAAGCAGAGCGAATCATGTCTATTCATTCAACAGGCTACAACCTTGACATCACTGCAAATCAGTTAAACGCCTGAGATGCTGCTGCTGCTGCTGTTGGAGTAGGTGCGTGCGTTGAAGGGCGAACAGAAAGTGAGAGATGTCGGTTTAAATTTACCGTAAATTAATTAAAACGGTCCCCGCTTGCTCCTCCGACCACGTCCAGGGGCTGCGTGCACAAGGAAAAAGGGGGCTTATTTTTCTCCACGTGGCATAGGAAGTTCTTTCCTAGTGCTTTTCCTGAATGCCTTACGCCAGATCCTTCTGCTCCAGCCCGGGCGATTTTCTAGAAAATTTCTGTCATTCCACACTGTGTGCCGGAGGCAACTTGAGCGTAACGCTAAACATCTGTGGAATGGGAAGACATTTTCTTCCCGCAAACTCTTGTTGCCACATTCATTACAGCATTACACCATTATGGCAAACCTCATTTGTTGGCCGATGTTTTGTCGCAATGAAGTTATGATTTAGAGAGAAAGCTTAGATCCGGAGGAGGGCCTGTGTATGTGTATATTTGAGGGTGCACTTCCCCGACTGGCCTGGTGGGGTCGCCAGCGCACTGCAGCGTGTCGGCGCTTTGTGTGGTCGGGCTCTCCCTCACTTCCAGCCACCGAGCCGGAGGATCATATTGTTCTTTCCGCGTCCCTCGCGTCCATCATCATTCTCTTCCACTCCGCTTTGCTCTCGTATTTCTCCTCCACGTCTGTGCCTTTCAACGAACTGGACATTTGGAAAGAAACTTGTTTAACATTTACAGAGAATATGCCATTAGCCTAAGTCAAACACCAGTACGAATCATTAGACCAGTTGAAATGAAGCTGTCAGACAATCGACCCGACGTACAGATAGTCCAAAAATGGCCGAAGGAGGAATCAGGAGTTGGGGATGGGAGCTGATAAGTGTGGAGGTCTGCCAACGCATCCCCAGCTCTCTGAACATGACAAGTCATAGAATGAGCCAATTATTTCCACTCCCGCTAATCAATAACGCACTTGGAGAGATAGCCATCAGCTCAAAACCGCCCAGAGCACTTTAAGTGCACACACACACACACACACACACACACACACACACAGCAAACACACTCACACAGAGCAGGAGAGACAGTGCTGGCTCCTGGTCAAACCACAGCTGTCAACGCCAATACACAGCATCCTAACGCAAACAGACACACACACTTAGTCGAACAAGCGACAAGCATGTATGTGTACTTGTGGACATACCCTATTCTCAAGCCTTTTCCCTTGCATTACGCTCCCCGTCAGTCACAAGAAGACAGAGACACACACACACACACATACACAACGAGACACACACACACAAACTAAAATATATCCTACACACAAACTGAACAAAAGACACACATAAATACACACTTCAACACGCTCTGTGAAACACACACACACAATGCTGATCCTACCCTAACTGGTCAGGGGGGGAGCTGTTTGTTTGATTGAACCACTGGTGGGAACGTGCCTCTGTGTCTGTGTGTGCGTGCCAGTGTGTGTGTGTGTGTGTGTGTGTGTGTGCGTGTGTAATCGGAGAGGTCCTAAGCAGCGCCGTGGGACCCGTAGCCTGAAGGCCTCTCCGAGCGCATCACAGTCAATGGTCCCCATAATGAGGAGCGACACACACGAGCAGCACAGGTGATTCATCCGAACAGGGCCGCGCAACGTCTAAACGAGTCCCCGGGGAAACGAGCGGGACGGGAACATGAGAGAAAAGCCCTGAAAATTGAGAGAAAAGTACATTTTCTTTTTTTTCGCCCCTTCTTGGCGTTTTGTCTTTCCTTTTGTTTTCTTTTTTTTCAAACTGTGTGTGTCATCTGAACATGTTCTCTTACCCCCTTTTTTTCCCCCTGTCTAAAAGAACCCCAATCTGCACGCACACACCCGCCCTGAACACACACACACGCAAACACTAATTCTCTCCCTCATTCTCTCGAGTGTGCACACACAGACACACACATTTTATCCCTCGTTTTCTATCTCGCACACATTCTCTTTCTCTCTCTCTCCCACACACACACACACACACAGACACACAGACACACACACATTCTCTCCCTTGTTTTCTCTCTCACACACATTCTCTACCTTTCTTTCTCCCACATACACGCTCACACACACATTTGCTTCCTTGTTCTCTCTCACACACACATTCTCTCCCTCCCCACACACACACTCACATACACACACGCACACACACATTCTCTCCTTCGTTCTCTCTCACACACGCACACACACACATACACACACACATACACACATTCTCTTCCTCTCTCTCCCACACACATACGCACACACACACACAGTCCCACACACACACGGCATAATCCCACCACCAGGCCCCTCCAGCCATGCCTGGCCCCCTGCCTGACCCCCTGACTGGGATAACCTGCTGCACTCTGGGCCCTGTGAACCAGCGCCTCCACACCTCCACACCTCCGCACCTCCGCACCTCCGCAGTCCGACCAGCGTCCCCCGCGAGCCATGGAGCTCGCCTGCATGCATACCAGATGTCTGTGTGTGTGTGTGTGTGTTTGTGTGTGTGTGTGTGTGTGTGTGTGCGTGTATGGGCCCGGCTCGCCTTCCACAGTTTAGACGTGAGCCGTCAGGCCATCTCCGCCGCCTTTCAAACACTATTTGCGGTGCTTGGCGCCGCTCTGTTTTAAATGGCTCAGCCCGGGGCTACACGGGGCCACTGCACAGCTGCATTTCCACACCGTATGCATAAACATGCGCACAAGCTCTCTCGCGCTCAGTCTCTCTCTCACACACACACACACACACACACACACACACACTTACTCCTTGTAACGGTGCGGTAGCCCGTTACCATTTTTACACCACAGTTTATCACTAAAATACGACACGACACGTTTTTAAACACAGCCTTTTATTTCTTTTAAACCCACACGTGAGCATGCAGCTGGCAGTCACGGAAGAACAGCATCTGCAACACAACAAATACACACCGTCAATAAAACTGTTCTTACCGTCAGGAGTTGCCAACTGAGCTAAGAACTTTGGACATGGCTAACATTTTTCATTTGGCAAACAATAGCAAACAAACCGGACAAGTGAGCTAAACAGCATGGCTTACCTTGGAGGTGTTCGTTGACTTCCTGACTCGACCAAAAGACCCGACGGTAGCTCCCGAGGGACAATTATACCTTGCGTGTTGCACCAGTGTGTGGGGAAAGAGGGGTGTTTGTGTGTCGGTGTATTTTATAACTGTTTGTGATGTATGTGGTGTATGTATTTTTAAACCGGACTATTTATTATCTTTATATATAGTATTTATATATATTTTTGTACTGGTTTTTAGCGTTTTAACCTTGATTGATTTTGCACATGATATGGTTTTACCCGTGGGCTAGAAAACCCAGGGGAAAGCCCCATGCAGTCAGAGTTGGTTGAGGTGAGCTACAGAACACTTGTAATAACCAGAGAGAAAGAGCACGAAGTTTTGCAGTTATTTCTATTATTGAATTTCCTTTGTTACCTTTTGAAAAGTTTTTGTTTAGCTTGAATAGTTTAATTTTGATTGATTATTTCGTTTGGAGTTTTTCTTTTTTTGTTTCTCTGGACGACAATTTTCCTGTTTTGAGAAGGAAAATAAAAACAGTTTCTGGCTTGAAACATCGACTCCCTGTCCTGCCTTCCAGGCCGTGAGGTTAGCCCGGCAACATTTGGTGTCAGAAGTACTCGTGACATTTGCTGTCAGAAGTACTCGTGACATTTGCTGGTACGACCAGAAAGCCAGGGGGAGAACATTTGAGCCGGGACAGAAGGTGCTGTTGTTGCTGCCCACTGACGAGAGCAAGCTGTTGGCTAAGTGGCATGGGCCATATGACATCATCAGGAAGGTGGGAGATGTCACGTATGAGGTCTCTATGCCTGAGCGTGGCAAAAAGAAGCAGACCTTCCACGTGAACCTCCTGAAGGAGTACCACGAGAGAGACCAGGTGGAGATGCAGCTGTTTGTCCGGGCTGTGGCTGAAGAGGAGGAGCCTGATGAGCAGTTCTTTCCTGTGGAGCCAAATACTGGAACAGTGGACCTGTCACATCTGGAAGACCATCAGCAGGACCAGATGAGGGCGCTGCTGGATCCAGACATATTCCAGGAGAGGCCAGGACGAACAACACTTGTGGCGCATGACATCATCTTGAAGCCGGACTCAGTCCCCCAGAGGAGGAGCTATCGGGTGCCAGAACGCCTGCTTCCAGCACTGAAGGAGGAGCTGGATGTGATGCTGTCACTTGGCATCATTGAGCCGTCGTGCAGTGACTGGTGCAGCCCGGTAGTACTTGTCCCAAAGAAGGATGGCAGCATCAGGTTCTGCATTGACTTTCGACAGGTCAACGCGTTGAGCAAGGTGGACCCTTACCCAATGCCCCGGATAGATGACCTGGTAGAACGCCTGGGGAAGGCAAGGTACATCACCACCATCGATCTGTCCAGAGGGTATTGGCAGGTGCCATTGAGTCCACGGGCGAAGGAGATAACAGCGTTTCGTACCCCGCATGGAATGTACCACTTCAATATGATGCCGTTTGGACTGCAGGGAGCCCCAGCCACATTTCAAAGGCTCATG
>CM059284.1:11149768-11152268 GCA_030347295.1 Setipinna tenuifilis
AGAGGAGAGCGTGCTGCTGGGCCACGCTACAGCAATGTGTGTGTGTGTGTGTGTGTGTCTGTGTGTGTGTGTGTGTCTGTGTGTGTGAGAGTGAGGGGTATGTGTATGTTTGTGTGAGTCTGTGTGTATGTAGGTGTGTGTGTGTGTGTGTGTGTGTGTATAGGTGTGTGTGTGTTTGTTATATGCGTGTGTGTGTCTGTGTGTTATGTATGAGTATCTGTGTGTTATGTTTGAGTGTTTGTGTGCCTGTGTGTGTGTGTGTGTGTGTGTGTGTGTGTGTGTGTGTGTGTGTGTGGACGGGTAGATGGACTGGGAGGCGGCGGGTGGAAAGAGGATACTCTGTGTTACATTATGTGGCTCTCTGATGCGAACAGACATGTTTGTGCGGGTGGGCGTGTGTCTGATTATAAATGTGTGTGTGTGTGTGTGTGTATGTCTCTGATTGTAAGTGTGTGTGTGTGTGTGGGTGTGTCTTTGTCTGTACAAGTACATGTTCTCGTAGTCTCAAGTGTGTGTACATCAGTGTATCTACAACAAATTTCCATTTAAAATGTGTACAACACCAAATGTGTACTGTACAGTACATGGCAGTGAATTAAATGTGTGTGTGTGTATGCGAGTTTCTGTGTGTGTGCCTGTGTGTGTGTGTGTGTGTGTGTGTGTGTGTGTGTGTAAAAGATTACTGTAAGTGTGTGCGTGCTCCACTCCTCGTCCTTAGGAAGGTGATTCCCAGTGCCAGAATCTCAGGTGGCAGCCATGAAGCACCATCATCTCAGCTCCTATTTTTAGAGCACACACACACACACACACACACACACGCATGCACACGTACACACACACACACGCACACACACACACACACACATATGCGCACACACACACACACACACACACACACACACACACACACACACGCACAGGCGCACACACACGCACGCACACACAGGTGGCTTCATCTCAGCACCATAAGCCAAGGGCACACAAATACACACACAAACACACACACACTGCTGTAAGCCAATGACATGCTAACAATCCTGTCGTGCAGTGACACTTTGTGTTCAGATTAGTTACTCGACAGGGAAAATAACGCATGAAAATCAGTGGCACACACACGAACACTAACACACACACACACACATAAACACACACAAACATGCAAACATGCATAAATACGCACACAAACACACGAAAATCAGAGGTACACACACTAACACACACACACAAACATGTATACACACATGCACACAGAGAGAACAAAGCACATTAAAAAATCAGAGGTACACACACACACACACACAGATATTCATTCACACACATACACACACACACACTGACCAAAGCCCACACAAGTCAGTGGTGAATGAATAGAATGGCAGAGCTCAGCCGTGTCAATTCCAAACGTCTCCATCTCCGCTTGGTCATGTCTGTGTGTGTGTGTGTGTGTGTGTGTGTGTGTGTGTGTGTGTGTGTGTGTGTGTGTGTGTGTGTGTGTTTGTGTGTGCCTGTGTCTGTGTGTCTCATTCTTACTCATCGCATACAGAACATTCCACCTGACTGTGTGTGTGTATGTGTGTGTATGTGTGTGTGTGTGTGTGTGTGTGTGTGTGTGTGTGTGTTTGTGTGTGTGTGTGTACCTGTGTGTGTGTCATGGAGCCTGCTCTGTCCTGTGAGTGGAATGTTTGAGAGTGTGTGTGTGTGTGTGCGTGTTTTCTGGGAAGGTGGTGGGTGCGCTTTACAAACAGATATTGTTTCAAACAAAAGAAAGAATGGGGGGAAAGAACAGAGAAATGAGGGAGAAATGGAAGAGGTGGATGAAGAAAAAAAAAGAAGAGAGATGGAAAGAGCCAGAAAGGCAGAGGGTGGAGAGAGGAGGATAGAGGGAGAGGGAGCTGGACAGGAGGGGAAAAAAAAGAAAAGAGATGAACTCATAAAAGTGAATAAGTAATAAATAGAGAAAATGAGATGATGGTTGGATGAGAGAGGAGAACAAGGAGAGACTTAAAGCAATACTATGAAATTCTGCCTTTACTTACCTCGGTGGACATGACTACTTTCGTATTTTCCGGTTACTTTGATCAGTTGAGTTGAAAACCCATGCAAAGGGTGAGGAGAAGGGAAAAGAATCAATTTTTACGAGAGTGTTCGTTTACTCTCTATTGAGAAAAAGCACTCAGAGTTGCATAGTATCTCTTTAACGTTACAAAAACCGAGTGACACTTAATGGCAATAGTCATAAACATGAATAAAGTGTCATTGATCTTTATGATATGTGTCATGTCATGTTTATAACATGGTCATGTCACTCTTATGTAGTCACCTTCAAATGAAATGTTACCCAATTTTCCCACATTTTGAGCTGTGTTCCATGAGCGACTACTTCTGGTATGAACTCTCAAATTTATTCTTGTTGGTAGTATATGATCCTGCAAAGGAGAAATACACACACACCTGTCGTTCCCACTAGCCGTTCAGGCTACACATTATGTGCTTCAGTGGT
>CM059284.1:11159768-11164768 GCA_030347295.1 Setipinna tenuifilis
GGTGGTGTCGGCCGTGCAGTGGGTCTGTGTGTATGTGTGTGTCTGTGTGTGTGTGTGTATATGTGTGTGTGTGTGTGTCTGTGTGTGTATGTATATGTGTGTGTGTGTGTGTGTGTGTGTGTGTGTGTGTGTGTGTGTGTGTGTAGAGAGATGTGCATACAGAGAGGGGTGTATTTATGGTGCAGGGGCCAGTGTGTGAGGGGAGGGAGATTTAGGGCGGCCTGTAAACACAGAGAGTAAAGCACATTTAAATGTTTTATTGGGGGCTGTGGCGTTCTTTATTGTGGGCTCATTACATGCAATAAGTCTGAGTGAAAATAACGTTTCTAAATCAGAAGGGGAAATCCCACTGGGGCAGAGGAGAAGAGGCGGTAGGGCAGAGGCAGCCTCAGTGTGTGTGTGTGTGTGTGTGTGAGTGTGTGTGAGGGTGTATATGTGTGTGGGAGTGTGTGTGTGTGTGTGTGTGTTGGAGTGTGTGTGTGTGTGTATGCGTGTGTGTGTGCGTGTGTGTGAGAATGTATATGTGTGTGGGAGTGTGCGTGTGTGTGTTTGTGTGTGCATGTGTGCAAGAGTGTATATGTGTGCGTGTGTGTGAGAGTGTATATGTGTGTGTGCATGCATCTGTGTGTATGTGTGTGGATGTCTGTATGTGTTTATGTGTATGTCTGTGCGCCTCTGTACATTTTATGTGTTTGTGTGTGTGTGTGTGTGTGTGTGTGTGTATGTGTGTGTGTGTGTGTGTGTGTGTGTGTGTGTGTGAGGCAATCTGGGGTAAAGCAGTAACAGTGGATTTGTGGAGACGGCGATGAGAGGGAGGAAGGAAGGGAGGATTAGACACATGTGATATACAGTATGTGCTTTCCTGCCACCTCCCTCCCTCTCTCCCTCCCTCCTCTCTCCCCTCTCTCTCCCTCGTTCTCTCCCTCTCTCTCTCCCTCCCTCTCTCCCCCTCATTCTCTGCCTCCCTCTCTCCCTCCTGTCACCTCACCTCCCTCTTTCCCTCTCTCTCTCCTTCTCTCTTTCCCTCTCTCTCCCTCCCTTTCTCCCTCCACCCCCTCTGTCTCCCTTTCTCCCTCTCTCTTTCTCTCTCCAGCTCTCTCTGTTTCCCTCTCTCTTTCTTTCCCTCTCTCCTCTGGATCTCCCTCCCTCTATCCCTCCACCTACCTCTCCCTCACTTCTCTTCTAACCATCACCACACTTATCCTTCCCTCTTTCCCCCTCTCTCTCTATTCCTCTCTCTTTCTCTCCTTGTCTCTCTCTCTCTCTCTATTTCTCTCCCTACATTCGCTACTGTAACCACCAAACCTACCTCTCTCTCTCTCTTTCTCCCTTTTATTCCTCTATCCATCTCCACACTTCTCTTTCCCTCCTTCCCTCCCTCTATCCCTCTCTCCCCCACCTGTATGTGTTTCTGCTGCACTCCTCCATCACTGAGCGAGGGAAAGAGAGAAGAGAGAAGAGAAGAGAGGGAGAGAGAGAAGAGTTGTTATTAACAGAGTGAGGTCTTCTGTCAAGTCAAAGCTACTATGTTTACCATATCTTTTTAAAAAATACATTAAAAAATACATTTACTACAGTGAAGTACAAAAATAATTATAATAAAAAAAGACAATACAATACTGTGTTGTGGGTAAATATGGTCATAATAAATTTAGATGAGGAATTAAAGACAATGATAAGGAAATAAACAAACATTAACCGATAAAAGAGAATACTACTAGTTAAAAAGAATAAAAACAAAATAAAACAGATGTACTGTGTACACTAAAAAAATGTCATAAAAGAGCAGGAATTAAAAGTGATGGATGAGGAAACGGAATAAAACGACAATAAAACACAATTATCTCCTCCTTTGCGCTCTTCTCTGTCTCTTCTCTCCTAAGCCTCTTGGCCTTGGGTGTTCTTCTTCTCCCCTCCTTTCTCATCCCCGCTTCCTCCTCCTCCTCCTCTCTCTTTCCCTCTCCTGCTACACTCCCCACCACTAAATGAGGCAGAGGGAGGGAGAGAGGGAGGGAGGGATGGATGGGTGGGTGGAAGGAGGGAGGAATATTTAGCTGTTATTTACAGTATGAGGTCGCTCCTTTCCACCTTCTCTCCCTCCCCTCTCCGCCTCCCCTCCCTCCCCTCTCCCTCCCCTCTCCACCTCCTCTCCCCTCTCCCCCCCTCTCCCTCCCCTCTCTGCACCTAAAACACTTGGCCTCGGGTGCTCTCTCTCTCTCTCTCTCTCTCTCTCTCCCTTCCCTCCTCCTCCTCCTCCTCCTCCTTTTTTTTCTCCTCCATCGCTCCACTCCTCTTTTTTTATCCACATATGTCCTCCCATCCCATTCGTGGTGTATTATATCGCCTAAATGATTTGCTAAGCCACTTGGCCTTGGGGTCTCAGTCTCACCTCCCCCTCCTCCTCCCCCCACATTCCTCCTCCTACTCCTCCTCCTCCTCCTCCTCCTCTATCCTCCTACATTCCACTCTTCTCTTCTCCCCCCCTATAAGTGTGCCTAGTCCCATTCAGAGTGCATTAAAACCACCTAAACTATTTGCTGAGCCACTTGGCCTTGGGTATAGGGTCTTCTTCTCCTCCCTATCTCTCCTCCTCCTCCTCCTCCTCCTCCAATCCCATCTCTCCTCTCCTGTCCTTTCTCCCACAACCCTCTATCCCTCTATCCCATTCGGGGTGTATTAAAGCAACACTAAAACACTTTTCATCTTTAGTTGCCCTATAGGTTAAAAGTGGAACTGTCTTTCGTTGTGTCTCATTTCAGCTACAGATTGGAGCGGCTCGCTTCTGCAAACGTGCATAGTGCAGTTATAGCTCATGGAGAGATGCAAAACAAATTGTGTCGTTTACCCTGTTACAAGTTGACGAACCACTAAAATAATTTTCGAAACATTCTTTTAAGGTTAAAAAAACTGCTTAGTTTTGCTTTAAAACCAACTAGCGTACAGAGAGACATTTTGATGCAAAACCAGTTAAAAAAACAACCTTTAGAAGTTCACATACTCAAACCAAAGTTTGATGGGAGCTGAATTGGTCTATTTTCACAGTGATAGCTTCTTTTTTACCAGGTGTAGCATTGTTTTGAGTGGAACAGAAGGGAAGTAGCTAGTAACAGGCGATATGTCGATAATGCTAACGCTAACTAATTTGCTAAGCCACTTGACCTTGAAGTCTCAAGCTTCCTCCCTTTCTCTCCTCTTCTCCTATCTCCCTCCAATCTCTTCCTGTTACACCTCCTCCTCCTCCTCTTCCTCCATCACTCTATCTCTCTACTTCTCTCTCTCCTCCCATCTCTCCACTCCTCTCTCCCTGCGTGTGTCTTCTGTCCCATTGTGAGGTATCTATTACAGTAAGCTGCCTTAATGGTTTGCTAAGCCACTTGGCCTAGGGTTTTCCGGCTCCCTCCCTGTTCTCTCCCTCCCCTCCCCCCTCCTTCTCTTTCTCTTACACCTCCTCAACCTTTAAATCCTCCTCCTCCTCCTCCTCAGTCTCCTTCTCTCCACTCCTCTCTCTCTCTCACTACATATGCACCCTATCCCATGCGGAGCATATTAAAGTCGCCTAAATGATTTGCTAAGCCACTTGGCCTTGGGGTCTCTAACTCCTCTCCCATCTCTCTCCTCCTCCTCCTCCTCCTCTTCCTCCCTCCTCCTCCTCCTCTTCCTCCCTCCTCCTCCTCTTCTTCCTTGGCTTCTATCTCTCCACTCCTCTTTCTCTCTCTGCATGGGTCCCCCTATCCCATTCTGGGCGTATTAAAGTCGCCTAAATGATTTGCTAAGCCACTTGGCCTTGGGGTCTTTCCTCCTCCTCTTTCTCCCTCCTTTTCCTCTTCCTCCTCTTCCTCCCTCCTTCTCCTCTTCCTCCTTGGCTTCTATCTCTCCACTTCTCTCTCTCTGTCTCTCTCTCTGCATGTGTCCCCCTATCCCATTCGGGGCGTATTAAAGTCGCCTAAATGATTTGCTAAGCCACTTGGCCTTGGGTGTGTGGGCGCGCAGGCAGGGGGGAGGAGAGAGAAGGACGGAAATAATTTACAAGCCACTGATTAGGCTAATTAGGACTTTGATTAAGCACTTTAATTAGGAACAACCAGATCTTCTTCTGGACGATAGTGAGAGAGAAGAGAGAGAGAGAGAGAAAGAGAGAGAGGGGGGGGGGGGTGAGAGACATAAAGAGACAGAGAGAGAAAGAGAGAGAGAGAGGAAGGAGATAGTGAGTCAGAGAGGGAGAGAGAGAGAGCGAGAGAGCGAGAGAAGGGCAGATGGGAGTGGAGTGGTCATGATGGGTGTGTGTGTGTGTGTGTGCATGTGTGTGTGCACATGTGTGTGTGTGTGTTTTTTGGGGGGTGTGTGTGTCTTGATGCACTGCACTGATGCGTGTACAATGGGGCAGCACCTTTGGAACTCTGGGAAATGGAGTCACCTGTGTGCTTCCATGGTGACACAGAAGGCCCAGTCACCCTGTGGCTCTGCATGCCCCCACCCCACTGCCCCGCTCTCTCCATCTTTACTCCTTCCCCTCATCTACCGTTTACTCTCTCCTCTTCTCTTCTCTTTCTTCTCTTCTTCTTACTCCTTTATTCTCTCCATTTACTATCTCTGTCTTTTATTGTTTTATTTTCTCCTGTACACTGGCTCTGTTTTCTCTTCCTCCTCTTTCTTATTCTCTTATTCACTTATTTACTTACTCTTTTACTCACTCTTCCTTTTTTCTCATTCCCCCTTGCTATTTTTTCTCTCCTTTGCTTTCACCTGTTCTCTCTCTTTTTCTTTTTTCCCTGTCCTTTTATTCTCCTCTCTTCTCAATCTCTCTCTTCTGCTCTGTCCTTTATTCATTTACTCTCCTCTCCTCTTTCTCCTTTTCTCTCTCTGTACTTTACTCTGTTCTTTAACTCTCTCTTTTATTCTTTCCTCCCTCCTTTCCTCTTCTCCTCCCTCCTTTCCTCTTT
This sequence comes from Setipinna tenuifilis, assembly GCA_030347295.1. Lineage (NCBI taxonomy): Eukaryota > Metazoa > Chordata > Actinopteri > Clupeiformes > Engraulidae > Setipinna > Setipinna tenuifilis. The sequence goes on from CM059284.1 coordinate 11,164,709, forward strand.
CTTATCCTGTGTCATCTGCTCACAGCGGCCATCTCTCTGTGCTCTCCTCTGTCAGTTTAT
>CM059284.1:11179768-11182268 GCA_030347295.1 Setipinna tenuifilis
TTTCTCTCTCTCTCTCTTTCACCACTAATCACTCACTACTCTCCTGTCTTTTTCTCTCTCCTCTCTCTCTCCTTCTAGATTTTTCTCCTTTCTCTCTCTCTCTCTCTCTCTCTCTCTCTCTCTCTCTCTCCCTCCTTCTCCCCCTCACCAATAACCACTAACTACTTTCCTTTTTCCTTTTTTCTGTTCCTCTCCTCTTTTCCTCTCCTCTCTTCCCTCTATCCCTCAATCCCTCTCTCTCTCTTGGTCTCTTCTTCTTGTCTCTCTGTTTCTTGCCATCTCACGTTCTTTCTGCTCGCTCGGCAACCCAGGCGTCCTTGTGATCCCAAACAAAAGGCTGAATTATTGAATTGGCTTACAGGGAGGTGGCGTGTGCAATGCATCTGTTTCTGTCGGAGGGAGGCGGAGGGGAAGCAAATATTGACATGTAATTCTCCCTCTTCTGTCTCCTCTCTTTTTCTTTCTCTCTCTCTCTCTTTCTTTTTTTACTCTCACCGTCTTTCTCCCTCTCTGTCTGTCTTCTCTCTCTCTTTCTTTTTTTCTCTCACCATCTTTCTCCCTCTCTCTCTCCCTCTCTCTCTCTTCTGCACTCTCTCTGTCTTCCTCCCTCTCTCTCTCTCTCCTGCACTCTCTCTGTCTGTCTTTCTCCCTCTCTCCCTCTCCTTCTCTCTCTCTTCTGCACTCTCTTCTGCTTTGCTCTCTTTCGACCGCTTTTTTATGCATCTGTTCCCACCTCTCCTCTCCCTCTCCTTATTGCACAGAGAAGAGATCGCTAACACAAGGGAGCTACAATGGGACTAAATGAAATATTTTTTCCCCCTCATCTCCCCCTCTCTCCCTCTTTCCCACTCTCTCTCTCTCCCTCGCTTTCTTTCTTTCTCTCCCCCTTATCTCCCCCCTCTCTCCCTCTTTCTTTCTCTCTCCCCCACTCTATCCCTCTCCCTCTCTCTCCCTCTCTTCTTTTCTTTCCCTCTCTCTCTCCTTCTCTCTCTCTCTCTCCCTCTCTCTCTCCCATCTCCTGCTCTCCCCTGTGAGAAAGCACAGCCCTTTCCAGCAAGGCAAATAAGCATTAGTGAAGGTGCGAATGAGGGAGCGAGGGAAAGGGGGAGGCTGAAAAGAAATGAAAATAAGAAAAGGTCATTTTTTTTTTTTGTTTTTTTTTTAATATCCTCTCCCTCCTCATTTCCCTTACCCTCCCTTCCTACCACCCCCCTCTCTTTCTTTCCCTCTTTCTTTCTATTTTCTACACTAAAGTACAAGACTGGAGAAAGAGACAGAGAGAGAGAGAGATGGAGAGAGAGAGAGAGAAAGAGAGAGAGAGAGAAGTCATAGGTGCTCTAACGGAGGAGTATTTGCAGGCTGGTAATATCTGCTGGTAAGTTTTCTTATTGTGCAGTCTTATTTATCTTCTAGATAGGGGAGAGGGGGGGGGGGGGTAAGGGGAGGGGGGGCAGTAGAGGAAGAGTAAGAGAATGGAAGGGAGGGAGTTAGAGATGGAAAGACAGAGAGAGAGGTAAATGAAAGAGAGAGAAGGAAAGACAGAGTGAAATGAGAGAGATAGAAAGAAAGAGAGAGAGGAAAATGAGAGAGATAGAAGGAAAGAGAGAGAGTGAAATGAGAGAGATAGAAAGAAAGAGAGAGAGGGAGGGAGGGCCAAAGGAAAGAAGTTGGAGATGGAGAGAGAGAGAGAGTTGGAGATGGAGAGAGACAAAGAAACATTATAAGAGACAGCAACAAAGTGAGGGAGAGTGTGAGTTGGAGATGGAGCGAGAGAGAGAAACAGACTAGGAGAGAGAGGGAGAGAGTGAGTGGGATAGAGGAAGAGAGAGAACATTGGAGATGGAGAGAGAGAGAAACAGACTAGGAGAGAGAGAGCGAGAGAGTAAGCGGGATAGAGGGAGAGAGACAGCATTGGAGATGGCAGAGAGAGAGAGAAACAGACTAGAAGAAAGAGCAAGAGAGTGAGCGGAATAGAGAGAGAGAACATTGGAGATGGCAAGAGAGAGAGAGGAAGAGAAGCAGACTAGGAGAGAGAGAGCTAGAGTTTGTAGGGCTTTATTCAGAGCTAATTTCCTGATTGGGGATCTAGGCGTAGCGTAGCTGCTGAGATATGGCCATCTCTGAGTGGCGAGAGAGAGAGAGAGAGAGAGAGTAAGAGAAACAGACTAGGGGAGAGAGGGTGTGAGAGAAACAGACTAAGGGAGAGAGAGAGAGAGAGTAGGGCTAATTTCTTCATTGGGGTGCTACACGTAGCGTAGAGTGGCATGGCGTGGTATCTGCTGAGATATGGCCATCTCTGAGTGATAGAGAGAGAGAGAGAGAGAGAGAGAGAGAGAGAGAAACAGACTAGAAGAGAGAGAGAGAGAGAAATAGAGAGAGAGAGAGAGAAAGAGTAGGGCTCTATTCAGAGTTAGGCGTAGCGTAGAGTGGCGTAGCGTGGTAGCTGCTGAGATATGGCCATCTCTGAGTGGTAGAGAGAGAGAGAGAGAGAGAGAGAGAG
>CM059284.1:11192268-11197268 GCA_030347295.1 Setipinna tenuifilis
GGTGTGATATGTCTGTGTATATGTGTGTGTGTATGTGTGTGTGGGTGTGTGTGTGTGTGTGTGTATGTATCTGGTGTGATGTGTGTCTGTGTGTGTATCTGGTGTGATACCTGTATGTGTGTATGTATCTGGTGTGATATGTGTGTGTGTGTGTGTATGCGTGACGTGTGTGTGTGTGTGTGTGTATGTGTGTGTGTATCTGGTGTGATGTGTGTGTGTGTGTGTGTGTGTGTGTGTGTGTGTGTGTGTGTGTGTGTGTGTGTGTGAGCAGGGCTCCTGTATTGATCTCCTTAGACAGCTTGATTATCTACACTCACCGGCCTGAGTGAATCAACACGAGCAACACCAGACCGCAAGATATCCTGCTGTCCGATAAATCTCCAGACAAAATGACACTGTGTGTGTGTGTGTGTGAGAGAGAGAGAGAGAGAGAGAGACTTGTTAGTGCAATTGTATGTATATTTGTAAAGGTGTGCCCATTGAAATTTGTGTGTGTGTCTGCATGTGTTTTGTGTGTTTGCATGTGTACTGCATGTGTATTTGTGTGTGCTATGTCTGTGTGTATGTGTGTGATATGTCTGTGTGTATGTGTGTGATATGTCTGTGTATTTGTGTGTGCCATGTCTGTGTGTATTTGTGTGTGTGTGTGTGTGTGTGTGTGTGTGTGTGTGTGTGTGTGTATGTGTGTGATATGTCTGTGCTATTGTGTGTGTGTTTCTCCCACTTCTATTTCTTCACCTCTGTGTTTCATTCCGTGGGGTTGAGAGCCAGTGAGGGTTGTGTGTGATTAGGTTTGGAAGGGGGGTGGTTAGGCTTGGGTGTGTGTGTGTGTGTGTGTGTGTGTGGGGGGGGGGTGACAAGACGTTACCGTGGTAACCCAGTGCCAGTCTCGTTAGCCCAGCAGGTGCTAATGGAGATAACGAGAGTGGGTGGTGGGGGGGTCGTGGTTGGGGGGGTAAGGGGTGTATGAGGAAGGGAGACGGACCCCATTTGCCACTGCACCACTTTACCTTTCTCGCCCCCCCTCCGTTTTTCTCTCCATCCGGCCATTTCGGTGCACTTCTGTTCATTCAGACCCCCTTTTACCCGCACCCATCACCCCTCTTCTCTTTATATTCCTCCTTTTTTCATTTCTCCATCTGTGTCAACCAGCCTTTTCTAACAACCACTCTTTCTCCCTCTCTCCCCCACTCTACCCCCTCTCCTCTCTCTCTTTCTCCCTGCCTCTTTCTCTATCCCTTCCTCTCTTTCTCCTCCTCCTCTCTCTCTCTCTCTCTCACTCTCTCTATCTATCTTAGCCTTTCAATCTTTGTCCTTCCATCTTTTCATCACCCTCCCACTCTCCAGCAGAAAGCACAACGGCAAAGTAAAAATACACCCTGCTGAAAGAAGAAAGGAGCAGACGGAGAGAGAGAGAGAGAAAGAAAGACAGAGGGAGAGAGAAAAAGGGAGAGAGAGAGAGACAAATTTAACACATTTATTGTAACATTGTCACCAGTTTACAGAGAGAGAGAGAGATGGAGATAGAGAGAAAAAGACACAGACAGAGACAGAGTGAAAGAAACAGAGACAGAGAGAGGGACAGGGGGAGAGAGAGAAAAAGGAGGGGACAGTGAGAGAGACAGATAAAGAGTGGAAGAGAAAGAAAGAGACAGAGAGAGAGACTGGAAAAGCAAGAAAACAGAAAGAATGAGACATAAAAGGAGAAACAGAGAGGCAGAGAGAGAGAGGGAGAGAGAGAATGATAATGGACACAGAGAGGTTAAACGAGGAAAAGCAGGAGGAGTTAAAGGAAGAGAAGCACAGAGGGAGAAAACAGAAAACTGCCTCTATACGCTAATGTATTGGTCCTGTAGGCTAGAGTAGAGGGACCAAACATCCTGTTTTCCAGGTCCTGTTTTCACATCCTGTCCTGTTTTTGCCTGGTTGTGTTATTATGCATGTATCCTCAAACAAAGATAGCATAATTAGAAAGAGAAAGCTATAAATTCTGTTTATGTTTGTTAGTCGGTTGTGCTGTAGGCTATGCAACAACTAGACTACAGTGTTGTGTGTGTGGGAGCAGACTGGCTTGCCGGCCCTGTCGGCCATTTTGTGCACAGCTGAGGGGAGAGGAGGACTCAGGACACCAATGAACAAACACACACACACACACACACACACACACACACACACACACACACACACACACACACACACACACACACACTACAGGGCTAGGTGAACACGCATACATACATACCATGCACCCATGGCAACACACAGACAGACAGACACAAACAAACACACACACACACACACACACACACACACACACACACACACACTACAGGGCTAGGTGAACGTGCATACATACATACATAGCGTGCACCCATAGAAACACACAGACAAATGCAAACAAACACACACACACACACACACACACACACACACATACAGAAATGATCCCTGCCTCTGTCATTCTCTCTGAGGGATGCTTTGTCTCTCATATATGCACACACACTCACTCAGACAGATCCACACAGAGAGGCAAACACAAGTACAGGCAAATATTTACAACACGCAAGGGCTCCACTGAACTGCAGCTCAACACTGATCCTCCACTGCACTCATACAGAATATACTGCAGTCAAAGACACACACACACACACACACACACACACACACGCACATACACACACACACACATACACACACACACAAAATATGAACTAATAGGAAAACAATAGCTTATTCACATGTATGCAAGTCCACTTTGTGAGCACACATACACACATAGACACACACTCACACACACACAGGCACATTCCCTATTGTTAGTCTGTGGTGTTCACGCATAAGCGAGTTGTTACTGATGGTTTCTGCATCCCCAATGAGCATAAGCAATAAGCAAAAAGACACAGACAAATTAGCATTGTATGTACACACACAGACATACACACACACACACACACACACACACACACACACACACACACATACACATACACACACACACACAAATACACACACACACAAATACACACACATACACACACACACACACACACACACACACACACACACACAAATACACAAACACATGAACTGTGCATGCATAGCAATGAATTCATGCACATTGCTGGTTTTGTAGTTTTATTGAGTCTGACACACACACACACACAGAGCTAATAGGAAAACAATAGCTTATTCACATGCATGCAAGTCCACTTTGTGAACACTCACACACACACACACACACACACACACACACACACACACACACACACACACACACACACACACACACACACACCCTGTTGTCAGTCTGTGGTGTTCACGCATAAGTGAGTCGTTACTGATGGTTCGTGCATCCCCAATGAGCATAAATGAAGCAGAAAGACACGGAAATATTAGCATTGTATCTAAACACACACACACACACACACACACACACACACACACACACACAAAGCAGTCAGTGAAGCAACAATTAAGCAGCACACTGCCAAACAAGGCAAAGCATATACCAACAAATGTACTCTACACCGGAAGTCAAAATGAACACACACCCACACACACACACACACACATTTACATATTTTTCTACTTCATACAAATACAAAGCACCTCTCTCTTTCTCTCTCTCTCGGCCTCTGTCTCTCTAACTCTCTCTCTCACACATACACACACAAACATACACACACACACACACACACACATACACACACACACAAACAAGTGCTAATGCACAGCACCAAAACACAGATCTCTCCGTGTTGGTGAGAAGATAAGAACAGGTGTGCTGTGTTCCCTCTACACCCCCCCCCCGCCATCTGTTACCCTGGGGATAGAGAGAGAGAGAGATGGAGAGAGAGGAAGAGAGAGAGAGAGAGAGATGGAGTGAGTGTGTGAGAGAGAAAGAGAGGGAGAGAGAGAAAGAATGATAGATAGAGAGGGAGATGGAGAGAGTGTGAGAGAGAGAGAATGAGAGAAAGAATGATAGAGAGAGGGACGGAGAGAGTGAGAGAGAGGGGGTGTGCGTGTGTGAGAGAGAGAGAGATGGAGAGAGAGAGAAAGAATGAGAGAGGGATGAAGGAAGTGAGAGAGAGAAAGAAAATGATACAGAGAGAGAGGATGTGTGTGAGAGAGAAAGAGAGAGAGAGAGATGGAGAGAGTGTGTATGAGAGAGAGAGAAAGAGAGAGAAAGAATGATAGATAGAGAGGGGGATGGAGAGAGTGAGCGAGAGAGAAAATGATAGAGAGTTTGTGTGTGTGTGTGTGTGTGTGTGAGAGAGAGAGAGAGCGTGTGAGAGAGAGAAAGAGGGAGAATAAATGAGTGTGAGAGGAAATTCCCACTGATGGAGGAAAAGAGATGAGACATTCCAGGGGTGTGAATAGTAGCCTATCATACAGACAGACACACACACACACACACACACACACACACACACACATACCTATCATACAGACACACACACGCAAATACCCCCCCTCTCACTCACACACACACACACACACACACACACACACACACACACACACACGCACACACACACATACCTATCATACGGACATACACACGCACACACCCCCTCTCACTCACACACACACACACACACACACACACACCTATCATACGGAAATAGACACACACACACACCCTCTCACTCACACACACCCCCTTTCACTCACACACACACTCACACACACACATTTACACACACACACACACCTCCCCTCTGATCCTCCTCTTCCAACTACTGCACCAACAGCCTGAGGGCAGATATGACCCTGACTCGGAAACACACACACACACACACACACACACACACACACACACACACACCGACAAATGCAGACGCACTTACTCACTCACAACACACCTGGAACGGCAGGAATAGAGACATCATCTGTCAAAGTCAGCTCAGCACACTATGTGCACACACACACACACACACACACACACAGGCAGGAATTACACCATTAGGAAACACACATTTGTGGGAGACAAGGCTCCT
>CM059284.1:11202268-11204768 GCA_030347295.1 Setipinna tenuifilis
ACAGACATGCCTATTACTCATGCACACACACACACACTCACACACACACACACACACACACACACACACACACACACACACACACACACGTTTATGGTAAAACTAAAGGCCTTCTGTGGAAAATGATGTTCCAGGCCTGCGGTGCACAGATGCCCATACATATACATGGAGGCTTGCAGAGCCATTATGCCTTCAACACACACACACACACACACACACACACACACACACACACACACACACACACACACACACACACACACATTATGCCTTGAACACGTATTCATATCCCAACACACTCCAATGATCTCAGATGTCCAACATTTCACATGAATCACACACACCCACGTACACACACACACACATGCACACACTTACATGCATGCTCACACACACACACCGAACACACACACACACACACACTTACTCACACTCCCATGCATGCTCACACACACACCGAACACACACATACACACACACACACACACACACACTTACTCACAGACTTACACCGAACACACACACACACACACACACATCAGTAACACTAATTCGAGTTTGAAGCAGATTTATATAGCTTGGAATTAAAACTAACAAGCCAACTTGCTAACACACAAGGACCTTACAACTGCTAGCCACAGCCCAGTTAGCACTGATTACATCTGCTAGCACGCTAAGTGGTGCTAGCGTTGCCAAAATGGCAGCAGGGTCTTGCTCTGCTGACTCTCTAACTGTACGCTCAGACTAGGAGTGACTCCAGCCAGCACAGCACAGCACAGCACAGCACAGCATAGCATAGCATAGCACAGCGTAGCATAGCACAGCATAGCACAGCACAGCACAGCATAGCATAGCACAGCACAGCACAGCATAGCATAGCATAGCATAGCACAGCGTAGCATAGCACAGCATAGCACAGCACAGCACAGCATAGCATAGCATAGCATAGCATAGCACAGCACAGCACAGCATAGCATAGCATAGCATAGTACAGCATAGCACAGCAGAGAATAGCACATCATAGCATAGCATAGCACAGCAGAGAATAGCATAGCATAGCACAGCAGAGCACAGCACAGCACAGCACAGCACAGCACAGCACAGCATAGTATAGCATAGTATAGCGCAGCACAACACACCATAGCACAGCAGAGCATAGCAGAGCACAGCACAGCACAGCACAGCACAGCACTGCACTGCACAGCACAGCACAGCACAGCACAACACAGCACAGCATAGCACAGCATAGCACAGCACAGCACAGCACAGCACAGCAGTCGGTCTATTTCTAGAGAGAGACAGCGTTTTTCTTCGGCAAAAGGTACACTCTAAAAAAGTAATGGGGCCAGGACCGGGTCGTCAGTGCCATAGAAGAACCTAAAATGGTTCTTTAACCATTCACTTTGAAGCACTAAAAAGGTTCTTTTATGGCATTACTCTGAGGAACCATTATTTTTTAGAGTGTTACTACCTGACCTGACTAAACGACCGGTACACTTGTAAAGTTCTCAATGGCATACCCTGAAAAAGACTCTGTGTGCCACTATGCATGGGTTGGTGCTCAATATGATATAGTTTGTTAGAATAAAGGCTTTTACATGTTTTGGACAAGATGAGTGCCATGGATTCCTCTTTTCCTAATGATGTTTTTTCCCCTACACCAAAGAGCACCTTCAAACTGTTTTGTGTGATTTCCTATTCCTGATCACTTTGGGTTTTATCTTGTTCTCTTCTCAATGTCTCGTTTGAAGTGTCAGGGCCCCCTTGTTACACTACCAAGGAAGTGTGGAGCTACTTTGAGCTTTTTCAATGCCTTCACATCTTCATTTTCAATTTCATTTTTCATTTTTCTTTCTCCCTTTAACCTTACAGTAATGAGCTGTGACGCAGTTCAGTGGTAACCAATCTGAATCGGTAGGGAGTTTAGCAAAAGTAGATAGTGTGAATGGAAGGTGAGTTTAGTTGCATTGCATTACATTACATGACATTATGATGATCAGAAAATAAATTGCCTCAAAACACGTAACTCACAAAGGGAAAAAATCTTGTGTATATTATTGTGCATAGTGTATGTTGAGTTGCTACAAAACCTACAAATAAATAAATAACTACACGATAAATAAATGTGTTATTTAATTTTGGACTATGGCTCTATGCAGATGGAAAATGAATAGCAATTAGTAAACTTTAAAATGTTAACTTTTAAAAAAATCACCAAAATCTTCTTCAAAATCTTGTGTTACTAAATGACATCTGTACATGAAAGCACTGGTCAATTTGGTGTATTTTATTAGTTTCCTCAAGCACTGAGAACTTCTAAAAATAATCATTTTTCCTTTCAAGAATCTGTGGAGGTGAATGCTTGATTGGGCTCTGGTCCAGTAGTCACGCTGTTCTCAGTCTCTGCGTGTGTGTGTAGGTGTGTGTGTGTGTGTGTGTGTGTGTGTGTGTGTGTGTATGTGTGTGTGTGTGTCTTTTTCATTCCTGATTGAGACAGACA
>CM059284.1:11209768-11212268 GCA_030347295.1 Setipinna tenuifilis
CGTATTGTCTGTAATCAATAAACATAAGTGAATTAAACCTTGTGGGCAACATGTAGTGTATTTATTGCATGTACATGTAGTGTTTGTTTGTGTGTCTTAACTTGGTCAGATTACTAATGCTAATTGTAGTTAGCTAACCTGTGTTACACATGCTCACCTCATTCACGCTAATCATAGTTAGCATACCTGTTAGCATACAAGTTAGCCTGTTAGCCCATGTTATTATGAGACACAAGGAGATATCATGTGTCTAATTTCAGGGACTGTGTCCTTCAAGGTCCACATTTGTAGGCCAAATGCATCACCACAACATGACCACTCTGTCCTCTGTCCTAAGACTCAGTCATGTACTTGGGCAAATGCAATAGGCTCTGTATTGTCACCAGCTGTGTTTTCAGAAGGAAACAGACCTCTGAAATGAGACATAGATTTTGAAAAAATAATATTGGTTATGTGCCTAGCCTCTAAATGTAACCCTTAGAGGATGGAGCCCCTTAAATAGGACACGGGTAAGGTTATTAGGAGGAAAGCATATTTCATTCAGAGATATTAGCATATGGTAGAAGGCAGTTTATACAATACAAGGCTAAATAATGGGCAAGCGAGGTCTTCCTGCGTAGTCTCAAACCCGCAACCAGAGGTGTCAATCCCGGTTTCAGAAAGTAAAAACGCTGTCATGTTTTTCTTCTACCACAGGTGACTTAAATGAGTAGATGATCTACCTGTCTTGAGTGCTAATTACGATCAGCTGATTCAAAGCTGGTTGGATCAAATTTGTGGCAGGGTTTTTACTTTCTGGGAACTCAGACTCTCTTAAGTTACTACACATACTTGGTGTTAAAAACACAGTTACCTTTTAGGCTTCCTGCTGAGTCTCCAAAGATATCTCTACTACTACACAAAGGCACACACTGCTATACAGACAAACAACATTTTCCTTTTACAGAAGTTACGACAGGAAGTTTACTAACGCTTTACACTGAGATGTGCTAGCTGCCATCCGTTACACTGGCAATGCTAATACATGGTGAACGGTGACTAGAAAATCCTGGCCTGCTTGTCTGCCATGTTGTTGGAAAAAAAAGGCTTAAAACAACTCCTCTGTTTCACCACAGCCTTGTGTTCATTACCTCCTTAAGCATGGAAATAACCAGGTGGTGAAGTCTGTGGCCTGCCCTGGCTCTGGCACAGGCACCAGAACGGTCCAGAACAAAATGTGGTCAGAAATTCTGCCTGGTGGGGAGGGCTGCCAACTTTCACCCAATCAGCTTGGGAGTCACGCAAGAGGCTCACACACGTAAATAAGCTGTCGTCTCCTCATCGTACATTGCATCATCACGATCACACCAACCAACACTGATGCAAGCGACCACACACACACAGACACACACACACAGACACACACACACACACACCACCACCTCCAGCTTGTGAAACCTGTGCCAACAGACACCACCACCCTCCCCAAAACCCGACCCCCCCCTCCAACCTACCCACACAGGTCCTTCGCCCCCCCTCCGCCGAAAGGGTCAAAAAACACCCCTGCTCCCCGAACCCCACCGGTCACCCCAAACCACACTGAAAGCTGACATTAAAAGTTGGCCGCCCTGCCCTGCTTGTTTGCCATGTTGCTGGAAAAAGGTATAAAATCTGCTTTAGTTAGCCACGGTATTTTGTTTATTGCCTCCATAACCATACAAAGACCGGTGTGGTGAAATCTGGAGCCAGCACAGTGCGCCAAAACAACCCAAATTGGCCTCCCAATCTCCCTATGAACAAGTGGTAAATACCTGTTTGCTGCTGACTTACCAGATTTTTCCATTTCCGAACCACATATATGAACATGAGTTGTACCACCCAGTAAGGAGCCATAACTGAACTCTGGGCCTTTTGACGCAATCAGTGCCTGTGTGGGCCTCTTTTCTTGTTATATTTATGAAATATTTCAACTCAGGGTAGTCAATCCACCACTACAATCACCACATTCACTAATCTGATGTGAATCTCAACACACACTAACAAACACTCTCTGTTTTTTTCACAGACACACACACACACACACACACACACAGACTGACCCCCCTACCACCCAACAAACCACCCATACAGACGTCCGATTTCGACACCCCTGCCACCCGGCATGATGTCACTGCTATCTTCCCTATTCATGGTCCTGGGCGCCTGGCTTTGAACGCCTGAGGCAACCGCCTGCAGGCATGGGCAAAATGGCCGCCGAGTGCGATGTTAACCAGTCCACACACACACAAATGGCCTTGATGGCTCTGACTAAGCTGGGAGATGACTGAAATTACTTTACTTTAAAAAAGTCTGTCTTTTTCACTCTTTGACTTGACTTTTCTTTTTTGTTGTCTGTCCTTCCCCCATCTTTATCTATTCCATTCACTTTTCTTCTTCTTCTTTTCATTGCCATTTCCTCTATTCTCTCATTTGGGCTCTGCTGTTTTTGAAATGATTGATTTCAAGGTCATGCGTGTCAACC
>CM059284.1:11214768-11217268 GCA_030347295.1 Setipinna tenuifilis
TAACGGCTTTCGTGTTTCTTGCATATCAATCCGCAAGTAGTCCATTCACTTAATCGTAACCGTAATGGAATGTCAATAAGCTGCAACGAGTTTTTTTTCACTGGGCATGTTGCTACGCAACACTTACACATTCCATTTCCTCCATGAACTAGTTTTAGCAGTGGAGGCCATGAAACCGCAAGAAAACATTTAACATTTATATGACATTGTTAGAATCGTCTAACTATTATTACTTTTTGCCAAGTAGCTGTATAATAAGATAATGTTCATCGAGTTTGTCATTCTCGTGGACTAAGACCCTTAAGGCTGATTCAAGACCCAGTAACCCGTGTGTGTAATTTGAACTATGTGCGGGTTCAGACCTGAAGCTGGATGGTGCTGGTTGGTGCAGGATGACCTTGCCTGACCTTGGTTGCGTTTGTGTTGCAGGGTTGAGGGGGGTCAGGTGTGTTTGACCTTTGTGGCTTGCTATGTCTGTCTGTGTGTGTGTGTTAGCAAGAAGTCAACTAGTCTCAATGTCAACAGCGTCTGTTTCACTGTGACTGATGCAAATGTGGTCACGTTTATGAAATATCAACCACTGGGCCACAGAAATGAGCCATGTGTGTGCTGCTGACCATGTCACCATGTCTGCCAAATTCTCACCAATTTCTCCAGGATTATTTTGTCATATCACTGACCAAATTCTTGCGAAAGTCTTGTTAACTTGTAGAAACATGTCTGTATATACTTTTTCGGTCCAGAGGCAACAGGCGAAACACTAAACCAAAACATAAACAAAGTAAAGTTAAGTTTTAAGTTTTAGTTTTTTACTGATTCTTGAGTACAGCAACTGAAGCCCTGCTCAAGTAAAGCAGTCTTCCGAGACTGCTTTCCTTCCTAACAAAACTAACTTCTACTAACCAACTCTTTTCCCTAGGTGCCTCATGCTTGTATAAGTCTTTGTGTGCAGAAGGTATCTGTAGTGTGCCTGCTCTGGGAAACATACTTAGGCACATGCATCTCCTTGTGTGAATGAGGGTAGTCTGCTTACTCTGTGTTCCTCTACACCTCTGTTAACTTATTATGTCCTCCTTTTGAAGGTCGCTTGGATAAAAGCATCTTCTAAGGGGGTGCTGTGGCACAGTGCGTACAGCACTTGTACTATGAATGGGGACCCAGGTTCAAAACTGTCCTTGGTCATTTCCCAACCCTACCCCATCTTTCTCCCACTCACTTCCTGTATCACAGTATCACACTCTCAGTACAGTGAGAGTAAACCAGACCCCAGACTCCAGACCCCAGACATCCCAAGTCTCTTGCGACCTCCGGGAGTCTCCTGCATTTGAAAAGCGACTCCTGAATGCCCGAAAGTACAATACAAATTCTCCCACAACTCGCTGCACCTGTCACTTGTCCTAACTAGCAAGAAGAAATTTGTGCAAGTGACAGGGACACTAGCAGACTGAGGGTGTGAGTCCTGTGTAGTATTCTTTGCAGACGTACTGTTATAGACGACCTGTGTCTCTCTCATTGGGCTATATAGTTTTGGACAAACATTTTTTTTTTTCCAGCAGACGGGTGGGTGGTGTGTGTCTGTGTGTGTGTGTGTGTGTGTGTGTGTGTGTGTGTGTGTGTGTGTTGTTGACCTCCCTGAAATGAGTTTCTGCAGGTTGGGATGTCTGATACCTAGTTTCAACACGCTCCTACAGTAAGTCATCAGACTTTTTAAAGCAATTTTTGTGCTCTCATTTCCACAGATGAGATCAGGGCCATTTCTGGAGTCACGAGTCTCAGATGTGCAGGTTGCCCCGGACTGATGTGCGTGTGTGTGTGTGTGTTTGATTGTGTGTGTGTGTGGGTGGGTGTCTGATTGTGTATGTATGTGTGTGTGTGTGTGTGTGTGTGTGTGTGTGTGTTGAGTCTGAGACTGAGTGAGGGCGATGGTTGGGATGTGCATGTGGCCCTGGCCTGGTGTGTGTGTGTGTATGTGTGTCTAATGTGTGTGTGTGTGTGTGTGTGTGTGTGGCCTTGGCCTGGGCAGTGCTGGTGTTATTTGTGGTGCTGAGTGACGAAGAATGGTGGCGGGGAAATGAAGTGATATTTTTAGACACAGAAAAGAGGAGAAGAGAGGAGAGGAGAGGAGAGAAGAGGAGAATAGAGGAGAGGAAAAGAGAGGAGAGGAGAGGAGAGGAGAAGAGAAGAGAAGAGAAGAGAAGAGAAGAGAATAGAAGAAAAAAGAAGAGAAGAGAGGAGAGGAGAAGAGAAGAGAATAGAAAAAAAGAGAAGGGAAGACAGGAGAGGAGAGGAGATAAGAAGAGAAGAGAGGAGAAGATATGGGAAGACAGGAGGAGAGGAGAGGAGAATAGAGGAAGAGAGTAGAAGAGAAGAGAAGACAGAAGAGTATGGTGGGCATGCGTGGTGTGTGTGTGTTTGGGCGTGCAGTGACGGCCATGTGTGGTGTGTGTGTTTGGGCGTGCAGTGACGGCCATGTGTGGTGTGTGTGTTTGGGCGTGCAGTG
>CM059284.1:11265083-11275083 GCA_030347295.1 Setipinna tenuifilis
TGCAAACTCGCTCGCGCTCACTCGTCGTGATTGTACCGGACCTTTCTCTCGAGCGCCCCTCTCTCGTGGTATAACCTCGGCTGCCAGCCTCGTCTGTAAGAAGGCTAACGGGCGCTAGCTTTCCTTCCGCATCGCTACAGGATTAACACTCGTTTGCAGATTTCTGCGCTTGTTACTCGCGTTTTTTGCTTTTTTGTAATTGTGATTACCTGTTTTGTTTCGCTGAAAGTTATTGGCAGAAGTGCCCAGTGTTGTTTTTTCATTCGTTTCTTTTTTTGTTGTTTTTTCCCCCTCATTTTTTGGGAAAATCGCCTTTTTTTTTTTTTTGGTTGAGTGGCATTTTTGACCTTTCTCCCACCCCATCCCTTTCCATGTTTTGAGGCAGCTATTCCCCTCTCTCTACCTTACCTTACCTTACCTGGGAGTTTTCTCTGACACACACACACACACACACACACACTTGCGCTTGCTCACGCGGATAGGCACAGGCTTACAGCCGCTCAGAGATACCCTTAAAAACACGCACAAAAGATAACACACTCAAACGTGCGCGCACACACACACACACTCACACACACTCTCACACACACGCACGCAATCACTGGACCCAGACCACACTCCTGGATCCACACACAAATCACCTGCTCCGCTCTTCAGGACAGGGTGAGTACACACAGTCTGAAAGTGTGTGTGTGTGTGCGTTATATATGCCTTACATTGGTCCACGTGCACATGTATTAGTTTATGCATGCATGGCAATTGAGTTGCCTTTATTCCTTCGTGTGTGTGTGTGTGTATGTGTGTCTACAGGTGTAGCTTGAAATGTGTGTGTGTGTGTGTTATTTTCTATCTAGTTCATGTTTAATTTCATAGGTGTGTTCTACTTTGTGACTGACGGCATCTGTTCTTGTCGTCTCTGCAGACTTTCAGCTCTTGAAGGACGAGAGGAATATGACTGCTGAGACTCTCAATTTCGGCCCAGAATGGTGTGTCTCTCACTTTCTTACACACGTGCACACACACACACACACACACACACACACACACACACACACACACACACACACACACACGCGCCAATAGAGAGAGAGGGAGAGAGAAATCACAACTCCTTTTTCCTGGTTTCCTGTTTTTAGGCATTCAGTCACCTCAGATTCCCTTTCTCACAGCCTCTCACTTCCCTTTTTAACCAATTCTGTCTCTCTCTGTCACACACACACCCTCACACACACACCCTCACACCACACACCCTCACACACACACCCTCACACACACACCCTCACACACACACCCTCACACACTCCCTCCGCCTCTCCTACTCTCTCAGCCTTTTTCTCTGTGTCAATTTGTATGCCGTTAAAAGTTGTGTGACTTTAAAAAGCATCTTCAGACTTAAATGTTGTTGTTTTTTCTGGCTAGTCTCCTCATGGATTTTGTGTGGTATTTAGAACTGTGGAAGCAGTGGAGAGATTTTAAGGAAAAGACGAGTTCTTAAATGTTTCTCTCGCTCTCTCTCTCCCCCTCTCTCTCTCTGCCTCTTTCTCTCTCTCTGGCTCTGTCTCTTTCTCTCCCTCTCTCTCTCTTTTCTTTTCTCTCTCTCTGACTTTCTGTCTTTAACTATTCCTTTCGGACTCTGTCTTTCTCTTTCCTCTCTTTATTTTTGTCTTTCGCTCTCTCTCTCTCTCTCTCTCTCTCTCTCTCTCTCTCTCTCTCTCATAAACACACTCTCTTTCTGTCTCTGTCTCTCTCTCTGACTTTCTGTCTTTAACTATTCCTTTTGGACTCTGTCTTTTTCTCTCTCTCTCTGCTCTCCCGCTCTCACTACCCCCCCCCCCCCAGGCTCCGTGCACTATCCAGTGGGGGCAGTGTGACCTCCCCTCCCCCCTCCCCCGCCATGCCAAAGTACAAGCTGGCCGACTACCGCTACGGCCGCGAGGAGATGCTAGCACTTTATGTCAAAGACAACAAGGTGAGGGCACGCACAGGCACGCACGCACACGAACACAGACACATGCGAATGCATGCATGCATACATACATACAAATACGAATACACACACACACACACACACACATGCATACATACATATACAAATACACACACACACACACGCATGCATGCATACATACATATACATATACAGATACGCACACACATGCATACATATACAAATGCACGCACAGATGTATACATACATATACGTATGCACACACACACACACACATGCATGCATGCACACATACATACATACATACGAATACAGACACGCGTACAAATACATTAAGTGGTTTTAGTAATTACTACTTTGGTGGTGACGAGCAAGGGTAGCAATGCTTCGTTCCAGCACACTAATTGTGCACAGAGCTGATCACGTACACTTGTTTGCACACCTGTGCCTGGCAGCTTAGCAAATGTCAGCGCTGCTTCAGCAATGGCTGAAAAATGTGCTTCAGGCAAAAGAAAAAACCCCCAAAGATCCTCCTTGGCAGGTCCTAATGCGTAGCAGCTAAAGGCAGAGCTGTAGAATAGGTCTGCTCAATGTATCGGAAAAACACAGACACATCAAGATTCATAAAAGGGAGAGATTTGGTGCAGCACAGAAGTCTTCTTTTTTACTTTTATTATTTTATAGGTGCAAAACAACTAACGTTTCGACGCCATGCGTCTTCATCAGAGTCCACGAGAAAGAGATGGACTCTGATGAAGACGCATCGCGTCGAAACGTTAGTAGTGGAGCTTTAATGGTTTAAAAATAGAGACACTTTTTTTAAAGCTTCCTCTGTGTCCTGATCACAATTATGGTGAGCTTTTTTGACAAAAACAATAAAAAATAACTAAGCTCGGAATGCAACATGCAAGCGTAGTTTTGCTCCTCTGCAAAAGTTAATTTTACCATTGAAAAAAAAATCTCCTTTAAGGCTCTGACTCTCTCTTGCTATTAAGGCTCAAGATGTGTGTCTGTGTGTTTGTGTTTGTTTGCATCTGTGTTTGTGTGTGTCTGTGTCTGTGTGTCTGTGTGTCTGCGTGTGTCCGTGCGTGCGTGCGTGCGTGCGTGCGTGCGTGTGTGTGTGTGTGTGTGCGCGCGCGTGTGTGTGTGTGTGTGTGTGTGGGCAGGTTCCTGATGAGCTGCAGGATAAGGAGTTTGCTGCTATTCTGCAGGAGGAGCCTATGCAGCCTCTGGCACTAGTGCCTCTAACTGAGGAGGAGCAGGTAAGACACACACACACACACACACACACACACACACACCACACACACACACACACACATACTATTATATATACACTCTGCAGCCTCTGGCACTAGTGCCTCTAACTGAGGAGGAGCAGGTGAGACACACACACACACACACACACACACACACACACACACACACATACACACACTCTATTATATATATACACTCTGCAGCCTCTGGCACTAGTGCCTCTAACTGAGGAGGAGCAGGTGACACACACACACACACACACACACACACACACACACTATTATATATATACACATGTATGCACTGAGCATGCACTGAGAAATGACTACAAACACAAACATGTACATGTACACCTTAACACAAACATATCTGAACAGGCACTGACCTGTGTGTGTGTGTGTGTGTGTGTGTTCGACAGAGGAACTTCTCCATGTCGGTGAATAGCGTTGCTGTCCTGAGGCTCATGGGTAAAGGAGGCGGGACCATCCCTGCCGGTGTGGCTCGTGGCCGAGGAGGCACGCGAGGAGGCAGAGGTGTGTGTGTGTGTGTGTGTGTGTGTGTGTGTGCTGTGCTGTGCGTGCGCTGTGTGTGTGGGGTGTGCGTGCGTGTGCGTGTGGATTTGTAATATGTGTATGTTGGTTGTATGTTATGAGTATGTGTGTGTGGTGGATTTGCTGTGTGTGTGTGTGTGTGTGTGTGTGTGTGTGTGTGTTGTGTGTGTGTGTGTGTGTGTGTGTGTGTGGTGTGTGTGTGTGTGTGTGTGTGTGTGTGTGTGTGTGTGTGTGTGTGTGTGTGTGTGTGTGTGAACTAGTTTAAAAGCTTTTTTTCTTGTATACTAAGCTTCTCTTAGCCTCTGTCAAAGGAGTTGCAAAGCACAACAGGTACTCTTAGTGCAGGGTTTGTCATAAACAAAAGATAGAGAGAACACAGTGTGTGTGTGTGTGTGTGTGTGTGTGTGTGTGTGTGTGTATTGTATGATGGCTAAATTGAGATGCTTCCACTTTTATGCCTGTGTGTGTGACGGGGGAGGGGAGAGACAGGCAGACCGAGAGAGAGAAAGTATGTAGACCAACTTTCTGAAAAGTAGTATTTTAAGCAGACTGTTAAGTGTGTGTGTTTGTGTGTGTGTGTTTGTGCGTGTGTGTGTGTGTGTGGGTGGCCCGTGCAGGAAGAGGCCGAGGAGAAGGTGGGTTCTACCAAAGAAGTATTGAGGAGGCAGAGGTGGGCTTCGGACGCTGCAGCAGAGAGATCCACCGCAGCCAGAGCTGGGACGACAGGTAGGCACTGCTCTCTCTCTCTTTCTTTCTCTCTCTTTCTTTCTCTGTCTTTCTTTCTCTCTCTCTTTTCGTCTTCCTTCTTTCTGTCTTTCTTTCCGTCTGTCTGTATTTCTTTCTTTCTGTCTGTCTGTCTTTCTTTCTTTCTGTCTGCTCCTAAACCACCCACTAAAATCCTATTGATAATCAGCTCCTTACAATGCTGACGATCGTCCCATTGACTTTGAATGGGCCACTCCAACGTTTGGAGGTCAAATCATTTGTGTATAATGGCCGCTGCAAAAGTATAATGACGCTCTCATTGGCAATGGTTTTGTGCTTCTTTCATATTGCTGCACGAGTAGTATCGTACGTAATGGAGTGCAAGGAGTTATTTAGCAGCTGGACACGTTGCTAAGCAACACTTCTTTTTTTTTCCCCTAATACACTTTATTTATTTATTTTGTGCTTTTCTTCTCTCTCCAACCCTGCTCATGGTTCCCCTCCTCTCCTCTCTTCCTCTCTTCCTCTCCTCCTGTGTCTTTCTCTCCTCCTCTTTTTTTCCTCCTCCTCCTCTCTTTCTCTTCTCTTCCTCCTCTCCTCTTCCTTCTCTCTTCCTCTCCTCCTGTCTTTCTCCCCTCATCTCTCTCTCTCTCTTCCTCTTTTACTCCTCTCCTCCTTTCTTCCTCTCTTCTACTCCTCCTCTTCCACTCCTCTCCTCCTCTCTTCTCCTCTCCTCTTCCTTCTCTTCTCCTCTTCCTCTCCTCCTCCCTTTCTCTCCTCTCATCCTCCTCTCTTGTCCTTCTCCTCCTCTTCTCCTCCTCTCTTCCTCTCCTCTCCTCCTCCTCTCTTGTCCTCCTCTGTTCCTCCTCTCCCTCTCTCCCTCCCTCAGGGGTGAGCGGCGTTTCGAGAAGCCTCTGCGTCGCGGCGAGGGCGTGCGCGTGGCGTTCGAGGAGGCGGTGTCGGGCGGCGTTGGCGTCGGTGTCGGGCGAAAGGAGTACACGCGCTCGGACAGCGACAACTGGCGCACTCTTCGCGAGGAGCACGAGGACGAGGAGGGAGGCGCCGAGAGAGAGCCCGGAGGGAGCTGGAGACTGGCTGGATCGCGCCGCGACGGTACACACACACACACACACACACACACACACACTTATAACGTACACCCAACCTACACATGTAGCAAATCCACACTCACACTCACAACACACACAACATACACATATTGCACACAACATGGCATGAATACAACACACATACATACACACACACACTCACATACATACACACACACACACACACACACACACACTTTACTCACCAGCACCCTTGAGCTTTGTTGGCATGACTCATTGAAGCAGAGTTGCCAAAGCTGACATAGGACAATACAAAGAGATATTAGTTTGAAGAAAAGAGTTGATTTAAATAAAATTAAATCTCTCTCACTTCCTCTGTCCCTCTCCCTCTTTCTCTTGCTCTCCCTCCCTCTCTTGCTCTCCCTCTCTCTCTCTCTTTCTCCCTCTCTCCGTCTACCTCCCTCTCTCTCTCTCTCCCTCTCTCAATCCTGCCTCTCTCTCTTGCTCTCCCTCTCTCTCTTGCTCTCCCTCTCTCTTTCTCTTTCCCTCCCTCTCTCTCTACCTCTCCCTCTCTCTTGCTCTCCCTCCCTCCCTCACTCTCTCTCTCCCCCTCTCTCTCCGCCCCCCCCCCTTCCCTCCCTCTCTCTACCTCCACCCCCCCCTCCCTCCATCAGACGGTGGTCCTCGTTCTGCGGGCTGGCGTGAGCACCCTGGCGAGGGGCGGCGCAGGAAGTTTGACTTTGACTTCCGCGAGGGCGGGGGCGAAGGGGGGGTCGGTGGCGGTGGGGGCCGGCGGCGCTCGGGGAGCGAGGGGCTGGAGGACGACAGGGACGGGCTGCCCGAGTGGTGCATGGACGACGAGGACGGAGACGTGGGCACCTTCACCTTCGACTCCTCCGGCGCCTTCATGACCATGAAGGTAGGCAGCCCGAGATCTGTCTGTGTGTGTGTGTGCGTGTTTAAGATGGCTAAAGAGTTGTTCTTTGTGTGTGTCTCTCTGTCTCGGAGAAGGCTGAAGGGTAGTGTGTGTGTATGTGTGTGTGTGTGTGTGTGTGTGTGTGTGTGTGTGTGTCGGAGATGGCGTGTTCAAGAGTTCCAAAGAAACTTGTGAAGCCTGAGTTTTCTAACCAGTCATTTTCCCCCATTTCACTTTGTCTCTCTCTCCCTCTCTTTTACTCTCTCTTTCTTTCCCCTTTGCCATGTCTCTCTGCCCCCCCCCCCCCCCCTCTCTCTCCCTCCATCTCTCCCCTTCTTTTCCCCCCTCTCTCTCTCCCTCCATCTCTCCCCCTCTCTCTCCCTCCATCTCTCCCCCTTTCTTTCCATCTCTCTTTCCATGTTTCTATGTCTCTCTCTCTCTCTCTCTCTCTCTGTCTCTCTCTGTCTCTCTCCCCCTCTCTCTCCCCCCTCTCTCTCCCCCTCTCCCTCTCTCTCTCCCTCTCTCTCTCCCTCCCTCTCTCCCTCCCTCTCTCTCTCTCCCTCTCTCCCTCTCTCTCTCTCTCTCTCTCTCTCTCTCTCCCTCTCCTAACAGAGCTCCAAGGACCCCATCCCTGAGGAGCAGGAGCTGGAGTTCCAGGGTCTGGAGGACGAGGAGGACGAGATGATGTCCGCCGGCGCCGCCCTGGAGGAGGAGAGGAGGAACAGCAGCGGCGAGGGCGACAGGCTGGAGAAAGGTGGGTGGGGGTGCTGTGGCATGGGTGCCCATGGGGACCCAGGTTCGAATCCGGCCTGGGTCATTTCCCAACCCCCATTACCCTGTCTCTCTCTCCCCCACTCATTTCCTGTTACCATCTTCGCTGTCCTGTCGCAATAAAGGCAAAAAAAGCCCAAAAAAATATACTTACAGGAGCAGCAGCAGCATCAACAACAACACCAAGATACTTTATTACAGTTGAAGTCAATTAGAGAGAACGAGGGCTAGTTTCAGCCAACATAAAGAGATGTGTTTTTGGCGCAATGCATTTATATAGCAGTTTTCAAAGCACTTGGTGTTTTACAGTGGCAGAAGGACTTCACTGACCACTACCGTTGCCTGGTGTGTGTGTGTGTCTGTGTGTGTGTCTGTGTGTGTGTGTGTGTGTGTGTGTGTGTTACCAGACACAGTCCTCACACACACTTCTCTCTCTTCACCAGATGAGAAAGACGTCGTGCCTGAGATGGAGCTAAAGCCGGTCTCTCCATCATCCCCCTCCTCGGCCTCCTCCTCCTCTTTCCCCCTCTCCATCCTGGCTGCAGCTGCCCCTGCACCTGCCCCTCCCCCTGCCTCTGCCTCTGAGCCCCTGACTGCTCCCCCCGCTGGTCTGGAGGAGCGACTGCAACCCGCCATCATCAGCAAGACCAGCACTGAAGGTGAGCGGCACCAGTATGGGTCATTACATTACATTACATTACATTGCATTTGGCAGACGCTTTTATCCAAAGCGACTTACAAAAAAGGAGGACATAAGCAACAGAGTAAAGGGACACAGAGTAGGGACACAACAGACATATGTACTTCAGCATAGGGACAGTAGGGTCAGTGCACCGGTCAGGCATAAGATTATAAAACATGTCATTTTTTGTACAGGCACACTTGAACTTTTTTACTGCAAGGTGGTACACATCAGACATGATGATGCAGAATGATGATGAAGTTTTGCCACCTGTTCTGACTCTGACCATCGTGTGTGTTCGTGTCTGTGTTTCTGTGTGTGCACGCGTGTGTATGTGCGGAGTGTGTGTGTCTGTGTGCATTTGTGTCTGTGTGCATTTGTGTCTGTGTGCATTTGTGTCTGTGTGCATTTGTGTCTGTGTGCATTTGTGTCCGTGTGTGCGTGTGTGTGTGTGTGCATTTGTGTCCGTGTGTGCGTGTGTGTGTGTGCATTTGTGTGGTGTGTGTGTTTGTGTGTGTTTGTGTGTGTTCGTGCGCGTGCGTGCGTGTCTGTCTGTGTCTGTGTGTGTGTGTGTGTCTGTGCGTGCGTGCGTGCGTGCGTGCGTGTGTGTGTGTGTGTGTGTGTGTGTCTACAGAGGCAGCGCCTCAGCTCAGCCCCTCCTCCTCCAGACTGCCTTCTCCTCCATCATCCTCTGCTGCTACTCTCCTCCCACCACCGGGGGGCGACACCGAGGACGACGAGGGCATGAAGCATCTGCAGCAGGTGTGTGTGTGTGTGTGTGTGTGTGTGTGTGTGTGTGTTTGTCTGTCTGTCAAGGGGGCAGGTATACACACACAAGTCGAAACACTCATGGGGAAGTATGTTTCGAGAGAGAGTATGTCCAGTTGAGTGTGGTGAGCGTACAGTGTTGAAAACTTCACGGAAATCTATCTTTTTTTTTTTTAAATACTAATTTTTTCAAACATTTGTGTTGACTTGAAATGCCATTTAATGTTCGCTTCTGTGATTTGTTTAAAAAAACACTGCCGTGTGTGTGTGCGCTTGGGTCGGTTGTCAGAGATTGTCAGCTATGTATGCAATGCTAATGTAGTTAGTTGTGTGTTGCCGTCCTTTGCACGGCATTGTAGCAGTGTTGTTTTTAATACATCACACACTGTTGGGTTGTCAGCGATGCTGTGGCGTGTGTGTGTGTGTGTGTGTGTGTGTGTGTGTGTGTGTGTGTGTGTGTGTATATATGTGTGTGTGCGCGCGCGCTCGGTTGGGTTGTCAGAGATGCTGTGTAGTTAGTTGTGTGTGTGTGTGTGTGTGTGTGTGCTGCTGCTGCTGCTTGAGAAGAGTCGTCAAAGCCGCATCTAAAAATAAGTTCGCCCATGACACCCACACAACATGGCCGCTTTTAGACGCCTTACAGCCTGCCACAGCACAACACAACACAGCATGGAAGAACAGATGCTTTTCTTTCTCCCACACCAAAGCCTGAGAAACACACAGCGCTGAAACTCACTCACACACACACACACACACACACACACACACACATTCAACTCCGGTGATGGCAAGGACGGCCATACCAAAACGTTGCGAGCCAAGGAGGCATATTAAAATAGTCTTTCATAGGCACAAGTTGCCAAACAGGAATCTCAGTTTTGTGTGTGTGTGTTACAAGAGGCTGTGTCTCACACTAACGCTGACCCTTTTTGTGTGTCTGTGTGGTGGTTCCGTGTGTGTGTGTGTGTGTTGCTTCCGTGTGTGTATGTGTGTGT
Source organism: Setipinna tenuifilis (assembly GCA_030347295.1). Lineage (NCBI taxonomy): Eukaryota > Metazoa > Chordata > Actinopteri > Clupeiformes > Engraulidae > Setipinna > Setipinna tenuifilis. The sequence goes on from CM059284.1 coordinate 11,274,750, forward strand.
GATGCTTCCATGTGTGTGTGTTGCTTCCGTGTGTGTGTGTGTGTGTGTGTGTGTGTGTGTGTGTGTGTGTGTGTTGCTTCCGTGTGTGTGTGTGTGTTTCAGGAGGCTGAGAAGATGGTGGCGTCTCTGCAGGACTCGTCTCTGGACGAGGAGTGTTTCACTGCTGCACTGCAGGAGAGCAGGAACACGGCCGGCGCCCTGCCCCTCTCCCACGAGGCCGCCATGAAGTGGTTCTACAAGGACCCGCAGGGAGAGATCCAGGGTACACACACACACACACACCCCCTCTTGCACACACACACACACCCTCTCGCACACCCCCTCACACACTCAC
>CM059284.1:11287583-11320083 GCA_030347295.1 Setipinna tenuifilis
TGTGTGTGTTTGTGTCTGTGTGTATGTGTGTGTGTGTTTGTGTCTGTGTGTATGTGTGTGTGTGTGTGTGCGCGCACACGTGCCCCCACCTGTATGAGAAAAATAAGAGCAGGATAGAGAGGCCAATGAAACAGCGCATCAATCACAAGTTTTTTTTTTTTGTTTTTTTTTTTGATTGTTTGTTTTTTAATTTTCACACCAGCATACTCATTCTCTTCTCAGTACCTTTCCCTCTTTTTTTCCCCCACAGAAACACCCTGTGGCCATCCTCCATCTTTTTTTTTTTTTTTTTTTGTTAGCATGCGCTTGTTTACTCGTTTGCCTGTAATTCTGTTGGGGTGGGGGATGGGGGGGGGGGTCTGAGGTGTGTGTGTGTATGTGTATGTGTGTGTGTGTGTGTGTGTGTGCGTGTGTGTGTCGCCCTCCATCCTCTCCCGTAGGTTTTGCTTTCCGCTTCTCCTCCAGGCATCCACAACTCTGTGCCTCTGTGAGGTTTTAGTAGCAGGATGGGGTTGAGGTGGACCTTAAGTGTTTGTGTGTGTATGTGTGTGTGTGTGTGTGTGTGTGTACCGGCGCAACTTTATTTTTTCAAAGCATGAGGTATCACAAGCGGTACTCATTGAATGAATGCATGTTTGTGTTTCATGTGGGTGTTTTGAGTTAACTGGAGTGTGTTTGTGCGTGCGTGCGTGCGTATGCGTGTTTCCACGTGTGCCTATAAACTAAAAAAAAGGGTCACAGTTCGCCGCAACCATGGAGATTTGAAGAGGTCATTATGGGGTGGCTGAGCTGTTTTTTTTTTTTTTTTGAATCTGTGCCTCAGTGGCTTATTTACCCATGAGCCCTTGCAAGCCGTGCTGTCTTTTGATCATTCTCCGTAGGGCGTAGCACAGTTTGGAGGTGGTTCATGTGGGGGGAAAAACAAAAAAAGTTAGTCCAGTTTTGATTTCTCTGCGGGGGATGTGAGCTTGTTGCCTTTTGTCCACTCTCTTGCTTCTGGGCGATTGAGTTGTTCTGATTGTGATCTTTTGCTCTAAAAGTTCAAAAAAGTTGAAAAAAAAAATAAAATGGAAAAAAAAAAGACTTGGCATCATACTGTGCAAAGTGCACAAAAGGTGCACATAATGTTAGTAAATTGTTACGTATTCATTGTTGTTGCTATTGTTATTGATTTCTTTTTATATATCTCTATATATAAAGAAATATATATGCATTATATACAAAGTTAAAAGTATTTGGACTAAGATTAAGCACTTGGGGCTGCTATTTTTTTCCTTTAGTTTCATTGCCACCATGTGAAGTGTTGTATTATTTCTTTCTTAAAAAAAGAAAAAGGTTGAATGTATTCCAAAAAAAAAATGGACAGGAAAAGAAAAAAACATGAAGCCGAAGGACTTTTTTTTTTTTTTTTTTTTTTTTGGCTCTCCATTACTTCAAGATGCATACATGGAGAAACAAAATGGTCGCTGGCAACAACGAAGCAATGGGAGTTGATCCTGCTTCTCACTCTACTTCTGGATTGTTGTCCTTGGATCTTAATTGTGGACAAAAAAAAAGATGGACGCTTGAAAACACTGCCTTCTACAGTCCAATACAAAAAAAAAAAAAAGAAACAATGTTATTTTGATGAAACATATATAAAAGAATCTGACTTTTTCTATTCCTTACTGGAGAATTTTTTTGTTGCTGTTTACAAACCATGCGGATTATTTTTGGGTGCAGATATCTTTTTTTGATGGGGGACGGGGGAGGGCAACACGAGGCTGCTGTAAAGGACCTTTTCATGGAAGCAACCCTCAACACATGGCATTCACCCAGAGGGGGGGAGGGGGGTATTCCACCACTGCTGTTCACAGGCCTTCTTCCCTCTACGGGGTGACAGCATTGCCAGTGACATCGAAGAAAACTGCAGACCTTGCCAGTTGGGGTGGGTGGGGGTAATATGGGGGGTTGGGGGGGTATCTGAGATGGGTTCAGTTGTTTTCCCCTAAATAGTGTCTTGGAATGGCGGTGGTTTAAAGAAAACTTCTCGTTCTCATGGTAGCCATTTTTGTTTACTGATTTAAAGTCCTTAACTCGCCCCCCTCTCGAGGTTTTGTTGATCATAATGGCATACAGAAACTGAGCACAGCAGATTTTGGAGGTACAAGGACGAAATGAAACTAACTTTATCTTAAACCCAGATTTTTTTCATGACCTGGAATAACTCCTGGCTCACCATGTTGTTTTTTGTTTTTCTTTTTTCTTTCTTTTTTTGAAAATCAACTCCAGGAATAATGGACATATCTTGTGGTAGAGTAATACAAAAAAAAAACCTAAAGAAGAAATGTGAGAATTCTGTACATAAAAATTCATAAATGACCTCAAACCCTACCATTGCATTTGATAGAGCAGTCTACGCAAACAGAAGAAGAAGGAAAAAAAAAACCACATCACACCCCACCTGGGTTCCATGCCCCCCATCCATCTAAGTTTTTGAAAAGGTGTTTTTGTTGTGGGCAATTCCATAATAATCATGAGGGCGTCTACGGAGACTACAAGGCCGTTGCCCTAACTCCCTCATGCTTACAAACAATAGACACTGCCCTGGCACGCTCGCTATGCACTTTTTTTGTTGAAACTGTGAGGTTCATCTGCATCAGGAAGGGAAGCACCATGGATCTGCCCTCTTGCTCCCCTTCATACAAACAAAAAAATAAAAAACATAAAATTTAACAAAAAAAAAAGCTAAAACTGAACTCTCGGAGGGAGGGAGGGAGGGAAGGAAGATGCCCTTCACCCTCTTGTTGTACATTGACATATTTTTGTACGTCTTCTGTTGTTTAGAAGAAGAAACAAAAAAATATGTGTAAAAAGGCTTGTGGCAACAGATGAAGGAATTTCATTATACATCAACAACTATGAATGTTTCTCAGAACAGTTTTTTTGTACAGCAGGCTGAAAACCTTAAGAGGAAAAAAAAAAAAAGTACCATTGGTCCCAACTTCATTACTTGCCGTTGAAGGCGAAATGGACACCAGTAGTATGGGACATATTGTTTGACTAGAAGAAACAAAAGTCAGATTTTTCTCAGTGCCACAGATTGACAATGACTGCACCCGTTGTTCCTGCGTTCTCCCCTGTGGGAATCCAAACAGTACTGGGAATACCTAGGAATCCGGGGTGGGAATTCCCTCAGGTGCGTTGAGTCCCCTTGACTCCTGAGGGGATTAGGTTGGGAAACCTGGCTGTTGGAATCGGAAGATGTTCCTGACCTCATTCTTCGCAGAGCCTTGGACATCTGTTGATTGGTTCCACAGGACCATCTGATTGGTACTATTTTCTGGGAATGCATTTTATCCGTTGATTCGTATACGTGGTTTCATAATTAATATCGTTAAGGTCTTTTTTTTTTGATGAAGTTTAACCCGTTGTTTGTGTTTTCCTTCTAGGGCTGTCTTCATCCAAGGAGCATAGGATCCAGAGCACCCCCATCATCTTTACCCTTCTTTCAAATCCCTAATTTCCCTACCTCCTCTCCCTTCTACCCCCACCCGAGAAAGATGGCTTGTGGTGTGGTTAGCCTCATAGCCAGAGAATGCCAGACCATTTGCCATGAAGCCAAACCAGACAACCCTGTTAATGTTGAGGGTCCTCTGGCAAGTGCTACCATCAACCATCACTCTGGTCCCCACATCATCCTCACCACACAGACACACACATACACATACACACAAACAGGAACTTAGGACAGCCGGAGCTGGAGGCTCGGACCTGTTGGAAAGATTGATCACCTTGGCTTTGAGGAGCACAGCCCTCGGGACAAAATGGAGTAGATACTTTTAAGGACAGAAACCTTTCTTGACTGCAAGACGTTTGTGTGGGTTGGTGGGACTGGACATGTCCCGTCATCAGGTGGAACTACGAAGGGGAGGGAGTGGCCCAGGCAAGATCGTGACTGATCCAAGGCCAGTCCCTGCATTCCCGAGATGGCTTCCTCAGCTGCAGAGGGTCTAAAGATATCTCTTCGTGCTTCAGACCTTTATTTGTGGCCATTCGGGGTGCTAATGGTGATGGCTGTGGTGTCTGAATGAGCTTGCGATGTAATTTTACACACACACACACACACACACACCACGTAATTCATAGCCAAATGATCCTTCACACACAGTTGTCACCTGGCCGCAAGGTGCTTAAACTACATTTCCCCATTTCTACAGTACAAGAGCACTAGAGTTAGTGGTTAAGCTCCAAATAGCATGTGTGTAATTGTCAACGGGATGAGATATTACGATACAATGTGGTCGGCATTTTTGGTTTACTGGTCTAGTCCCTCAGAGTTCTTTCAGCTGTTCCAGCTGGGTAGCCATACTAGACTGCTACACCAACTGCCCGCCCCTGCACATGGTCAAATTCTCAGATACAGCGGTCTCTCAAATCCCCTATATGCGTATAACATACAAAAACACACGTACAGACTGTCTGCATACACATACACCGCAAAGACACACACACACACCCACTGAAACACCAGTCTTGTGACAGGTGGTTTTTGTAAATACTGTGCAAAGTTGTATCCATTTCCTCATTGTGGATTTTACTTAACATGTCTTTATTTTCCCTCTGTTTCCTGAACATGCCTTAACTGTACAGAATACCATTGTGTGGATGCCGGTGTCTTTGGAATGGAAAGCAATTTGGAAACTCAAGTCAGGTTAAGAGGCGTTAGCCTCAGTGTCGGCTGGTAAATGTGTAAATGAGACAAACTAGTAATTGACGGTGACAAACGGAGACTAAAAGACAAAAAACTGAGTGTCTGGTGAAGGTGGTTTGAATTTCTTTTCTTTTCTTTTCTTTTTTTTCTGTCTTAAAAAACGAGTGACTCAATATGTAGCTAAATTTACAGGCAGAAGAGGACTAGCGAAGACTAGCGCTATATGCAAAGAGGAGCAGAGCTGACTGGGAGGGGCTAGCACGTTAATATTAGCATGTTCAAGGTTTAGCTTTGCCCCGCCGTCATGGCGACCCTCTACCAACATTATTGGATGCTTCCTGTGTGTGAAATTGCTCAGACAATTAGATGAATATCCTTTACCACTTAACTTGAACTGCATCATGCAATCCTTGTTTTCTTGCACTTGTGGATGTGTTGCTAGCCCCCGTGTGGGTGGTGTGGCCCGTGAAGAGAATTTACATCTCAGAAGTGCTACTCATGGCCGCAAGACACTGCGTGGTTGCTACAGGCCAGCTTTGATCATTTAGTATGCTTACATGACATCCCTGATCTAAAGCAACTGTTGATCATCTGTTTAGTTGGTTGAGCAGGCGCCCCCTGTTGGCAAGATTATTCTTGTTCGTATGATTTTTGTTTTTGTGGGTGGTTCAAGCGTAGTGCTATCTCTTCGTTGTTCAATGTTTTTAACCCCCAAAGTTATAGGTACTTCAGTACTTCAGAGTGATAATCTTACTTGATGCTGATTGAAAATGAAGATGCATAATGCAGTTTCAAGGAAGCAAGTTTACCATGATTGATCTGAAGGCTAGAGAGCTGAATTAACTGTCTTGGCTCATTGTGGACAGATGCATCTCTTTTCCAAAGTAACTTCTTTGTCGTGCATGAAACATAATTGGATTGCCCTGTCTATAGTCATCAGAAATATCTACCAAACATTGATAAAAATACCAGTTACTGTTTAAACACAGACTGTATTTAAAATGAAAATGAACAGTTTTGTCTCAAAGAATATGTGTACGAGGTTTAGCTGTAAAATACTTTTTCAATCATATTCTAAATGACCGTCACTTTGTGTTGCAGTAGAATTCACTTGTATATTTATATATCTGGCAAGGAAAAGAATTGGAATACAAATAGCTTTCATTTAAATCTGATTTTTCCTTTTTTGGCCTCATCTTCTTGACCAGTCAGCTCAAATCTCCTGCTCGCAATTCATGAATGTTTTAGTGACAACAGTTAATTGGAAAAGAACAACCAACGCAAAATTGTACATAATTTGTTTGTTTGAAGAGATCAAAATGATTAAATAAAATTGAAAGACATTTTTTGTGGAATTGTTTTTATATGTTTCCCATAAACAGGCCTCAGATGTAGTAAGATGTGACTCTTGTATGCAGTCTACGCTCTTAATTTCATTATTAATCACTCCTGTGACATGTTAAACTGCTGTAGTGTATTAGTGTGGACTTATGTTTATTAAAAAACATTCACATGTCCAATTCTATATATGCACAAGAGTGTAAGAAAAAAAACATGAGAAACCGCCATGCATACTGCCTAAGATGAGATCATGGTGCTTGTTGCATCTTATGAACAGCTTAATTTATACTCAGCTGTGATAATGATTGTGAAGGCTGATCAAGATGGTAATCCCTATAAATCAGCCATATTAGCCACACTGAAGTAAACATTCAACGTATAGCTAAAATAATAAACCTATCTATGTTACACATAATACCATAATATGTAATATTAATTATTACATCATATTAATCCTGGCTCGTACTCAGTTTTGAAATTCCACCTTGACAACTATTTGCATATTGAATTCTCCTGCTGCATGATAAACCACTGAAGGGTTTATTTGGGCATGTGTATATAGACTGTTGAGGGTGTCTGAAATATTCACTCTTTCACTGTGTAGTGGGTATGAATTACATTGTATTGCGTTACATTTTGTCCCCTACATAGTGTACTACATAGTGAATGAGTAAACATTTCGGATTCAGCCACAGTCTAGCCTACAAGCTTTTTTTTTTACAGGTGGTGCAGGAGTGAATAATTTTATGTCATTAGGCCTATAATACTATTTACATAGCATTTGATATATTCATTGACATCACAAAGAAAATACATGATGAATGAATACTTAAATCCTTTACTGACATACTAACCAAACTTTCACTTCATTCAGAGAAAGGTTTGGCCATATAATAGGCAACCACACTTTTCAGGTAATGGAGGTAGTAGTTCTGTCAGCCTCTTCAAGATCTCGCGATGTTTATTACGTCAATGTGATTGTAACATGGCGGCGTCCTGTGTGCACACATACAAGGCATGAGTTTTTGTTGACTTGTTTGAAAAGGGCTTCAGTGGGTGGAAGGTTTGCACATCCTACAAGGCTTCACATCTACTGCAAAGGAGTGAAGCAATTTAAGCAACTCGCTGACATCTAAGACAGACGCAAGAGCAGGACACCAACAACAGGTAGCTGGTGAAATAAACATTAGCTGTTTTGCTAACGCCATTCTTTTAACACGCACATAAATAAGACCATGCCTTGTCTGCCACTGCTGTTAACGTCTACAGCTCAGTACAACTTCGAGCGACAACACTTATTCACTCAATAACATTTTATTTAATGTGTGCAATGGTATTGTAACACGCTAAGAATATTGGTAGGTGTGAAGTTGGTATGATGGAAAATTAGTTAGCTGAATGTTTTTCGAGATAGTTAGCTAGCCAGGTAGCTGTAAGCGCTACATTAGGTATAGCAGACCAATGTATTGTGTGGAGAAGCATGTATTTAGTCAGCTGCGTCTTTTAACTGGTAAGAATCCCACCTGCCAAACGTGTTTGACTGTAGCTAGCGCCTGGCTGGTAGTTTAATACTGCTTACAGTGTGTAGCTCTTTTGACAGAACTGGTGGTATCAAGAATGTTCAGGTTGTTGCTGGATATTTAACCCCGTCGAGTCCGTTATGTTATGTTGACGTTCGTTTGATCTTGACCTCTTTTGATATTCCTCCCTGCTGCTATTTGTGTCGCCCACAGATAGCAATCCGAGGTACTGTGATGTCCTCAGTCTCCCGTAGACTTGGCCAACCGCACCGTCGGAGGAAACACTACCCTAGTAGCACATACCATACCAACGTCTGACAAGACTCCACGCCCCGGGGTGAGGGGAAGACACCTTATCATCCCAGCTCCAAGGACAGGGAGTTGCAGCCGACCGTCGCGGTTCTTTGGTTGGGAGAGATTTACCCTTCACTGTGAGGCCAGGAGGTGAGGCGACATGTCCGCACCTGAGCAGTGCGGTGACGGAGGAGCAGCGTCAGGGTCAGCACAAGAGGCAGAGGGTGAAGGAGAGCCACCCCATGAGAGGTTACCACTCCTGGGTGGTTCTCAGGAGAGTGAGCGGGGGTTGATAGTGCAGGACGAGGGGCTAGCCCCACCTGTCAAACACCCCCGACTGGATAATGAGGAGGTGGCTTTAAACTGGGAGGCCAGCACAACGCCAGGAGGCTTTGAAGAAGGTCAACAGAACCACGCTTCATCATTTACAGCACACACAGGTGAGATGAGTGAATTTAATTTTGTTTAATTTTTTTTTAATCTCCTAAATTATTATTTCCAGGGACAATTGCAATGTTGGCTTTGACAAAAACCAGGGGCGCCGCTAAGGGGGGGTAGATCAGGAAGATTCAGGAGGCCCAAAGCTTTACGGGAGCTCACACAGGACTATGATATGGTTCATACCATTGGGATTGGGGCCCAAAATGATTTTCTTCTAGGGGGCTGACAATTTTGTAGCGGCTGTTGAGCGCGCACACACACACACACACACACACACACACACACACACACACACACACACAAGCACACGGAGACACACAGATAAACACAGCCACACACATACACCCAGGGACCCCCACATACACACACACACACACACACACAGCCCCATATCTCTTTAATCTCTCTGCTTGGAAAAATCTAACAGGTTAAGGACAGCTTTGGAAGTGCAGTCCTACTTTTGTAATAATTTGTCTTTTTGTGCTGTTCAGATGGTTCCCCATCTGTCAATCTAGAAGGAGTAGGAGGAGGAGACGGAGGAGGAGCAGGAGCAGGAGCAGCTAATGGAGGAGCAGCACTGGGAGGAGGAGGTGGAGGAGGTGGAGGTGTAGAGGTTGAATGGCAGCAGAATGGAGCAGGAGGAGAGGAGGTCGCTGTTGCAGGAGAGCATCATGGGAACGGGGAGGAGAACAGTGGCGACAGTGCTGAATGTACCCCCAGTGAAGAGCGACAGTAGGTCAACATACTAACACATAAACAAGCACAAATAAACACACAATAACACTCCACAGTCATAGTCTGTAGGCCACCTGTTGATGCGATGAAATTACATTTTCTTTACTCATTGATTAAAAGAAATATCTTTATATAAAATAAATATATTTATCAGATCACTTAATTTTTGGTATTAAAAAAGTGTTTAAATCCGTACAGTTTGATAAGGAATAACTTATGCAGACAATATATAGATAATAGATAATAAGTCTGTGTGTGTGCGCGCATGTGCATCATGAGTATGTGTATAAGTGTATTGGCATCTATGACTGAGTGTGTATTTTTGAAAGGGGGCATGCCTACATGCATAACAAAAAAAAGTACCATCTCTTACCTAAATAGAGAGTTGAAAGCAAGAGTCAGCAGTAGTTACCTGGCTTCTCTTACAAAGGGCACTGTGTCTCTTCTTGTGTGCAGCCTGGGTCTCGATTTCAGCCAGAGCCCCCAGATGCTGACTGGCTCTTGGGCTGAGTACACCACCTCTCCTGAGAACTACCTCAAAGGCTGCAAGTGGTAAGAAGGCCCAAATACTTCTGTCTTATCTACCACTGCCTTCACCTTATTCGCCGTAAATGTATGCATAAGATATTTTGATAATTGACAGATATGGAGAATTGCTCAAGATGTAACAGGTCAGGATTCACACTTCACTTGACAATTTTGCACAGTCTCGTTGTATGAAGATGATTGTCTTCCAGTGAATATTGCTGCAAACAGTTATTGTATAGTGGTGAGATACAGTATGTCACAAAAGTGAGTACACCCCTCACATTTTTGTACTCTATTTTGTTGCGATTTAGACATTAATGGTTGCGTGTTGGGTTATTTTGAGGGAACAGCAAATTTGCACTGTTATATAAGCTGTACACTGCCTACTTTATGTTGTACAAACGTGTTATATCTTTTCCCATAGAAAGATATCATAAAAAATGTGAGGAGTGTACTCACTTTTGTGACATACTGTATATTTGACAAATGTGACAATAAGTGTATTGTCATAACATGGCTAACAGTACAATTACCATGAGAATTAATCGAACATACTAAAGCCACAATAATACAAATAATCTAGGACACGGTCTTAGAAAGATTGTGTATATTTCTCTTTATACAGATGTGATAGTTGTTTTGATAGAATATGATGCGTGTTTGCTGTCCGTGTTGTACTATATTATGTTATCATTATTACCTCCGCCAAGGAGGTTATGTTTTCGCCGGCGTTGGTTTGTCCGTTTGTCTGTTTGTCCGTTTGTGAACAGCATAACTCGAAAAGTTATGGGTGGATTTGATGAAATTTTCAGGATAGATCGGAAGTGGCCTAACTTAGAACTGATTTGATTTTTATGGTGATCCGGATAACCATCTGGATTCAGGATTTTTTTTTTCAGTCAAGTTACCAGTGTAGCATGGAATCTACGGAGACTTTTATTTTGAAAGGAGGCAATATAGGTTGGTACGGAAGTGAGGCTCCTGTTGCGGGTCAAGGAGTTGTTGAGTTTTTGGTTAGAGGGTTCAGTGAAAGACAGAGGAGAGTTAGAACGGTAGTGGTGAACAGCCCAGTAGTTCATGTTGGCAGTGGAAATTAGATAAAGTACTTTTCTGCACCGAAGAGCCAACCAAGTTTGTGTGAGCATGAGTGAACGAACCCACTAGTTAACTATTACACCAATAATAAAATGTTTTAACATGATTAATGTCTTTTAATGTCTTAAGGTGAGAATGACAATAAGGTGGAGACTTAAGCTGCCTTGGCGGAGGTCTGCGCTCTCTGAGTGCTTTTCTAGTATGTCAATATTATAGGTGCCATAACATAACGAGACTAAGCTATAATAACAACATGATGATGCTATAATATAATGAAATGAAGGTTAATGTGTTGTAATGTAAAGTCAAACTGTAAAGCACTTTGAGCTGCATCTTGTATGTATGAACTGTGCTATACAAGTAAAGGTTATTATTATTATTATTATTATTATATTATTATTAATGCTGCTTCTGTCTGAGCTGTTTCCGTGTTGTGGACTCTGATGTTGTCTCTGATGCCAGGGCACCTGATGGCTCCTGTGTGCTGTCCAACAGCGCTGACAACGTGCTCCGCGTCTACAACCTCCCTCCAGAGCTCTACAGCAACAACTGGGACCTGCTCACGGAGATGGTGAGCCTACACACTCACACACACACACACACACACACACACACAACGTGCTCCGTGTCTACAACCTCCCGCCAGAGCTCTACAGCAACAACTGGGACCTGCTCACGGAGGTGGTGAGCCTACACTCACACTCTCTCACACACACACACACACACACTCGCACACAGACAACGTGCTCCGCGTCTACAACCTCCCTCCAGAACTCTACAGCAACAACTGGGACCTGCTCACAGAAATGGTGAGCCTACACACACTCACACTCACACTCACACTCACACTCACACTCACACTCACACTCACACTCACACACTCACACACACTCACACTCACACACTCACACACACTCTCTCACACTCTCTCACACACACACACACAATGTGCCTACAGCCTCCCTCTGAAGCTGTATTACAACAACTGCAACCTGCTCACAGAGAGGGTGAGCCTCAACACACACACACACACACACACACTCTCACACACACACTCTCACACACACACTCTCACACACTCACTCTCTCACACTCACTCTCTCACACTCACTCTCTCTCACACACACACTCTCTCTCTCTCTCTCTCACACACACACACACACACACACACACTCACACTCACACACACAACATGCTCCGCGTCTACAACCTCCCTCCAGAGCTCTAGAGCAACAACTGGGACCTGTTCACAGAGATGGTGAGCCTCAACACACACACACACACACACACACACACACACACACACACACACAACGTGCTCCGTGTCTACAGCTTCCCTCCGAAGCTATAGAGCAACAACTGGGAGCCACACACACACACACACACACACTCACACACACACACAACGTGCCTACAGCCTCCCTCTGAAGCTGTATAGCAACAACTGCAACCTGCTTACAGAGATGGTGAGCCTCAACACTCACACACACACACACACACACACACACACACACACAATGTAAATAGCTGAGGTAAGTTCAACAGTCACGATATGTTGGAAAGGAAAAATTCAACAGAAACAGGTGCGCTGAAAGCCCTGTTGCGTTATGCAGGCCTTACAACTACGGCAGCTGAGAAGGTGATTTTTTTTCTCCTGTCCTCATAGAGGACATTTTGGAACACACACACACACACACACACACACACACAATGTAAGTAGCTGAGGTAAGTTTAACAGTCACGAGACGTTGCAAAAAGGAACAACAACAGAAACAGGTGCACTGAAAGCCCTGTTGCCTGATGCCGGCCTTACAACTACGGCAGCTGAGAAGGTGGTTCTTTCTGCTACCCTCATAGACGACATTTTGGAACACAAAGTTTTGTACTGGCTTTTCACATCCACAATGGGGTTTACATACATTGTCACATTATGCACATTGTCGCTGATTGGGAAGGATGAACACCCTTACACAGAACACCACTGAACACGCCTCCTGGAACACACCTGCTACATGGGAGAAAACAAACTCGTTACATTACACTACACTTGGCTGACACACTTATCCAGAGCAACTTACAGTTATTTAGGTAGAGTGTTTCAGTTACAGTCCCTGGAGCAATGCAGGGTTAGGAGATGCCTTGCTCAAGGGCACGTCAGCCATGGGTGAGGTTGCAGGAGAGCACTAGGTGTTCACTCCCCCCACCCTCATTCTTTCCCCTACTGGAACAGGATTCGAACCTGCGACCCTCCGATCCTAAGATTAAAACTCTAACCAATTACAAATTGTTGAACAATGTTGCAGCCAGCCTTGCTCAAGAGTTAGCTATGGACGAGATGCTCCTATCCCAAGACCAACTCCCTAAGTATTAGGCCCCAGCTGCCCCTAATCTAGCATCTAGCGTCTGCATCTGACTGTAATGTAAAGCAATGAAATGCCTTCTACTCCCCAGTACAGTGTTTGGGGCTGTGGTGCCTGAGTCATTTTTTCCCTGTGTCACAGACTCATCGCTGGTATGTGCACTCAGCTCAGCCTGGCCTTGATCTGAGCCACTGGGCTTGCCAGAACCTCCAGCGAGACTGAAACCCAGTCCAAATGCCTTTGTGTGCGTCTTCTTTTTCCCCCCTCCTCCCCACCAAGTTGGGGCTTAGTACTTTTTAAGAAAGCGCAATCAAAGGCAGGCATGATAGGCTTGTAAGTTCAAAAAACTCATCAAGAAATGGTGTTGGCTCCCTCGTCATCAATCTTCAGGTTGCCAAAACGAAACATTTTTATGGTGCCTCACTTTTCTGTCTTCACCTTTTTATTTGTAGTCTGTGTCGTCTTGGATTCAGAGCTCTTTTGGACTCTTGTCTTGACTTGGACGCCACTTTCTTTGGACTCGATCTGGACTTGGCTTGAAAGACTCGATGTCTTTCGGTTCAGTGTTGACTTGGACAACAGATCTCTAGGGGGCTCAGTTTTGGACTTGGACTGGACTGCAGTAGTCCTGGTGTTGTGCTCGTTCTCGACTCAAACAAAGGTGGTCTCAACTGCAGTCCTGACTCTCTTCTCATCTCCTGTGAGATGGCTTACACGCCTCCCCCTCCCAACACACACACACACACACACACACACACACACACACACAGACAGCTTTAGTCCCGAGAAATTAGCATTAGTTTTCACTGGGGTCGTTTAATTTGTACTGACTTGACAAATAGGGAGGATCATGTTGTTTTGACATGTCAACATTGTAAATCACACAGTATGAGCTTAAGAGCTTTGGGGTATGTCGCAGTTCTGAGATTTTTTTTTTTTTTGTCTTTAATTCCCTTTTGTTTCTGCAGTTGTTGTTAATCACCACATAAAGACGCTGTCACACACTGTGCCTGTTATGGATGAGTGGGTGGCAGACGCCTTTGGGTTTCTGTGTGACAGAGGGGGAAAAAAAAGGCATTTGGAAATGGTTTAGAAAACAATGTCGATGTGTCTGTACTGAGAACACAGCTCGCAAGATGGCTGTCTGTTGTCAGAAGACAAGATACTATTTTATTAGTAAGTATGTCACTCCAGCCGTAGTGTATGAAGTGGTGTGCCATGTTTTTTTTTTTTTGTTTTTTTTTTTTGCTTGTTTGTTCATTTGATGGTAATGCCAAAGCCAGATGTCTCCAAAACAAATTCAACTGCAATGGCAGATGACCAAACGGAGAATAGGTAGATACATCTGTTTTTCCCTTTTGGCCACCAAGGCAGAGCATTATTATGTAGTCATGTGCGGAGAGATAGAACGCTACAACTAAAGTTTAAAGGCATCCCATTGCCAACTTTAAACTTATGTGGAGTTATGAAGGGTCACTTCAAAAAAAGTTCAGAGCACCTTGCATCATTGGAATATCAAGTTTAAGGCTTTTTTTTTTTAAACCACAACAAAATATCCAAAATGGATAACTAATAAGATGACTAATAGTAACAATGAAATGATGCCTATTGATGCCAAGTGATGCCAGCATTTCTTATTCACGTTTCCTTGCCTGGCTTGCTAGTTGAAGACCGAAGCGTCCTCCCCGTTTAACAGAAAGCCAGCACTAAAACACATGCACATGGAGGAGAACTAGCAATGTGTCAGTAAAATAATCAGCCTAAATGGGATGTGTGTTTTGTTTGTGCCCAGACCTTTTCAAATTGGCGTTAGTAATTGATAGCTGGCTAACGGGGCTCTCTGCACTGGGCCAAGCCAAGCGGTGCCGTGAGCGAGGAATCTCTGCACTACTCAAACCAAAAACGATGAACAGTAAAGATGTCTGTCTCATCAAATTGTGGAATGCCCCTCAGCAGCAAGAACCAAATTATCAGTCACCAACCCAATGTAGATTCAGCTTCAAGAACTGGGCTGTCTTCTTTCCAGGTTTTTCTTAGCACATCTTCTCCCCTGGGGTGTGCGAGATTGAAGATTTGTTGTTGGTATGCTGTTTTTTTGTTGTTGTGAGCTTGTTGCGTATGTGTAGTATTTACTAGGCCATTTCTTTGTTGTGCAGAAATCTGCTTTGCCGTGCCGTTATCCTCTCTCGTGTGAGGAGGATCCTGTAATCTGTTTGTCAGCACAGCGGTGACAGGATGTGGGGTTTGTGTTGGATCCTCCGTGTGGGGCTGTTTTGTTATCCTTTTTCCATTCACCGAGGGGTTTAGTTTCCCCACTTGCAATGTAAGCCTCTTCACCTGAGACTCAGCCCGGTGTGTGTGTGTGAGAGTGTGTGTGAGACTGTGTGTGTGAGACTGTGTGTGTGAGACTGTGTGTGTGAGACTGTGTGTGTGAGACTGTGTGTGTGAGACTGTGTGTGTGAGACTGTGTGTGTGTGTGTGTGTGTGTGTGTGTGTGTGTGTGTGTGTGTGTGTGTGTGTGTGTGTGTGTGTGTGTGTGTGTGTGTGTGAGTGTCTTATCTGGATGACCTCTTTCTCCCAGCGGCAGGCCCCAGGGCTTGTCAGCACTCTTACTGTACGCCGCCTGGCCCCTTTGTTTCATTCTCTTCTTTCATTCTTTTCTTTCATTCTTTTCTTTCATTCAGTTTTTTTAATCTTTCTCTATTTCATTTTTTCTCTTTCTCACTCAGTTTTTCTTTCTCTTTCTTTTTACTTTCTCCCACTCTCTTTCTCTCTCTCCCTCTCTCTTCCTCTTTTCTTTCTCTCTCTCTGTGAAAGCGGAACCGGTGCGGAAAGCTTGGTTTGGCGCGGCGTGTCCCGTGTCCTGGTTTAGGGGGCCGAGCGGGGCCGAAGATGTTTTGATTTATTCCCTCTCCGCACCGCGGGAGACGCCGACGAAGGGCACAACCCGGGGTGTCAAAGGCGCAGTTTGTCCAGCACAGTCCATCAACTATTATGAGCCCCCAGAACCCCCCCCCCCAGAAAGAATCCCCACCCCACCCACTCCCCCATCACAGCACTTGCAAAAAATATTATTATGAGCCTCAGAACCCACCCCCCCAGAAAGAACGCCCCCCCCCCACCCCCACCCCAGATCCCCCACAGACCAACCCCACCCACTCCCCCCTCAGAGCGCTTGCAAAAAAAAAAGCGCTGCTCTTTCTGTGTTCCGAGCAGTTCATTTTCTCGTGTATTTGTGTTTTATGGAGTTGCCCGGAGAATTAGGGCCAAATTCTTGATTCACTGTGAGATGAAAACCCGAATCCCGGCTTTTTTGTCAGTGGTGTCAAAAAGACTTTTCAATATTTTTTTTTCGCCGGGGAATGGGGATGGATCGCATTAGTGTGTGTGCTTGCATTTATCCTGCCTAACGACGGCCGTCCACAGTTTGGTCAGACACGGATGGTTTGCTTTAATGCTTTAATGGGATGCCTTGGCCAAGGCTCGGCTCTCGAAGCGGAGAGCAGTGTAGGCCCCCCCCTTCTCCCTCTTCTTTCGGTAATGGCAGCGAGCGAACGGCGAACGACACACTGTGTGATGTGATGTTACAACGCCGCTCGCTCGAACGAACGGACCTGGAAGCGATCTCCGCCATTGTTTCGCGACGCTCCACGGGGACGGCTAATGTTATTCCACAAAAATGCCATGGCAGAGAGAGAGAGGGGGGAGCAGTGGGGGGAGAAAAAAAAAAAATGGAACTTGTGTGAACCGTTGCCCGAATGGCGATGATGTGTGTCAGACCCGACCCGCTTTAAAGCCCGGCCAGTTTGGTCACAGTTGTGCGTCTTATTTATGAGTTTGGCAGTCGAGTCCTTCACTCAACTAGACCCCCACCCCCCCCACCAACATACCCCCACCCCCCCACCAACCCTACCCCCCCACTCCCTTGCTCATGCTGTGTATCGCTTTCAGACCGAGCAGAGTGCAGGCAGGCAGGCTAGGCCAGGCCTGAGGGCCTGCTCTCCCCGAGGCTCTCCACTGTGGCCGTAAAAACGTAATTGAAAGAATATGCGGGAGCAGGAGTGGGACGGTAAGACACAAAGAACACGTCCTCTGTCTGCGCGGGGAAAAAGACAGAAACCGCACTTATTCTTAAGTAATTACATGTCTGACAGGCCCTGTTTCTTCTCTCCCTGTTTTCATATATACATTCATTCTTTTTTTCTGTCTCTCTCTCCCTCCCTCCCTCCCTCTCTCTTTGTGCCTCTCCACACACACACACACATACACACACATACACACACACACACACACACACACACACACACACACACACACATCCAAACCTCCTTTTCCCTGTCTCTCTATCTACCCCTCTGTACTCTGACACACACACACACACACACACACACACACACCCTCTGACCCACACACACACACACACACACATCCAATCTTCCTTTTCCCTGTCTCTCTATCTACCCCTCTGTGCTCTGACCAACACACACACATACTCTGACCTACTCTGACCTACACACACCTACACACACACACTCACACACTCACACACACCCTCTGTGTCTGTCATGTACTCCTCCAGACGCCAGTGTTGCGGATGGCTGAGGGGGACACCATCTACGACTACTGCTGGTTCCCCAAGATGAGCTCCATGGACCCCGACACCTGCTTGTGAGTCTGACCCCCACCACCACCACCACCCTGTCAACACCTCACAGGCCCCCATACACACGCACACATACGCACACATTCACACACTCACACGCATATACACACACACATACACACGCAGATTTACATGCACATGCAAGCAAACACTCACATGTAAATCTGTGTGTGTGTTTGTTTGTTTGTATGTGTGTGTGTAAATGTAAGTGCCAACATACACTTGCATAGACAGACAGACACGCAAACACACACACACATTTTTATACTTTATTTGATTCCACATTACAAGTTAATATTCATTAGGAATAAAATCTTCTGAATATTCCAAAAGACGCATTCGTAAGCACAGTAAGCACATGAGTTTGCTTTGAGTTTACAGCTTCAGGGATGCGATACAGAAAACATCACAACAACACAGACAGACAGACAGACAGACAGACAGACAGACAGACAGACAGACAGACAGACAGACAGACAGACAGACACGCACACGCACGCACGCACGCACACGCACGCACGCACACGCGCACACCGACACACACACACAGACACACACACACCGACACACACACCGACACACACACACACAGACACACACACACACACAGACACACACACACACACAGACACACACACACACACAGACACACACACACAGACAGACACACACACACACACACACACAGACACACACACACACACAGACACACACACACAGACAGACACACACACACACACACACAGACACACGCACACACAAATAGACACACACCGACACACACACACCGACACACACAGACACACCGACACAGACACACACCGACACACACACACGCACACGCACATGCACACGCACACGCACGCACACGCACACACAAATAAACACACACGCACACACACACAGACACACACACACACACACACACCGACACACACACACACACACACCGACACACCGACACACACACACACCGACACACACAGAGCAGACTCCAACCCCAATCTAGTTTATGTCCCCCCCTGACCTAAGGGGTTGATTAGTATCCTTTATCTGGCCTTCTCACTCCAAAACAGACACGCCGTCTTCAGATGACAAAGGTTCACGGCAGGACAAATTCCTTTCTGTCTTTTTTCCTCTCTTTCTCCTTTTTCTTTTTCTTTTATTGGCTGTTGGCTTTGGCCCTGGCCCTGGCCGTGGCCCGGTGGAGACCTCGGCTCTATTAGTCTTCAGTGAGAGCGTGGATGGATCAGCAACACGGGATGGGATCCTCCCTCACACAGCTGCGGCCCAGAGCACACAGCCCACAGCCCAGAGCCCACAGACACCCGGGCCCTCCCCTCCCCTCCCCACCCTCCCTCGGGGAGATGGAGACGGAGAGCGTGCTTTGCTTTGCTCTGCTTTGCTTCTCTGTTTTTTCTTGTCTTTTCGTTTCTGATTTTTTCTTGTCCTTTCTTTTCTTTTCTGTTTTTTTTTTCTTCGTTTTCTTTGTCTTTCTTTTTGTCTTTTTTTTCTCTCTGTCATTTCTTCTCTCTAATTCTTCATTCTATCGTTCTGCATTTCTTTCTGCATCTCTTTTTTAATTTCCTCTCTGTCTTTCTGTCTTTCCTTGACTGTGAGGAGGAGATAGGGAGCGCAGAGGACAGAGAATGGGGGAGTGTGGGGTGTGAGGAGAGGAGAATAGAAAGAGAGGAGAGGAGGGATGGAGAAGAGGAGAAGAGTAGAGGAGAAGAGGAGGAGAGGAATGGAGGAGAAGAGGAGGGGAGGGATGGAGGAGAAGAGGAGGGGAGGGATGAAGGAGAAGGGGAGGGGAGAAAAGAGTAGAGTAGAGGAGGGGTGGAGAGGGATGAAGGAGGAGGAGAAGAAGAGAGGGAGGACAGTAAGAGTGGGAGTACAGGCAGCTCTGCCGCTGCAGCCGGCTGCTGACCCCTCTACCCCCCCACCCCACACACACACACATACACACACACACACACACACACACACACACACACCCCTCTCAGACAGTTCAGTGCCCCCTAGAGGGACTCAGTTCAGCACTCTCCACAGGAACCCACTGACCCAAGTGCCCCGAGCTGGGGGTTAAGTGCCTGTGTGTGTGTGTGTGTGTGTGTGTGTGTGTGTGTGTGTTAGGGAGGGATGGGGAAAAATAGAGAGAGTTGCAGTCTCAACAGCTTCCGTTCCATTGGGAGCTGTTTGTAATACACTGCCTTGGACTCAGCAATCCGTGTGAGTGTGTGTGTGTTTGTGTGAGAGGGAAATGGAGGGAAACATGTGTGATGGTAGCATTTTAAGGTAGCACACACAGCACAGAAGCCGCCAGAAGGTGAAGATAAAAAAAACTTTTTGGCCCTTCTAATGGTGTGTGTGTGTGTGTGTGTCTGTGTGTGTGGTGTATCTGTACACAGGCGTGTGTGTACGCGTGTCTGTGTGTGTGTCTGTGTCTGTGTGTGTGGTGTATCTGTATGTGTGTGCATGTGTGTGTGCGTGTGTCTGTGTGTGTGTTTACAGAAATGATCTACTGTACGGCTGCTTCCAAAGCCGCAGCCTATCAGCAGGGAGGTCTGTGGAGAGCCATAGTCTCATGGTGTGTGTGTGTGTCTGTGTGTGTGTGTGTCTGTGTGTGTGTGTCTGTGTGTGTGTGTGTCTGTGTGTGTGTGTGTGTGTGTGTGTGTGTGTGTGTGTGTGTGTGTGTGTGTGTGTGTGTGTGTGTGTGTGTGTGTGCGCGCGCACGGTCTGAGGAGAGTCATAGTCTCAGGGTGTGGAGTGGTTTATGCTGCGTCTGATATCTCTGGTAAAGGGTAATGGCGGTAGTGTGTGTGTGTGTGTGTGTGTGTGTGTGTGTGTGTGTATGTGTGTGTGTGTGTGTGTGTGTGTGTGTGTGTGTGTGTGTGTGTGTGTGTTGGTAGGCAAGAGAGACGCGCAGTGCTGAGTGAAGTTTAAGTGCTAATGGCTTTAGGTGTTTTTGTTTGTCCCTGTGTTTTCAATTTTGGCGATGGAGAGATTATGTGCAGAAGGGAATTCAGCAGCATACACAATGCAACAGGGGACATGATGCTTGGCCAAGCTGTTTGTTTGTTTGTTGTTGTTGCTGGTTTAGCGTTTACTTTGGTTTGTTTGTTTGTTAATGTCTTTGTTTAGTTGTGTGTGTCTGTTTGTACATCTCTCTCTCTCCCTCTCTCTCTCTCATTTGCTTTCTTTCTTTTGCCCTCTCTCTTTCTCTCTCTTTCTCTGTCTTTCTCTCTCTGTCTTTCTCTCTCTGTCTCTCTCTCTGTCTCTCTCTTTCTCTCTCTCCCTCTGTCTCTACCCCTCTCTCTCTCCGTCTCTCTCTTTCTCTCTCCCTCCCTCTCTCTCTCCCTCTCCCCCCCCCCCTCTCTCTGAGGTTGCCCTTTTGTTGTCCCTCTCTGGCATCTCATTAGTGTCTGTTGAGAGGAACCCCCCCCCCCCCCCTCTCCATCCATGCTGGGAGTGATGAGGCAACCACAGACTTTTTCCAGACTGATTTTGGACGGCTGGAGGCTGATGGCTGGAACACAAAAGGCCCGTTGCCCATCGCGTGTGTCATTTTAATAAACAATCGACCACTTGGGACGGAATACATGCAGGGCCTCTTCCCCCACACACACAGAAAGAAAGAAAGAAAGAAAGAAAGAAAGAACTCGGAAAAGGAGAAAAAGAAGAGAAACAGAAAATTGGAAGATGTTGTGGAAAAAAGTAACAAGTTTATGTAATCAGGAGCCTTTCACTGTCTCCAAAAAAACACTCACCTTGATTTGAGTACATCTCCACTTGGACTTTGTGCAGTTTTTTTTGTTTTTTGTCATAAGTGGCCCACTTTTTTTTCCCAGTAACAGATTCATGGGGAGAAGAAAGGATGAAGTGGAGGAGAAAAGGACAAAGGAGAATAAGAACCCCAGATGAGGGAGATAGAGATGGCAGATTTATGCTGAGGAGGGGAACACAGACGGAGGTTGGAAGAAGAAAAAGAAGGAGGAGGAAGAAGAAGAGTGAAGAAGAGGTTGAAATGATCGAGTAACAGGCCGCAGAAGTGACCGATTTATGTTGAGGACAGAAGGGAGAGGGAAGAGGAGAGAAGAGGAGGAGGAAGAAAGGGAGAGAGAGAGAGAGAACAGAAAGAGGGGAGGAGGGGAAGTATGGGAGAAGGAGGAAGACTGAGGCAAGGTGGGAAGAAAAAATGGGGGCAGGAGGAGAAGAGAAGGGAGAGGGGGGAGAACATGATGGGAGAAGGAGGAAGAGAGAGGCAAGGTGGGAAGAAAAGATAGGAGGAGGGGAGGGAGGGAGAAGATGATTGGAGAAAGAGGAGGACGAGAGAGGGAAGGTGGGAAGAAAAGATGGGAGGTGTAGGGAAGGGAGAGGGAGGCAGGGAGCGATGGTGGGAGATGGTGGGAGAGAGCGATGGTGGGAGAGAGCGATGGAGGGAGAGAGAGCGATGGAGTGTGGGTCGCTGGGTCACGGATGAGACCATAAACAACACGCGGAGCTCATTATCTGGGGAATGAGGATCACGGAGGCTCAGGGAGGATCCAGGCCCGCTGGACACCACTGACCCCCGCTACACTGCCCGGCCAACACACACACACACACACACACGTACACGTACACGTACACGTACACGTACACGTACACGTACACATACACGTACACGTACACGTACACGTACACGTACACATACACATACACATACACATACACATACACATACACATACACATACACATACACATACACATACACACACGAACGCACATTCACACACTCACTCTCCGCCAGCAACAACACTACACACTCTGCCTCACACACACATACACACACTCACTCTTTGCCAGCAACAACACTACACATTCTGCCTCACACACACACACACACACACACACACACACATACACACACTCTCCGCCAGCAACAACACTACACACTCTGCCTCACACACACACATACACACACACACACACACACACACACACACACACACACACTCACACACACTCACTCTGCCAGTAACAACACTACATACTTTGGCTCTCAAACCCCAAGAGGTATTAGAGCATATGCGCAGGCACACACTTACAAACACACATGCACTTACACATGTTCTCTCTCTCACACACACACACACACACACACACACACACACACTCATACTCTCAAACATGCACAAGTATACAGGCACACATTCAGACACACACATGAATGCATGTGCAGACAAATTTGCACACTGATGTGCATACACACAAACACGCATTCAAAAGACATAGTCACACACACACACACACACACACACACACACACACACACACAGATGCATTCCCTAGATGAATAATAGACATTGACCCGCACACACACACACTCAAACATACTTGCAGGCTCTCGTTCATTTTCTGGGAAAGTACACACGGATACATACCCAGACAAACTCACACACTCAGACCCACACACACGTACACACTCAAAGACACTCATATTCCTAGCCCACCACCCCCCCTCCACACACACACACTTGCAAACACTTCAGGGTAAGAGGAGTGTGCTAGATGGGATTTAAGTTCTCGAAAGCAGCTTTTTGGTGTACAAGTCGTGATCAGAATACAATTAGCCTGCAACCGCTTGATCAGAACAAAAGGCCAGCGTATCAATTAACGTGTTTAGCTTTCTAAACTTTCTTCTTCTTCTTGTTAATTTTCTTTTTCCTTTCTTGTCTCTTTTTTGTTCCTCTTCTTTCTTTTCCCTATTGTCAGACATAACACCAGCACAGAACTGCCCCCTGCCAAGACCGAGAAATCAACCGTCTTTGTATGGAAGTGTTTGTGCACATTCTGCCTCACACACACATGCACACACACCCTGCCAGCAGCAATACTACACACACTGCCTCACACACACACACACACACACACACACGCCGCGTTCGTGCACCGCACCGCACCGCACCGCACCGTACCATACCACACCGCACCGTACCGCCACGTTTTGTCTCTGTAGGGTGTCCGAGCGGCGGACTGCAGGTCTGGGAAGAGGGCCAAGCGGACACTGTGAAGTCCAGTGTTGTTTTTAATTGGGTTTCTCCCCCAAAGCAGGAATAAAAGAGATGGGCCGCCCAGACGAGGATGCTCGAGGATGATCGCCCTTTTTTTTCCTCCTCCTTTTTCTTCCTTTCTTACTTTCTTTCTTTCTTTACATTCCTTTCTTTTAATTTCAGCTGACCCCCCCCCCCACCCCCCCCAGCAAACACACACACACACACACACACACACACACACACACACTCACTCAAACACACACACACACTCACTCAAACACACACACACACACACTCAAACACACACACAAACAGTCCCTGAAATGAAACCGTTAATTAAAGCGTGCCAATAACATGGCCCAGCACTCGTCTGCTGTCGGCTCTGCTTTGCCCACCGCAGGCAGGACAAACACACACACACACACACACACACTCAAACAAACACACACACACACACTCAAACACACACACACACACACACACTCTGCTTTGCCCACCGCAGGCAGGACAAACAATTAGCATCTCCTGGGCATATCTGATCTGCTTAGTCACACTGAACACACGGGTCACGACTCTCCCTCGCTTCCCCTGTTTATCACGCTCCCTGTCTGTCTGTCTCTCTCTCTGTCTCTCTCTCCCTCTCTCTCTCCCTCTCTCTCCACCACTCCCCCTTGCTTCCCCTGTTTATCACACTCTCTGTCTCTCTCTCTCTCCCCCCCCCTCTCCCTCTCTCGCCTCCTACCCACCCCCACGCCCCTCACTTTACCTCTCTTGTGTCTGTCTCTCTCTTTTTTTTCTCTTTGCTTCTGTTTCTCTCCCTCTCTCCCTACTTCTCTCTTTTTGTCTCTCCCTCCCTCTCTCTTTCTCTCTCACTCCCTCTCTCTTTCTCTCTCTCTCTCTTTGTGCCTCTTTCTTTGTTTCTCTGTGTCTGTGTTTTTTTTGATGATTGGAGTGTTTACATATAGTGTGAAATTAGAAAAGAAAAGTAAGAGGCACCAAAGGGGCCATGGTAATTTCTCAGACAAGTTCTCCTTCACAAACACCAGCGCTCAAGGGTACTTCAAGGTGTTTGTGATGCTGGGGAACGATGAAGGATAGGGTGGAGGTCATCTCTTGTTGAATGTTGGTAAATATATATATATATGTAATGCCTTTTGTTTTTTGTTTTTTTATCTGCGTTCATTCTGTAATCCTTAGCAAGACAGCACACTCCGCCTGCACTTGACAAGACGGTGCACACGCTTAGATTGTAATGTCTGCCTGAGGAAGGCCAAAGGACAGAAAACTTGCAGATTAAAACATTTGAATTGTCTTGTCTTTTTTCAAGTTAGTCTTCTGCATCCAGCACCTCAAAACGGATGTCTTTTAACACTTTTGCACAATTCTGTGATCCTTAAAAAGTAATGTATTGTATTGTAATGTAATGTAATGTATAATAATCTATGTGTCTATTTTTCATGTCCCCCTCTTTCATCTTAGTATTGCGAGCAGTAGCCGTGACAACCCGGTGCACATTTGGGACGCCTTCTACGGCGACCTCCGTGCGACCTTCAGGCCCTACAACCACCTGGACGAGCTGACGGCCGCCCACTCGCTCTGCTTCTCGCCGGACGGCAGCCAGCTCTACTGCGGCTTCGACAAGATGGTGCGCGTCTTCCACACGGACCGGCCCGGCCGCGACTGCGAGGAGAGACCCACCACCGGTGCGTAGCCAGCTAGCTAACTGCAGTTAATAAGTGTCATTACTGTATGTGCTATGTGTCCCCAGATTTTACACTGATCCTGGACTAAACTAGCTAACTGGCATTAATGTTTCCTTATGATATGTAGCTTTGTAGTATCTTATTCTATTGTATTACTGGATAATAGCATAGCCAGTATCTTATTCTATTGTATTACTGGAAAATACTAGCATGTCCAACTAGCTAACTGGGAGGAGTGACCCACCACCATTGCGTAGCCAGCTAGCTAACTGACATTCATGTTTCCTTATGACGTATAATGCAGCTTCACCACTTCCCCTTTAACTCTTGTTGTAGCTGTATCCCTTCCTCTAGGACAGTGTTTCCCGGTGCATGACCAACTAGATAACTGCCATTCATGTTTCCTTATGATGTGTAGCTTTGTAGAGTGCTATGTGCTAAGTGTTGCTATGGGGATATTTAAGGGGATATGTCTCACTCTAATGTATTACTGGAAAATAGCATAGCCAACTAGCTAACTGCGAGGAGAGACCCACCACCGGTGCGTAGCCAGCTAGCTAACTGCCATTCATCTTTCCTTACGACAGTGTTTCCCAAAAGTTTAACTTCCTCATACCCCCTAAGACAGTTTATGTTCTACCAACTAGCCATTCTTTGCTCACAGTGGTCAGTATCTTATTCTATTGTATTACTGGAAAATAGCATAGCCAACTAGCTAAGTGTGAGGAGAGACCCACCACCGGTGCATAGCCAACTAGCCAACTGACATTCATGTTTCCTTGTAGAGTTATGTGCTAAGTGTAAATACTCTATGTGCTGTGTTTCCCCAAATTTTACACTGATCCTGGACTAAACTAGCTAGCTGGCATTAATGTTTCCTTATTATATGTAGCTTTGTAGAGTGCTGTGTGCTAAGTGTCGCTATGTGCTAAGTGTCCCCAAGTTTCACATTGATCCTGGACTAGCCTAGCTAACTGGCAATAATGTTCCTTTATTGATATGTCAGTGGTTAAATTGGCTTTTGTATGGAGGGGGAGCCATTCTTTACTCACAGTGGTCAATATCTCCCTCTATTGTATTACTATAAATAGCGTAGCCGACTCGCTAACTGGCATTAAAGCAACACTAAGTAGTTTTGGTCCTCCGCTTGCCCTACAGGTTTTGAGCATATTTGTCTCTCACAGTAAGTTTGGAGGAGCAGATCGTCTCTCTGTAGCTCTCTAAGTGCAGTTATAGCCCACAGAGGGCCTTTTGCCCTGTCACAAGTTGATGAACCACTGAAATAATTTTGGAAACATTATTTTAAGGTTGGAAAAACTACTTAATGTTGCTTTAATGTTTCCTTATTGATATGACAGTAGTTAAATTGTCTTTTGTAAGGAGGGGGAGCCCTTCTTTACTCACAGTGGTCAATATCACTAATGTATTACTGTAGATATTGTAGCAGAGGGAGCTCAGCTCCGACTGGCTGTATTGCCGAGTTGAAGAGGCGGAGCTGAGATCCAGAGGACCCAATTTAAACTCTGATGTGTAGCTTTGTACATCGCTATGCGCTAAGTGTCGCTATATGTCCACAGGTCCTATGTTTCTACACTCCCACAGTCACACTGTGCCATGTTAGTTTTACACCATGTAGCAGAAACTCTCGTTACGTTACCTTGTGCTGTTTTCCATAGTTTTCTTCAGGTTTGTGGTGTTGGATAGTGTCTACATCCTCTGAGTTTTTAGGTATACAAGGTTAAAGAGAGAAGTATTTGATGTTCTAGCCTCCTAGGAGATTAACTTTGTTCAGAACAGAAAAACAATCCTGAAAAACTGTCTGTAAAGCAGTATGCCATTAAAATAAAATAATGTTGTGAATCTGTACAGTTTTCAGACCAACAGCTCTGCTGTTATTTTGCCAAGTAAATCCAGGGGGTATTTGCGTATTTATTTGTTTGTTTGTTGGTAAGAGGACAGCATACAACTCTAAACACAAATGTTGCTTCAGAATGAGCTTGCTAACTCGGTGACTTCAGTAATATTCTGTAGGTGAGAGAGTATTACAGTAGAAATGCTGTTGAGTCCTGACAGCTGCTGGTGGCAGATAGGGGCCATTGGTTAGTAGGCTGGGACACTGCCAGCCCCCATGCCCACAACAAGTCAGGCAGCCTCACGGCTGGGAAGAGACTGGACAAAAGTGTGTGTGTGTGTGTGTGTGTGTGTGTGTGTGTGTGTGTAAAAATATATACAAAAAGTAAAAAAAAAAATCTATATATAATAACTTACATTAAAAATATATTTAAAATATATATAAATGTTATATATATTGATATATATTTAGAGAGTGGTCTCTTGGGTCCAAACAAGGGCAGATGCAGAAAAACTTTGGTATGTCAGTTACTGCTGTGGACACCTATGGGTTTTTCCGTCGTGCTTCGTCATTGTACACATGATGCAAATATTTAATTTTGACACCTTTGTTAATTGGTCTTTTAAAAAGCGCACAAATTTTAGATGTAAAAATGATTTTGCTTGACCAGATTCACCATATGAACAGTGTTGCTGGCTTTGATGGTGGTAGATGACCTAAAAGCTTAGCACAGAAAAGAAAGCAGACATTTGGAAAGTTAAAATCCAATATTATAAGATACGATGTGTGAATGAATGACCAATCATTGGTTCTGTGTGTCCAAGTGAACTAAGCACTCTGTTATGTCCTCTGCGAGCGAATGATTAAAAACACACACACACACACACACACACACACACACACACACACACACACACACACACGTCATTCTGGACTGTTTTCTTAGTGAAGAAACCGCTCGTTTAAATCAAACATGCATGAACACTAAGCAGGAAATTCCCCTGAATAATACCGCATCAGAGACACACACACACACACACACACTCTCTCTCTCTCTCTCACTCTCTCCACACATACACACACACACTTTCTCTCTCTCTCTTGCTCTCACTCTCTCGCTCTTTGCCCTGCCTCGCTCTCCCCGCACACACACACATACACACACACATACACACACATATATACACACACACACTGCATCAGCACAGTTGGCGCTGTGATGCCTTCTACAGATCAGGCTTAATCAGAGCCAGATACCACCACTGGACTGAGTCCTTGCCAGTGTCCTCTGTGTCCTGATACGTTTAGCAGGCCTCACTTCTGCACAGCCATATTAGCTAACTGCTTTACATACGTCTCAGACACACAGACACACCCGCACGCACGCACGCACACACACACACTCACACACACTCACTCACTTGCACGCACACACACACACACTCACACACTCACTCACTCACTTGCACACACACACACACACACACACACACACACACACTCACACACACACACACACTCACACACACACCGACACACACACACAGACACACACACTCACTCACACACACTCTCACACACACACGCGCACACACACACACACACACACACACACACACACTGTAGTTGCACTGTATCACACTAGTTCACACGCTGCATAGACGTATATATATTCTCCTAAAATTGTTTCCAATTTGGCGTATCTGACTGCTGCACAGCAATATTAGCCAACCACTTCCTGCTCGCTCATACACATACAGTATGCATTTATTTAGCATCTTGCTCCTAGTTAACGCATTGTTCATCATTTGTAGCCCATTGCTCTTACATCATTCCCCATCAGACTAATTCATTCATTTTTTTAACCCATCTACACATGTTAAAGCAAACAGAGGAGATGAAAGACAGAAGGCAGAAGGAGATTGATGGCAAATAGCCTAAAGACCAACAGATGGACATACAGACGACTAGCCAGGCAGCCAGTGGACAAGCAGACGGTAGTCATTATAAAGTGCTACCCAAGTATTCATTTGCACAAAAAGTATCCCATATGTCGACCTCAGAGAGTCGTACAGCTGAAGATATCAACATGTGAGTCGATCGATGGTGTGGTTAGCAGCAGTAGTGCTTTGGCAAAAACAATTGTAATTTTTTGCTCTTAATTACAGTCATTATGTTGCCAGAAAGAAATAAAGTTCAGGCCGCATGCAAAGAAATTGGGGATAATTGTGAAATAACAATGTGACAATTATGGTACCGCTCAAACGCTGTGGCACAGATCCCAGTTCCCTCAATTTTTTGGACCCAGTGACACCAAAGGAAAACATTATGCTTTTGTCTTCCGAAAGTTGCTAAGTCACCTGACTACAGTTCCTTGACAGGAGTGCAGAAGTGCTTTCCCGAAGCCAAGGCTGTGGTTGGTTAGTGGACACCGTAGGCTCTTTAAAGCAACACTTAAGTAGGTTTTTGAACCTTAAAGCAATGTTTCCAAAATCATTTCAGTGGTATCAACTCGTAACAGGGTGAATGACACCTCTGAATTCGCTTTGCAAGATTGCAAAAGCGGGTCGCTGATCTGTAACTCTAAAAAGACACAAGAAAGACAATTCCACTTCTAATCTGTAGGGCGACTGAAGAGGAATTGTACAATACAATACTAACAGTACAATAATTGTGCAATACTAAATAGTTTTTGTCTTCAGTCGCCCTAAAGGTTGGAAGCGGAATTGTCTCTCATAGAGAACTACAGAGAGACGGCCCGCTCCTCCAAACATACTTAGTGTGGTTATAGCCCATGGAGGGTGGCAAAGCGAATTCAGAAGTGTCTTTCGCCCTGTTTTGAGTTGATGAACCACCAAAATAATTTAGCAAACATTATTTTAACGTTGAAAAAACTACTTGGTGTTGCTTTTAGTAGTGTACCCAAAGCCCTCAGAGCCAAACGCAGCACAGAACCTGGAGCGACAGGTCTTAAATAATCCATTGCAAACAGGGAGTTCACCCCTGTCGCCCCTAGGGACACTAGCAGGAACTGTCAACAGCGCCCCAATGAACTTCCTCTTTCCCCTCACTACCAAGCTGCAACAAATGCTGTCTTGTGTTTTCCTGCCAAACTGTTGAACCACTTTGAGCTACATGTTGTATGAATTGTGCTATAGAAATACAGTTTCTTCTTTTTCTTTTTCTTCTTGTTATTCTTCTTATTATTATTTTTCTTCTTATTATTATTCTTTTTCTTCTTCTTTTTTTCTTTTTATTCTTGTTGTTGTTGTTGTTGTTCTTATTCTTATTCTTATTCTTATTATTATGGGCTCGGCACACACACCTGCTTTAATAAAGTGTGGTGCACTCTACTAGTTCAGATTCCAACTCCATTGTTTCCAAGTACATCCCCACTGCACAGCGATGTCAAGCTTTGCTGCTGACGGCAAGTCGAGTATGATTGGGGTCTATTTTTTGTCAGGTCATAAAGTAATCTAATCTAAAGTAATAGGATGTCGGAGCACAGTGCGCTGCACTTTGTTGAATCCGCTGTGCGGAAGGGCCTATACCCTACTGCTGCAACCTCCCCATCACACTCACACACACACACACACTCTGACCCCCATCTAGGTCTGTCGGACAAGGGGAATTCAAAACATCCTTGTAGTGAGCGAGTAGTAACAGTTAAAGCCCTGTTGTGTAAACGTAAGTCTCTCCTCTGGGCTCAACGTTAGAATAACAGACCTCTCCCCTGAGTCAGAACCTTCATTACACTTCTGCTGCGTCTAGAAGCGCTCGGCGTAATGGAAAAACATGGTGATGCAAACTGTCAGTTCCCTGCTCCAGTAGACAGAGTGGTTGGTCCACAAGAGGGGTGTGTGTGTGTGTGTGTGTGTGAGAGAGAGTGTGTATGTGTTTGTGTGTGTGTGTGAGTGTGTGTGTCTGTGTGTGTTTGTACAGAGGTGTGTGTATATGTGTGTATATGTGTGTGTGTTTGTACAGAGGTGTGTGTCTGTGTGTGTGTGTGTTTGTACAGAGGTGTGTGTGTGTGTGTGTGTGTGTGTGTATTGCAGGATCTCATGTTACGAGCTTCAAACTCAATTTGCCTGAATGTGAGTCATGTGACTGCCGGGCGCTCTCAGCAAGCGCGGGTCAAGCGGGTGATTAGGACAAGCCCAAAAAAGGCACTGGGACTCAATTATGAGCCGTTTGTCTCCAGGAAAAGGCCGAAGCGTTTTATCTGAAGTGACTTGACCGACCGAGCACCATCAGCATGTTTTTTTTTTGTTTTTTTCCTTTTTTTCTAAAAAAATATCCGAGCTGGAGTAGGCTTCATTAGTACGAGACACAGTATACACAGAGCGCCACAGACGCGGTCTTGGTTGGTCTGCTTCCACTGAAGTGTGTAATCAGTATTTGCAAGTCAAGGCGGGCGCACACACACACACATGCACATACACGCACACACTCCTTTGTTGAAATGCTCACACACACACACACACACACACACACAAACGTCTGTACAAATACACACACACACTCACACACACACACACAGGCTTTCCAAAAAGCTCTGCAGCTGAGTGGAGCTACTGTGGCGTTCCCTCTTTAAAAAAGCAAACTTGTTCTCCTCGTTAGTCGTGACGAGTTTGTGCTAACAGCAAGCCTGGCTCATTTGCAATTGATTGCGTGATTGATTTGACTCTGGTAATAATACGACCTCGCTTCGGGGCAAAGCACTTCCTGCTTTTACCGCCCCTCATAATGCATTTTAATGCCTCCGCTTGCAAGCCGTAAACATCACTCTGTTTCAATTGTACTGTGGGGATCTCATAAAATCGCAGAGCAGACCAGAGTTTTTTTTTTTCTCTCTCTCTCTTATTTTGAATGGCTGTTTTTCGAGTCCCGGTTCTTTAGCCATGTTTCCTCTTCATTTGTAAAAGGCGGTTCCCCCCTGTTTATTAGAACCTCCCATGTTCCGTTGTTGACAGACTTCTAGGACCTTCCAAGACTTCTCCAAACATACATTCAGACCATAGACTGTATATAAGAACTCATTCAGACACAAACTCTGATAGAACACAGGAAACAAAGGTGTGGATAATTGTCAGATCCTAACCATTAAGACTTGGTTATGGCGTTATGTGATGGCCTGTTTTGATTCCACAGACTCGGAGTTGAGACAATTTACATTCTGATGCAATGACAATAAAAGCATTCTGTTTTATTCTATTCTATCGTTCCCATATGTTTTTT
>CM059284.1:11340083-11345083 GCA_030347295.1 Setipinna tenuifilis
ACGATATCAAAAGCAACAACTCTTTACAACTGTTATTGTTTGGGGGAAAAAATGCTTCCCCGGGCCTGTCAAGATTATCCGCGGAGAGCAGAGAATTTAGAACTGCAGCAGGGGTAAGTAAGTCTATCTGACTGCGCTGTTTAACTTTTTACAGTTAAATGGCCTATAAGGACACGAATGACTGGGCGGGAATTGATCGGTGTGATTGGAAGAGGATGTATATATTGTAAGCTAATGATGCAGCGATAATCTATTCGATGCGACATCTGCATTATGGCCCTAATGTGAAATCGTTTAAGGTGCACTGACACCAAACGCACAGCGACTATTGGGGGCGCTCTAGGTCCGTCGTAGTAGCCCTGGCGGGCGTGCGGCGACTGTCGTGCGTGATGGTGTGACCGTGCGGTAGCAGAAACCGGTGGGGGC
Source organism: Setipinna tenuifilis (assembly GCA_030347295.1). Lineage (NCBI taxonomy): Eukaryota > Metazoa > Chordata > Actinopteri > Clupeiformes > Engraulidae > Setipinna > Setipinna tenuifilis. The sequence continues at coordinate 11,340,510 of CM059284.1, forward strand.
GGTGGGGGGTTGCTTTGCGTGTTTGAGAGGAGAGAGAGAGAGAGAGAGAGAAAGAAGGAGAGAAAGAGGGAGAGAGAGGACCCCGTGTCGGGTCACTGAAACACTGTATCCCGTTAGAGAGAGGGGGGGGGGGGGCATGGGGGGCGCCCATGTAAATTTTGGGAGGGCTGAAACGGCTTGATACCGCCTCCTGGAAAAAAAGGGGGGAGAGGGAGAAAAAAATCCTGAAGAAAAAAAATCCACTCCGTTAGTGTGCCTGCCAGCCGGAAGATGGTTTTTTTTTATTTCAGCGCACACCTCCCCTTTCTCCTCCCTCTCTCTTTCTCAAACAAGTCAGTCTGTCAATGTGCCGCCTGCGAGCGTTAGGAGAAGTCGGAGCCGAAGGTTTCTGAGCAAGTGAGCAGAAAAAGCCATTCAGATTTTTCACGACTCGCCTTATCTGACTGTTTTAACACACACAGGAAACTCCTGTGTACAAATTTTTATCAATTAGCTGGAACTGGATTTTCCACCTTTATTTATCATCACGTTGAACTTCGGGGGTTTGTTGTTGTTGAATATTGACTAAATAGGAGAATTGTGCGTTTGGATTGCATGATTGCTATGGGTCGCTGCACCTGAACCGACCATTTGATTTCCATCATCGGCAGACCTTCATGCTCAAGGAGGGCGAATAAGTGTGGATCACTGGGCGCACGGAATTACAAGTTGAATTCGGAGAATAAAAAAATCGAAACAAGGTCCCTGGACTGCACGGGGAGGAAAACGGAAAGAACCACAAGGAGAGGAGATATGATAGATTTCGCCTGTATCAACATGTCCTTGTGAGGATGGCTTACGGAGAGCTGAAGACAAATCTTTGATGTTGAACAGTCATTCATTTACGCGCATGTTTTGAGTATTTCGTCCTGTTCTCATTTGTCTCAGGGGAGACGGGGAAAGCAACTGCAGAGAAAGAGTGACAGTGGGAATGGGAGAAACACCGAGCGGAATCTTAACAGATAACAAGACGAGAGACAGGAGAAGACTGGCAGTCGTTAGAGGATCTGTTGAAATAAATCAGCGCAGCAGAGGTTGAAAAACGGATAAAATATTTGCCGAAGCGACATCAGTTTTTGTCTGGAGGGACTTGCATCGAAAAGACACGGGACCATAAAAAACAAGTCATGGGATTGGCATAGCGCGTATTCTCCGGAGATACAGAAATAGGCTATTTTTCTATTTCATACACATTTTCACCGTGGCCTTTTTCTTGTGGACCTATAGCTAAACTTTTTTTTATACTGAATCGAAATATTCATTTTCTGTAGGCTCTATCCTTGGAGTAGCTTATATCCATGCCAGTGCCTAGGACACCTATTCCCTAACATTACGAACCACCTACAAGCCTCCATCGGGCTTTAACGTTCTGCATTGGATAGCCTTGTCCTCCTACCTTTGGGAAATAAAATCCCCCGGCATTAATGAGGGCGAATAAACGGGATTTTGCTTTTGAAATGGAGAGTCGAAGCTGTGGAAATGGATTGGGAATTCTGCTAATATTCTTAGTGGATTTACTTGGAATCACTGCGACCAACATGGAGCCAATCTACTGGAATTCTCTGAACAAAAGGTAAGACCCGCAACTAAGCGCGTTTGGCAAAGTGTTTATTTGTGAGATTCCGGCGTGTTTGAGTGAATAAATCCCGTCGTATCGCACTCGTGTAAGATAAGCGTGGCCAGTTTTTCTGAAGATTTTCTCCCCCTGAGCTTCTTGGAGAGAGTTCAATAAAAAAGAGAAAGAGCCTTGCCACTGACGAGCCGGGCTCTCGGCGTATAGCTCATCAGGCAGTCTGCAGAAGTTATGGGCATGCTGTAGCCAGACTAATAAATGCCAGATTTCATTGACTGTGTGTGTTGAGGAATTTTACGACAAGGCGAAGGAAGCATGGTCATTATGCGTTGCAGTCTTTATGTGTGCTATTTACATTCTGTGTCGGCCTGAATTTCAATGCAGTCGGTCGCCTACAACTAGCAAAACAAACTGCATTCAGATTTACAACTGTGTTAAAACTGAACATAAGAATGCAAACAAATATTTATTCTGACCAAATCGCATTAAATATGTAAAAATACCGTTTGCCAGGCTTGCTGAAACACCCAAATGCTATGCGCACTGATGCGTAAAAATGAATAAATACAAATGTTGTTGAATGCCGAGTAGCATTCTTTTCGTGTGTATACAACCCCCCCCCCCAGTTTACCCTAACGTGTTAGTTTATATTGCCACCGGTGTTTCCCCTTTGGAGATGGAAATGGACAGCACCCGTTTACTAAAGAATGGTGTTAGTCAAACAACACTTGACTAATACTATCTGGGGGTGGAAGGTTGGAGGAAGGGGGGGCAGAGGTTTGGTGGTTCGTCGTGGATTTTAACGCAGTCCATTTGTGACTTGTGGCAAGAATGAACTTTGGGTTGTAGATTGGATGATCTGCTTGTTTTCTCCCTTTGTGTCGGTGTGTTTAAAACGCTGCCCACGCAGCACTCCTCACTTCTTCTCGGAGCGATTCCTGGCTATAGTGACAATCAAAGGACAAATTTCGAAGCCCTGCACTCCACTCCCACACCGCGCTCGTTTGTCATGTAGGCTGTTGCTTGTTTAAGTGGACACCCAACGCTGCCGCTCTAAATCGGTATGTAGGTTATGCGGGGGCCATTAACGATGCCATGGGGCCCTTGAAAGACGAATAGCTTTTTAATGTGTCCATGTGGCGGTGGCGGGTCCCCTCGCCCCGACAGATGCTGCGGAGAGGACTTTTAATTCCGCCTCAGTCTGTCATCGAGGCTCTTCACGGCCACGGCTAATGAGCGATTTTTTTGTCCTTGTTTCCCGGCTAATCTTCCCGGCAAGAGTAGTTTCGGGAGTAGTTGGCTCCCTTTTCACCCCAGTACTACATACAATTCCCCACCCGACTAAGATGAGCTTAACTTGACCTATTATCATCTCCGTAGACAGGTGATTGAAAGTAACGGGAATAAGGCGTTGGTTTTTCGCTGTCGACGCAGCAAGAACTGACACCTCTGGAAAAAGAAATTAGTCCAACAGACTGCACCCGCTCCAAGCCCTTTTACGCACGCAAGCGTACCTACACACACACACACACACACACACACACACACACACTAGCGTTATTATCACACAGTTGCACACTCAAAATTAACTTGCACACACATCAGCTACCACGCAGCTAAACGAATCGCGTTTGTAGCCTCCAGCTTTCACAGGCCAACAAACAGACACTTGCATCCTAATTGCTGGGCGGTAGAGAGCTTCTCTCTCCACACCCACACACTCGTCGCCTAATGGGCATCTGTACTGTCTACCCGGACTGATGTTGCTTTAGGCCACAGCAATCTGCGCCGGGCAAAGACAAAAGCTTGCCTGCTGTTCACGATGCCGGGTGAATTACCTGAGGAAAAAGTCCCTGTCTGCCTGTTCTGGTATCACGAAGGAATCATAGTTTTCTTTTCTTTCTTTTTTTCGTGACTTTTTCTTTACTCGTCTTTGTGAAGTCTCCGTTTTCTTTCTTTCTTTCTTTCTTTCTTTCTTTCTTTCTTTCTTTCTTTCTTTCTTTCTTTCTTTCTTTCTTTCTTTCTTTCTTTTGTGTTGTATTATGATCCCTCTCCTAGTGCCGTCCTCGCACCCTTTCTTTCTCTTTTAATGTCTTTCTCTTTATGTCTTGATTCGTCTCTCTTCATAAATCAAGCAAAGCATCGTCCTTTGGCCCGTCTCTCCCCCCGTCGCTACTCTTCTCTCCTCGGCCATCTCCCTGCGATGATGGCCCTGCCACTGTGGCACCCTCCCTTCGTTGGGGCGAGAGGCAAATGAACAACATGTGTTAAACTCAGCAACTAATGATGCAGGCCCTGTGGCATGAGAGAAACACGCAGAGGGAGAGAGGGAGGGAGAGAGAGAGAGAGAGAGACGATGGGTGAATTGGATGAGGGCAGAAATGATATTCTCCCCAATCTTTCTCTCTCTCTTTCTGTCTGTCTCTCTTTCTGTCTCTCTGGCACTGGCACACATGCCCACACACACACACACACACACACACAGAAAGAGAAAGAAAGAAAGAGAGAGCGCTCGCTCTGGGGAATATCTTAAAGAAATCAATATGGCGGAAGCCATGAATGTCACTGGGAGTTAAGTTAAAGATAATGGAATTGCTTCAGAAGGAGGATCACCTTGGAGACGTTACAGGATAAAAAAAAAAGAAAAAAGACATCCATAAATCTATACAGTATTTTGCCCTGGTCCCCCGCGGTAATTTAATAAAATATGGAAATGTAGCGGCAAATATTTCACTCTGAATTTTTTTCCCAGTGGGAGTTTGCGAAGAAATAAGGTTTATATTGTCGGCATCGTCTTCTCGCTCTCTGAATGGAGCCGTATCTGATGGTCATCGTCTTGGCTGTTATGGACACAAATCCGATAAGACAGATTAATAGGTCAATAATGGAAATCACTCGCACTCATTTAAAAGTTTAATTCCAGTTGATTTTTTTTGCTGGCTTGTCATCTATATAAGGCAGT
>CM059284.1:11372583-11377583 GCA_030347295.1 Setipinna tenuifilis
CCAAGGTTGGTGTGTGTGTGTGTATGTCTGTGTGTGTGTGTGTGTGAGTGTGTCTGTGTCTGTGCCTGTGTGTCCCTGTGTGTGTCTCAGGCAGCTGGGCATTGGCAAACTAATAACACCCTTATAGAGCCTTTGACAGCAGGTTTCACACAGTGAAATCACAATCGCAGCTCTCTGAACTAGAACCAGCATTCAGCGAGCCTTTGAGTCCACACTTCCTCCCAATCCCAGATCCCAGATCAGTTCATGTGACTCTGTGTGTCTGTAAAAAGACTTGCTGGGTGACCTACAGTAACCAGGAAGAAGGGGGAAAAAAAGAACATGGCAAAACAAAACAAAGAATGAATGAATGAATGGAAGCGGAATGTCGGGGGATAGAATGGAACTCAGCCGAGTAGAACGGAATGGAAACAGTGCAGTGTCTATCCCTCGCGAACCAAGATGGCTGCCAGGGCCGTGAGGAGCGCCGAGTCGGTTTCTGGCACAGCCCGGGCCCACGCAGTTGGTGTGTGTGAAAATAAATCTGACCCGCGCTTGCCAGCACCCTAGACGATACAGCCGGGACAGGATTAATGGCCTAAAACTTTTTTTTTTCCCTTCCCTCCCTCCCTCTCTCTCTCTCTCTCGCTCCCTTCCCTTCCTCCTCCTCTCCTTTTGATTTTCTTCTCCAAAAAATGGGGGGGTGGTGGTGGGGGGGAGCGACAGTAAACAATAGCCAACTGTTAGCATTGGTGCATTAGCCCCATAAATCCACTGGTCAGAGAGAAAGTCTGTAGTCCGTCCATCTGTTGTCTGTTCACATGTCAGTGGTCCAAATCAAGAAGTTCAGACCGACCGAACTGTGCAACTTTCAGGCAGACATGCTGAAAGAAAGAAACCGCTTAAGTCCAAACTCTACACACACACACACACACACACACACACACACACACACACACACATGCACACACAACTCCTGCTAGTCTGTGTAGACGTCCACTCCAGGGGGGCCAGCTGTCCCTGTTCTCTAAAAAAAAAACAGTTTGATAGTCTGTCCCCACAGGAACACATAAAAAAAATCCGCCTTGTCCCTAGTTCTTGTGGCTAAAAACATTATTTATTTTAATAGCATTGACTGCAGACAACCTGGAATGGGGGAAAATCCCTGTTGTTTCATAACAATGCTTCAGGTTTTCATCTTGGAGATAAGGTCACTCTAATTTACTGCCCCTACCTGCCCACAAGAAATGACACTAAAAATTGTCGCCGGTTCACAAACGTTGTCTTTGTTGGCCACTGTTTGGAATAAGTGGGCTTTTTTCATTCCCCCTCGGCAAGCCCTGCTCCTGAGTGTGTGAGTGTGTGAGTGTGTGTGTGTCGGTTGCCATTCTGCTGTGTGTTCAACATCTCTAGAATAAATTCCCCCATCACACATTCTCAACAGCACACCACCTCTCATGGGTCACCCCTAGATTCATTTTCTTTTGTTAGGTGGTCGATAAAAAGCAAAGTGCTACCTGGAACAAGTTGTTGTGTGCCATTATCACCCCCCTTTTACCGGGATTGGCTAATTTCGCTGCAAATAGCATGAAGCACAAGCGTTGCTACGTGGCTACCTAGTGAAGAATTGCTATTTAGCGGGTTAGCTTCTCAAACAGGAAATTACTTGATTTCAGGCTTTCTTGGGGCTTGTGTGTGTATGTGTGTGTGTGGTGTGTATGTGTGTTGTTTGAGTGTGTGTGTGAGCGTGTTTGAGCGTGTGTTAGTGAGTGGGTGCATGCATATGTGCATTTGTGTGTGTGTGTGTGTGTGTTTGTGAGTGTGTATGTGTGTGTGTGTGTGTGTGTGTGGGTGTGTGTGTGTTTGTTTGTGCATGCGTGCATGTGTGTGCGTGCATATGTGTGCACCCCCGTGTGTGTGTGTGAGTTTGTGTGCGTGCATGTGTGTGCCCCCCTGTGTGTGTGTGTGTGTGTGTGTGTGTGTGTGTGTGTGTATGGTAAGTGTATGCTTGATGGTCTGCGTGCACATTGGATTATTAAGCAGCCCTACCGCAGCAGTAGTTCCCCCGGCCGTGGCCAGCCTCAGCCTCAGTGTGTGTGTGTGTGTGTGTGTGTGTGTTTGTGAGTGTGTATGGGTGTGTGTAGGTGTGTGTGTGTGTTTGTGCATGCGTGCATGTGTGTGCACCCCCGTGTGTGTGCCTGTGAGTGTGTGTGTGTATGCAGCCCTACCTCAGCAGTAGTTCCCCTGCCGTGGCCAGCCTCAGCCTCAGTGTGTGTGTGTGTGTGTGTGTGTGTGTGTGTGTGTATATGCAGCCTCAGCCTCAGCCTCCCTCCCCCGGCCACTCTAATTGGGACCAGGTTGTGTCCATGTCCAGCACTTCAGCACAGCACAAAAGCTCTGACAAATGTGCTTGTTCCTTTCTGCCTCTTTTTCTCCCTTTCTGCCTTTCTCTTCATTCTGAGTTTCTCTGTGTGTGTGTGTGTGTGTGTGTGTGTGTGTGTGTGTGTGTGTGTGTGTGTGGCTGTCTGTGTGTGTGTGTGTGGGTGGATCTGTGTGTGTGTGTGGCTGTGTGGCTGTGTGCGTGGGTCTGTCTGTGTGTGTGGGTCTGTGTGTGTGCGTGTGTGTGTGCGTGGGTGTGTGTGTGTAGGTCTGGTTGTGTGTGTGTAGGTGTGTGTGAGTGTGTGTGTATTTCAAATGCCCGCATTCAGAATAGCTCCATTTCTCTGGCGACCACTTTCTCTGTCTCTTTCTTTCACTCTCTCTCTCTTTCTCTCTCTCCGTCTCTCTCTCTCTCTCCCCCCATTCTGTCCATCTCTATTCTGGCCATCTTGAGGCGGCCATTGGTACGATGGGCAGATAGCAGCTCATTGTGTGATGAAAGAAAAGTGGAGAAAAATGCATTTCTCCCTCTGCGGCTTTGTCTCCCTTTCGCTGTGGCAAGACAAGAGGGGATGACAAAAGCCATTCTCCATGCCCTCCCTCTCTCTCTCTTGCTCCTTTCTCACTCTCTCTCTTTTTCTTTCTCTCTCTCGTCCTCTCTCTTTCTCCCTCTCTCTCTCTCTTTCTCTCTCCTGCCCTCTCTCTCCCCTCCTCAACTATTACCATTTTTCACCTTCTCTTTTTACCTTTCCTCTCTCTCTCTCTCTCTCTCTCTCTCTCTCCCCTCCCCTCCCTTCCTGAAGTCTTACCATTCTTCACTTTCTTCCTTTACCTTTCCTCTCTCACTCTCTATCTCTTTTACGCTCTTTGTCTGTCTTTCTGTCTTTCTCTTTCTCTGTCTCTCTGTCTCTCAGCTCTCATCATTCTTTGCTTTTCTCTTCCCATTCTCCCTCTCTCTCTCCCTTTCTCTCTTATTCCCTCTCTCTTTTTTCCCTCTCTCTCTCTCTCTCTCTAGTTATGCAGTTCTTCTCACTTTCAGTCCTCTTTGTCCATCACATCTCTCCTCTCCACCCTTTCTTTTCTCCTTCTCTGTCTCTTTCTTCTCTTCTCTCTCTCTTTTTCTCTCTCAGCCTTTCACTGCACCCCCCTCTCTACTTTTTGTCCGTCCGTCCTTTCTTTTCTTACCTCTGCCCATTTTTCTCCCTCTCTCCCTTTCTCTCCCTTTCTCTCCCTCTATTCACCTGCCATTCTCCTCTGCTGGGGGTCTAACTAATTATTCTGCCCCCCCCCCCCCCCCACACACACACACACACACACACACACACACACACACACACACACACTTTTTTAACCTCTCTTGTCCTCTCCATGCTGTTGTCCTCCTGTGTCATCTCTAATGCCCCCCCCCCTCACCCCCACCCCCCCCACCCCCAAAACTGATCCTGCTTACCCCTTTTATACTCCGATTCCCCTTTAACTCACCTCATCTCTCTCTCTGCCTCTCCCTCTCTCCATCTCTCTCTCTCGCTCTCTCTCTCTCTCTATCTCTATCCCCCTCTCCCTCTATCTCCCTCTCTCTCCCTCTCTCTCTCTCTCTCTCTCTATCTCCTTCTCTCTCCCTCTCCCCCTCTCTCTCTCCCTCTCTCCCCCCCTCTCTCTCCATCTCTCCATCTCTCTCTCTCTCCCTCTTTCTCTCTCTCCCTCTCTCCAGCTCTCCATCTTCCTCTCTCCATTCTCCCCCACTGCCATAGTGATACAGACACCTGGCTTAGCCCAGCAGGACACCTTTCACTCTGCCTCACTCTGTTTTCCTCTCCTCTCCATCCCTCTGTTTCTCTCTCTCTCTCTGTGTCTCTCTCTCTCTCTCCCTCTCTCTCTCCTTCTGTTCCCCCCTTCTCTTCTCTTCTCCTCTCTTCTCTTCCCTTCTTTATCCTATCCTGTCAGGCCCCCTCATGTTATTCGGTAGCTAATGCCCCTCCAGTGTCCAGCTGTTGTTTGTGCCTCTGCTATTGTGCTACGCCCTAAGCTAACTCACTAGCGCTAATGGCAACACCCAGAGTCGTTGATAAGCATGTCCGTGGGGTCGAGTAGCAAGCTAATGATATATATGTTGTAACATAGTTATCCATATGTTTTTTTGCATTGAACTGATGAAGATTTGTTTTGTTTGGTTTCTGTTTTACAATCCTGCATCTAGAATAATTTATTTATCTACTTTTGAAACACATCTATTTGTTCTCTCTGTTTCGTGTCGTCCATGTTCTCCTCCTGTAGTTAGCATTCATTTCCTCCTCATGTAGCCTGTTCTTATTGCTGTCTCTGACATTCTCCACACCTGAATATTTAAAGTCCATTTTAGCCCATCTTCCTCATCTCCGTGTTTTTTTTTATCATACTTATCTGACTTTGTCAGCAACTTCGAACAAAGTTTTGTTATTTTGATAAACATCAAAAGGAAATTACTAGAAGATACCTTTCCCTCATGTATTTCTCCTGGGAGGTAGGGAGAGGGGGATGGAGTGAAATGGAAACAGAAGAGGCTTTTTTCTGTAGTTATTTGCTTTCTCTCTCTTTCTCTCTCTCTCTTTCTCTCTCTCTATTCTGTCTCTCTCTTTATTCCTCTTTCTCCCCCTGCCTCTCTC
>CM059284.1:11387583-11390124 GCA_030347295.1 Setipinna tenuifilis
CACACACACACACACACACACACACACACACACACACACACACACACACACACACACACTGGCCTCTCTGAGCGTAGCCATGCTCCATCAAATACTCGTTTATTAAATAGTGTGAGCAAAAGATGGGTGTAGGATGACCGCATCCATGGACACCACAGACAGGTCCTGTGTGTGTGTGTGTGTGTGTGTGTGTGTGTGTGTGTGTGTGTGTGCATGCCTATATGTATGGCATCATTCTGGCCAAGGAGATAATGGTGTTTGTGTAGGTGAGTGAGTTCAGCCGATGTGGGCAAGCGCTCAATATGCATTAGGTAACATGCAAGGACACACACAGACACACACACACACACACACACACACACACACACACACACACACGCACACACACACATACATGCAGACATGTATGTTCTCTGTTCTGCCTGGAAGAAGATTAGTCACACACAGATGCACACACACACATGCTGACATATACATATGAAGGCAGCACATGTACTAGTTACACACACACACACACACACACACACACACACACACACACACACACACACACACACACTCACACACACACGCCATCATCACCATGAAGGGGTCTCTGCCGTGTGCACCTGTGTGCCTTGGCTTGTGTTCGGACATGGGTCAGGTTGCCGAGGAGGAATCTTTGTAATGCAGGGGAGAGGGGTGTGTGTGTGTGTGTGTGTGTGTGTGTGTGTGTGTGTGTGTGTGTGTGCATGTGCATGTGCCTGTGTGTGTCCTTTTAAACACACTCCAGTATAAATGCAGGGAGAGGTTTGTGTATGTGCGTGCGTGTGCCTGTGCGTGTGTGTGTGTGTGTGTGTGTGTGTGTGTATGTGTTTTTGTGCTCTTCCAAACTCACTCCGGTATGAAATAAATAAATAAAAAATAATCCCTCATTTTTAAAACCTCACATTCATAACGGCACACCAACTGTGATAACAAGCTTGTCATATATTTCCCAGGAGCCTACATGGAGGGAAAAAGAAGAACAAACAACAAAACAAACAAATACATGTCAGAACATAAATAAACACATTCAATAGACTGAATAAAAAAGCGCCAGACTGATGTTGGAAGTGTGAATTGTAAGTGTAGATCTCTTTTAGAAGCCGAGCACACAAAGCTCCCTGTGTTTGTCCACCCCTTTTAAAACACAAATACCAAAAGAACTTGATCTGAGGTGAGACTACGAGTGAGTCTGTCTCTCTCTGTCTGACTCTCTCTCTCTATCTCTCTCCCCGCTCTCTCTCTCTCTCTCTGTCTGGCTCTCCCTCTCTCTCTTTCTCTCTGTCGCTCTCTCTCTCACTGTCTGACTCTCTCTCTCCCTCTCTCTCTCTGTTTCTCTCCCTCTGTCTCTCTCTCTGTCTCTCTCTCTGCCTCTCTCTCTGTCTCTTTTTTTTTCTTTCTCTCTCTCTCTCTCTCTCTCTCTCTCTTTCTCTCTCTGGACTCAGAACACAGAACACAGTTCAACAGCGACTGACTTCTAACCCGTTTGGGCCGTGCGTGTCAAATGCTCGACAATAACAAGTCTCGTCGTCTGAGTGCTCATCAAAACACTTTTAGCAGAAAGCTTTAGTGTAGGGATGAGGGAGAGAAAGACAGAGATGGATGGATGTGTTAAGAGATGGAGGTAGAGAGAGAGAGAGAGAGAGAGAAAGAGAGAGGGAGAGGAGAAAGAAGAGGGAGAGATAGAGGAGGGAGAATGAGAGACAGACAGAGAGAAAGACATAGAGAGAGAGAGCGCTCTATTGAATTGAAAATAAAAGCTCTATTGAGTTGATAAATATTAATAAATATTTACTTTACTGATAAATATAAATGTATTAGTGATTAATAAAGCTGTATTTAATTGAATTGAGAGAAAAGGGAGAGAGAGAGAGAGAGAGAGAGAGAGAAGGAGAGGAGGGAGAAAGAGAGAGAGAGGAGGGAGAGAGAGGAGGGAGAGGTGGTTAAGGGTCAGAGAGAAACTAACACTCGTCTCGTCTCTTAAGCTTGTCAGGGTCGGGGAAGGGCAAAGGCCTGTGTGTGTGTGTCTGTGTGTGTGTGTGTGAGAGAGGGAGAGTAAGAGAGAGGGAGAGAAAGAGAGACATTCCTTTTCTTCTGCAGACTCTTTTATGGCAGAAACATCATTTTCTCAACCCCATCACCCACCCCCTCAAACACGCTCTCCCTCTCCCTCTCACACGCACTCTCTGTCTCCCCCACACACACACACACACACACACACACACACGCACACACACACACGTCCTTGTGTGTCACCTCTGCCCCTTCTTCCCTCACACCGTGTTTCAAAGTGTGGCCAGATGAATGGCACCATTGTTGGGGAGAAAAAAGGGGGGAGAGGGAGAGAAGAGAAGAGGGAGGGAGGAGAGGAGAGAGGGGAGGAGGGGTCGGGGAAAGAAAGAAAGAAAGAAAGAGAGAGAGGGGTGGGGGAGAGTGAGAAAGGAAAGAAAAGAACGAACGAAAGAAAGAGACGGAGTGAGGGGGGGTGGGGGGGCTGGAGGGGGGGATTCAGTCCGT
>CM059284.1:11390224-11392724 GCA_030347295.1 Setipinna tenuifilis
GTGGCTTCTCTATACCAGGACACGTGTGCTCGTACTGGGCTGGGCTGTGTGTATGTACATGCATGTGTCCGTGTGTGTGCGTATGTGTGTGTGTCCGTGTGTGTGTGTGTGTGTGTGTGTGTGTGTGTGTGTGTGTGTGTGTGTGTGTGTGTGTGTGTGTGTGTGTGTGTGTGTACTGGGCTGTGCTGGCTCCTCCAGGGATGGCCGCCAGAAACAATGGATGGAAATGGGACAGAGGCTGAATACATTTACCTCCACTCCCAAGCCCTTTCATTCACTCTCACACACACACACACACACACACACACACACACACACACACACACACACACACACATACACACACACTCACTCTCACTCTCACTGGCTCTCTCTCTTACACACATTCATAACTCTGTCTCTCACACACACAAACACAGACAGGGCACCCCCCCTCCCCCACACTCTCACACACACACCCACTCAAACAAACAAACAAACAAACACACAAACACAGTTATGGCTCCTCACATTGCGCACACTGTACTATTCACAACACACCCACTCCAAATTACACACACATACACACACACACACACACATGCTTGAAAGCACATTTATATCCACATTCACACGTGTCCATTCAAACCAAAGGACACACACACATGTGTATACAGTACATCCCTTCTTACACACACACACACACAGACACACACACACACACACACACACACACACACACACACACACACCTGCTCTCGCACTCTGCAGTGGCGCAAACGCATCGATACCACCCAGACACAAAGCAGCCTCTCAAAGGGATCGGCACATGAATGATGAATAAGAGAGAAATAGAGACGGATTGCAGGAAAGGCAGAATAATGGAGAGAGATGGAGAGAATAATGGACAGAGAGGGAGAGAGAGGGAGAGAGGGAGAGTGTGTGTGTGTGTGTGTGAGAGAGAGAGAAAGAGAGAGAGAGAGAGAGAGAGAGATGGATAGAAAGGATTCTGAATGATGGACATAAGAGAAAAGGAGGGAGGGAGGGAAGGAAAGGAGGGAGGGGGGGCAGAAAAAGAGGGCAGGGGGGGACAAACAGGGATAAAAAAAGGCAATACAAAAACGGATATTGCACAGAGAGGTACAGAGAGAGAAATGATTGAGGGAGAGAGGGAGGGAGAGAGAGAGAGAGAGAGAGAGAGAGAGGGGGGGGACAAAGAGAGAGAAAGGAAGGTAGAATAAGACAGAGAAATAGAAAAGAATGGAAAAGGACAGAGAGACAGAGAGCGAAATGATTGTGGGAGAGAAAGGGAGGAAGAGAAACACACAGCAACAGAAAAGAAAGAATAGGCAGAGAGAGAGAGCGAGATGGATAGGAAGAGAGATAGAGAGAGAGAACAAGACAGAGAGAGAGCGAGAGATGGATAGAAAAGAAAGATAGAGAGAGCGCAGGGAGGGAGAGAGATAGAGAGAGCAAGAAAGAGAGAGAGATGGATAGAAAGAGCGATAGAGAGAGAGCAGGAGGGAGAGAGAGAGAGAGGGAGAGCAAGAGAGAGAAAGAGATGGATAGAAAAGAAAGATAGAGAGAGAGCAGGAGAGGGAGGGAGGGAGAGAGGGAACATCACACCAGGGACGAGCATGATGGCCTGGCGTTGCGTTCATCTTTTTTTTTTTTTCCCACAGTGCAATTGTGTTGCGGTATCCAGGCGGCCGTCCAAGGCTCTCTCTCGCTAGGTTCGCTGGGCTATTGATGCTGCGCAATTATGACTGCCTCTGCCTCTGCCTCTGCCTCTGCCTCTGCCTCTGCCTCTGCCTCTGCCTCTGCCTCTTGTCCGTCGGGCTTGTTGGCCATCCGTTTTCTCACACACGGAGCTCCACCGTCCACCGTCCATCCAACCGCCCGACATAGCTGCCTGTGAGCTCTGCTTCCTCACACACTCGCTCACTCGTTTACTCGCTCCCTCGCTCATTCGCTTGCTCTCTCGCTCGCTCTCTCGCTCATTCACTCGTTCACTTCAGACTTGTTTTGGCTCGCTGTTTTTAGTTCCGCCCTGGGTCGCATTCATCACAGCAGCGACAGGCCGTCGCGGAGGATTAGAAAAGCACGAGGCGAAGCGAAAAAAAAAAAAAAAAATCGATAGGTAAATATATAAATAAATAAACAAGCTTAGCTTCCCCCTGCTGAGAGAAGAGAATCTACCAGAAGAGCCGGCCGGCAACAAGTGCCTGCCTGCCTGACTGACTGACTGACTGGGCTGCAGTTCCGCCCACCACCAGCAGAGGGGGGCGGTGAGCTGGCAGCAAGGGGAGAGGATATTTCACTGATGACCATCTAGTTGTGGAGATCAATGCACACGCTTACGAGCTTGCAGATGCTCCTTCTCTCATTCTCTCAACACACACACACACACAGAACACACACACACAGCACACACACACACACACACACACACACGCTCACACACACACACAAACATGGAAGAACACATACTTTCTCTCAACAGCATCCCACATAGAATAAC
>CM059284.1:11400224-11405224 GCA_030347295.1 Setipinna tenuifilis
TCACAAGGTGCCACGCCATGCAGTGCCACGCACTACGACTACGTGCCTCAAGACGCACACACTGATCCCAGACCTGTAATATACACACACCGCTTTAAATACCGCTGATGTTTGTTATATAGACCGAGACATCTAATCTTCAAACACACTGATCTCAGACCTGTAATATACACACACCGCTTTAAATACCACTGATGGTTGAAGATTAGACGTCTCGGTCCATATAACAAACACACTGATCTCAGACCTGTAATATACACACAGAGGTTTAAATACCGCTGATGATTGAAGATTAGATGTCCCACACTGGTCTCAGACCTGTGGAACACACAGCTTTAAAGAAATACTCCAGTGTAAAATGAACTTTGGGTATGTTAAAGCACAAGTAAATGAGTAAATAAATGAGTTAGTAAGTTTTCTGAGACACAAAAATACGGTAGCTTACATTTCGAACTTTACTATGTTCACCGTTGTTGTCAAAAAGACTCATGATGGTAGTGTTTCCTTGGTGGTATAACAAGGGCTATAGCATTTAAAATGAGGCATTGAGAAGTATTTGTAAGTGTATAAATCATTCATTTGTAAAATTAAAAAGACTAAAACAAAAAGAGTATCCCTTTAAATATCGCTGACGTTTGAAGATTACACGGCTTGGCCCAACACACACACTGGTCTCAGAGACCTGTGCTATGAAAATCCACTTCAATGTAGAGCTATGTATTACTACTAGTAAAAGTGGAAGTACAAGTAGTAGTAGTAGTAGTAGTAGTAGTAATAATAATAGTAGTAATAATAATAGTAGTAATAATAATAATAATAATAATAATGGTAGCAGTGGGCAGCTGTTAGAGTGTGTTGCATTTACACCAACCATTATGCTTCCACACAGCATCCTATGGTCACACACACACACACACACACACACACACACACACACACACGCACATTTACTGTGTGCACATAAACATACTACTGCACAACATTCAAATCTTCTAATCTCTTCGAACATCTTTAAATAGAATTTGCAAGCACACACCAAACAAGTATGCACACGTTTAATTAGTGTATGTACATGAACACACACACACACATGCACACACACACACACACACACACACACACACAGACATAAACACACACACACACACGCACACACACATAAACACACACACACAGCTGCTGTTCCGTGTTTCCAGACCTGTATTTTTCCCCTCTTATGCCACTTCCTGACCCCAGCCCAATAAACACACTCCGACTGACCTCAGATCAGCCCACGAGGTGGATGTGGGAGGCCCGGGGGGAGCACACACATCCATATGAGGCCAGCCACACACACACACACACACACACACACACACACACACACACACACACAACACACTTGGACTGACCTCAGATCAGGCCATGAGGTGAATTTGGAAAGCCAGAGGGGGAGCACACACCTCTATATTAGGCCTGCCGCCAACACACACACACACACACACACACACACACACACACACACACAGTCGGACTGACCTCAGATCAGCCCATGAGGTGGATATGGGGGGCCCAGTAGGAACACACACACACAAGCACACACACACACACACACAAGCACACACACACACACACACACACACACACACACACACACACCTCCATATATACGAGGGCCAGGCAGGAGGCTAACAGTGGCTAACCACAGGCTCTCTCCGTGGCCGAGGAGCGCAGCCTAAAATGGGCTTTACAAGGGGAGCGTGTGGGCCTGTGGTGTGGGCCTGGAGGGCCAGTGGAGGGTGGCAAGGCCAACTCCCAGCTCGTGAAACGCGTGCGGCTAACTTACTTTCGTACTTTCGTGCTTTTTTATGTTGTTGTTTTTCATTTTTAACACCGGAGAGGGAGAGAGAGAGTGGGGAAGTGATCTTGCCAGATGGTATACAGAGGTAGAAGATCCAAACAAATGCAAGTACACACATACTGTAGAATAACACACACAAATGCATACACACACACACACACTACAAAACAAATGTATGTAGACACATACACCTAGAACTAAACTATAAAACACATGTAAACATATACAGGTAGGCACAGATAGAGACACACGCACGCATACACACACAAAACCCAAACACACACACACACACACACTACAAAACAAATGTAGGAAGACACATACACCCACTTTAAAACACTTGCAAGAAGACACACAGGTAGGCACAGACAGACAGACAAACGCATGCACACACACACACACACGACAAAACAAATGTCTGTAAACACATACACCCACTATGAAACACATGTAAGAATCACAAGCACAGGTACGCACAAGTAGATAGCCCCACACACGCATACACATACACACTCACACACACACGCACACCAAGCAAACACACACACACTACAAAACAAACATAAGAAGACACACACAGACAAGCACAGGCACAAACACACCCACACACACCAAAACAAATGGACATGCAAGGAAAATCCTTCTGACAGACACACCATACACACACACACACATACACACACACACACACACACACAACAACACATGGACACACACACACACTAATCTCGAGTCTCGCACACAAAATCCAATTCAAAAGCAGAGAGGATATGAATCATCATAGACACAAACAACATAAAGAAGGCACACGCAATCACTTATTTTAAACACACACACACACACACACACACACACACACACACACACACACACACACACACAGACACAAACACACACAGATGCACACACACACAGACAGACACACACGCAGACGCAGGCGCACACACACACACACACACACACACACGCACGCACACGCACACACACACACAATCTAATTAAAAAACAAGTGGACACATGCATCATACCCTAGACACAAACACACCATAAAGAGAAAAAAAAAAAACAAACACGCTCATTCATTTTAAACATTCACTCTGTCTTTCTTTCTCTCCCTCCATCCCTCTCTCTCTCTTTCTCACACACTTTCTCTCTCTCTCTCTCTCTCTCTCACAACCACACACACACACACACACACACACACACACACGCACACACATAAACACACACACACACGCACGCACACATAAACACACACACACACATAAAAACACACACACACACACATACACACACACACATAAACACACACACACACATACACACACACACACACACAATGGCTGCCCAGGGGTCCTGCTTGTAAGGACCCCATGTGTGGAGGACTTCTGGTGGTGATTAGGAGGAGTTTAACCCATAGTCTTTCTGCAGGCCTCTACGCATATTAACTTCACACTCATTTCAGAGGGCCTTAATCCCCAATCCACACACACACACACACACACACACACACACACACACACACACAGTGTCCCGTGACCCTAACCCCCCTTGACCCCCCCCCCCCCATCAGCTCCTCTTACATTCACCTTTGACCCCTGGAAGCCCCGCCCATTTTTTACCCACGGCTCACTGCACAGTAAACAGCACCACCATCCTCCATCCATTCACTCACTCACATTCTTCACACACATGCACACACACACACACACACACACACACCACACACACACACACGGATAAACACTCCCTCTCACACACTCTTTCTGTCTCACACACACACAAACATACACATACACACACACGGATAAACTCTCTCTCTCTCTTTCTCTGTCACTCACACACACACACACACACACACACACACAGATAAACACCCCCCCCCCCCCCCCCCTCTCTCTCTCTGACACACACACATACACACACACACATACACACACACACACACACTTAGAGGCTGACATAGCAGCACTTTTACTGATAAGAGAGCAGAAGTCTGATGGTGACAAATGTTGGTACAATGTTCGACCTCCAGCAGGGCCAGGTGCCTGGCTTAGGTACCCAGATAAGCCACACAGCCCTCCCTGCCTGCCCCCCCTCCCTGCCTGCCTGCCTGCCTGCCTGCCTGCCTGGACAACCAAAGGAAAACGTTTGCTCAACTCATGTTAAACCTCAAGAGGCTAGAGTGCATGCAAGGGGTGTTTTTGTGTGTGTGTGTGTGTGTGTGTGTGTGGGGGTGGGGGGGGGGGGGTGGGGGGGTGGGCGTGTGTGTGTGCGTGAGCGAGTGTCTCTGTGTGTATTTTGTGTGATTGTAGGTGAGTGTGACTGTGTAGAAGTGGCTGTGTGTGTGTGTGTGTGTGTGTGTGTGTTTGTATGTGTGAGTGAGCCAGTGTCTCTGTGTGTATTTTGTGTGATTATAGGTAAGTGTGACTGTGTGAAAGTGGCTGTGTGTGTGTGTGTGTCTGCCTTCATGCGTCTACATGTTCATGCATGCAAGTGTGTGTGTTCGTGTCTACATGTGTGTGTGCCATGTGTGTGTGCCTGTGTGTGCACATGTGTATAAGTATGTGTGGGTGTGTGTGTATATATGTGTATATGGGAATAGGTCCGTGTGTGTGTGTATATGTGTGTGTGTGCACATGCATATAGGTCCGTGTGTGTGTGTGTGTGTGTGTGTACATGGGAATGGGTCCGTTTGTGGTGTGTGTGCATCTGTGTGTGTGCACACATGTATGGGTGTGTGTGATGTCCTCCTCCTCCCCCCTTCTCCTGGTTTGCTGTGGTGGTCTACCCCGATAAGCACGGGGCTCCCACTGCTCTGGAGTGTGTATGGGTTTGGTATGGGTGTGTGTGTGTGTGTGTGTGTGAGTGTGTGTGTGTGTGTGTGCTGCGGTGGTCTCCCCCGATAAGCACAGGGGCTCCCACTGCTGTGGAAATGAGTGTGCCATATTATTTAGCAGGAACAAGAAACCCGACAGAAAAAAAAGAATAAAAAAAAACAACAAGAAGAAGGGAAGAAAAGACGACAAGGTCATCAAAAGGACGCGGCGGGACAGAGGTGTAAAAGCGGCGGGAGTTGAGGGGGGTGGAGGGGTGAGGGGGGTGGGGGGGTTGGTGGTGGGAGATTGGAGAGTGTAGGGATGTGGGGGTTGGGGGTGTG